>CAMRHE010000026.1:0-502500 GCA_947044405.1 Leptodactylus fallax
ACAGCCAATGTTGTCTTAAGCTTCATTTGTCTGTATAAATTGTTAATGTTGAATGTATTTCTGTGATTCTATTGAACTGGTGTGGAGATTTTCTGTACAGCTAAGCTGTATCTTGGTCCAGAGACAAACAGAGTGTAAAGAGACAACAGGACACAAGTGAGTCCACGTGAAAAGAACTGTGCTCAGTGGCTGATCAGTGAGACTGACATTGTGACTGTGTATATGGATACCACAGATAGAGACTCGAGTGCTGTTGATGTACTGGACGGCACCTGCTAAATCCCGGCTTACATCCCAGCTCAGTGTATGGATTCGGCAGGACTGTCAGTGTGCTGGTGGAATCTGCTGTTGGATTACATTGCATTCAGTTGGTTTCCCTGCCTGTTAAGAGGACTAAATTTCTCCCAAGATCCTGATAACCGTAAGAAAGAACTTACTATAAAAAAAGGACCGACTTTGGGCCCCACCGCGCGCTTCTACGGACTTCGTCCACCTACCACTGGAAGGGGTGCACCCAAATGTGGTCAGGGTCAGTTAGGGATAATTTTTGAGTATATTGTTCATTCAGTGTCCATGCTGCAGAAGTGGACAGAGTAAAAAGTAGAAACCATTGCAGAATTTGCCTTGAAATTGTTCATGCTATATTATATATTTTGCTTGTCTTTAGCCCTGTCATTTTTACCTTTAACTAGCCTTTATTAACTTATAGTAAATATATTTTCTTGAACTACCGCGTGTGCGTTCATTTCTGGTTGCGGAGTCCAACCACCTACCTTGCTCTCGGTTCACAAATTGGCGTAGTCGGCAGGATCCAAAGCACCAGAATGGAAGTGGCCTTACCGATTCGGAGGGAATGGTGCTGGAGGAAGAATGCCAGCAGGGGCTATAATGAGTCCAGTTAGCTAAATTTGATGGCAATAATATGTCAGTGAGTATGTGGGTGGAACAGATACGAATGATACAGCGAATGTACCAGACCAGGAAAGAGGGGCTCGCCAGCCTTCTGTAACCCTGATCGGACTCTCCGTGACCAGTTTGTCCTGGGGATACGTGACGGCAGTTTAACTGTGACTATGCAGGATTTTATACGACGAGAGACTGATGCTAAATTCCATGATGTACAGGTAGAGGCCATCTCCCGTGCCAATAGTATGGTCCCGAGGCCGCAGACCGCAGTTGGAGTTACTTTGTCACAGGGGCTAGTTCTGGCTCAGAGACAGTAGAAAAAGGGACGGTTAAAGAAATTCTCACAGTAATGCAGAAACTGCAAGAACAAATGGAACACTTGCACACTCGTTGTGATGAGCAGTCTATGAAAATTGCAGACTTCCAGAAGACTGGAGATGAAAGGGTGAGCCATCCACACCCAGCAAGTCAGAATCACCCACCACCCCGCTGGAGGGGTGAGGATAGGACCTACCGAAGGGGTCCAAATCATTTAGTGCAGTGCTCAGGAGAAATCGAAGGGGCTTACCGAAGGGGCCCAAACAGATGGCCAGAACGACGGGGGATACGCTGCTGGGAGTGTGGACGGATGGGCCACGTTGCTGCTAGATGTCCAGAGCAGCGACAAACTTATGAGAGACCGCCGTTAAACTGAAGTCCCCTGCTGCTGAAGGGCGTGTAGTAGGGGAGACTGACAAGGAGACTATGTGGGGAGAATGCCCTGATGATGACCTGATCGCTGCAAGTCCTGTCATACAGGTGGAAATGGAGGGTATTCCGGTTAAACATCCCCATCCTGATAAGACCCCAGTGCAAGAAGCACCATTGCAACCAGGCGACCTGGTGCTAGTTCGTGTCAAGAAACCCCAAGGGAAATTGGAAAGCAGATGGGAGGCTTTGCCGTATCGTGTTGTTGGCCGCAAGTATGCGAATGGGCCAGTGTACCAGGTCCAGAAAGAAGGAACTGATTGTGTTCGAGTACTTCACCGAAATATGTTGCGCCTGTGTCATTCTGAAGGGACAAATCATGATGGGCCTGCCAATGTGAATGAGCTCCCACAGTCAGAGAATGGAGGTGCGGAATGGGCCTCCGACGAGGAGGATGATTGTTGGCCGATCCCTGCTCCTGGGGATGTTCCACCTGTGACTACTGTATCTCCGGCCTGTGCCCCCTCTGGTGCGGAATCCGCTGGTCCTTCTCAGCCCATAGCTGCAGCACCCCATAATATACCACCGGTCCTCAGACGGACCACTAGGCCAAATGCTGGTATTCCCCTGTTCGGTATGCGCAGGATGAGTTTGTTTGGCCTGCCATACATCGGTATACTACCACCCTGTGCATAAAAGTACAACCCTCTGGATATACAGTCATAGGCAGGGACTGCCAATCTTAAAGTGGGGGGGAATATGTAAGAGACAGCCAATGTTGTCTTAAGCTTCATTTGTCTGTATAAACTGTTAATGTTGAATGTATTTCTGTGATTCTGTTCCTTTAAGACAGCAGCCATTGTAATTGTGACATGATGCTGGAGTGAGACCCCCCCCTTTTATGTCAGCTTGCCTGTTCTGCAGACAGAGTGTGAGCAGAGAAGCAGGAAGTGACGAGAGAGAGAGCAGCAGCCATCTTGGCAAGTGTTGTATTGAACTGGTGTGGAGATTTTTCTGTACAGCTAAGCTGTATCTTGGTCCAGAGACAAACAGAGTGTAAAGAGACAACAGGACTAGTGAGTCCACGTGAAAGGAACTGTGCTCAGTGGCTGATCAGTGAGACTGACATTGTGACTGTGTATATGGATACCACAGATAGAGACTCGCAGTGCTGTTGATGTACTGGACGGCACCTGCTAAATCCCGGCTTACATCCCAGCTCAGTGTATGGATTCGGCAGGACTGTCAGTGTGCTGAGTGGAATCTGCTGTTGGATTACATTGCATTCAGTTGGTTTCCCTGTCTGTTAAAGAGGACTTCATTTCTCCCAAGATCCTGATAACCGTGAGGAGAGGACGCTTCACTATAAAAAGAAAGGACCGACTTTGGGCCCCACCGCGCGCTTCTACGGACTGTAAGCGGTCCACCTGGACCACTGGGGAAAGGGGGTGCTCTAACTCTGTACTCCAAAAGCTAAAAAAACAAAGTGCTCCTTCCCTTCTGAGCCCTGCTGTGTGCCCAAGCAGCAGTTTACACCAACATATATAATTTTTTTGTCCCCGGGATAGCCCATTTAATAGTTTTAGGAATGCGTGTCTCTGATGCCACAAAGTGGCCGCAACGTATTAGGCACTGAAATTGGATATTTCTTTAAAAACTTTAATTTTCACTTTGTACATTAATTTTTGGGAAGCATTTTTAGGCTCAAAATGATAATATTCCTTGAGGAGTGTAGTTTCAAAATGGTGTCACGTTCTTGGGGTTTACATTGTATTGGTACTTTAGGGGCTCTGCAAAATGCGACATGGCACCTGAAAACTATTCCAGCCACATCTGTACTTTCCAAAAGCCAAATAGTGCTCTTTCCATTCTGAGCCCCACCATGTTCCCATACAGCAGATTACAACCACATATGGGACATTTCTGTGTTCCAGAAGAAATTGTGTAACAGGTCACTTTTAAGGGGTTTCCATTGTATTGGTACTTTAGGGACTCTGCAAATGCAACATGACACCTGAAAACTATTCCAGCAAAATCTGCCCTCCAAAAGCTAAATAGCGCTCTTTCCATTCTGAGCCTCGCTATGTACCCATACATCAAAGTACAACCACATATGGGGCATTTCCGTGTTCAGAAGAAATTGTATAACAAACTGTGGGGTGTTTTTTCTTCTTTAACCACTTGCAAAAATTAAAAAATTATGTGCTAAATGGACGGTTTATTGGAAAGAAAAGTAATTTTTCATTTTTACGTCCCAATGCTAATAGAATCTGTAAAACAGCTGTGAGGTCAAAATACTCACCATACCCCTTGATAAATTCTATGAGGGATGTAGTTTCCACTTTTTGGGGGTTTCGATTGTATTGGCTCTTTAGGGGTTTTGCAAATGCAACATGGCACCCGAAAACTATTCCAGCAATATCTGCCCCCCAAAAGCCAAATGGCACTCTTTCCATTCTGAGCTCCACCATGTACCCATACAGCAGTTTACGACCACATATGAGGCATTTCTGTGTTCAGGAGAAATTGTGAAACGAACTTTGGGGAGATTTTTCTCCTTTATCCTCTTGTGAAAATGAAAAATTTGGGGCTAAATTGACAGTTTATTGGAAAAAAAAGTAATTTTTCATTTTCATGTTCCAGTGTTAATTCAATCTGTTAAACAGCTGTGAGGTCAAAATGCTCACTATACCCCTTGCTATGTTCTGTGAGGAGTGTAGTTTCCAAAATGGGGTCACTTTTTGGGGGTTTCCATTGTATTGGTACTTTAGGGGCTCTGCAAATGCGACATGGCACCTGAAAACTTATTCCAGCAAAATCTGCTCTCCAAAAGCAAAATAGCTCTCTTTCCATTACAATCTCCCCATGTACCCATACAGCAGATTATGACCACATTTGGGGTATTGCCATGTTCAGGAGCAATTGTTTAACAAACTTTGGGGTGATTTTTCTCCTTCTGAAAATGAAAACTTTGGGGATAAAGTGACATTTTAGTAGTTTTTCATTTACACATCCCAATGTTAGTAAAATCTGTGACATAGCTGTGGGGTCAAAATGCTCACTATACCCCTTGATGAATTCTGTGAGGGGTGTAGTTTCCAAAATGGGGTCCCTTTTAGGGGGTTTCCTTTGTTATGGTACTCTAGGGGCTCTGAAAATGAGACATGGCACCTGAAAACTATTCCAGCAATATCTGCTTTTCAAATGTCCAGTGTTGCTCCTTCCATTCTGCGCGCTCCCATGTGCCCATACATCAGTTTACACCCACATGTAGGGTATTTCTGTGCTCAGGAGAAATTGCACAACAAACTGTGAGACTCATTTTATCTTTTAACCCTTTGTGAATGTGTTAATTTTAGGGCTAAATGAATGTATTAGTGAAAAAAAAATTAAATGTCAATTTCACCTCCATATTCTTTTTAATTCCTGTGGAATGCTTAAAGGGTTAACAAACTTCCCAAATGCTTTTTTCAATTATTTGAGCAGTGCAGTTTTGAAAATGGAATGATTTATGAAGGTTTCTAATATATAGGCCTTTATAATCCCCTTCAGAACTGAAGTGGTCCCTAAAAAAATTAGTTTGGCAAATTTTCTTGTAAATCTGGAAAATCGATGTTACACTTGTAAGTCTTCTAACGTCCAAAATAAATGAAAAGACAATTAAAAGATGATGCCAATATAAAGCAGAGATATGGTAGATAATATTTATTAATATATTTGGGTGGTAAGACTATCTGTCTGAAAAGCAGAGCATTTCACATTTTGAAAATTGCAATTTTTTTTCAAAATTTCCATCAAATTTCCTCTTTTTTTTTATAAATAAATACAAAAATATTGATTGTTTACCACTAACATAAAATACAATGTGTCAAGAAAAACAGTCTCAAAATCACTTGTGTAAGTTATAGCGTCTCAAAGTTCTTGCCATATAAAATGTCAGTTTTGAAAAACGAGGCCTGGTCCTTAACGCACTTTTGTGCTGGGTCCTTAAGGGGTTAATACATAATTGTAACATTTGTTTCCATGGTTCATGTGCATAACTTTACATTTATCAACATCAAAACTCATTTGCCATTTCTCTGCCAAAGCTTCAACTTTCCCTTAATCTCTCTGTAAATACACTATCCAAGCACTATACTAGCTTAGTATCATCTGGAAATATTGAGATTCTACTCTATAAAGCCTCTATCTGGTGACTGTAACCCCATCAGACTATGTACCATTAACCCTTTCCCGACATCTGCTGTAATAGTATGGTGGATATTTAAATATGGTGGCTTCCATAGCTGCCTGGGGTCCCTAGAACAAATTTAAAAGTACTTAAATAGGGGCCATGACGAGCTGATGGTGGGATAAGACATGCTGAGAGGAACTCTGAGACCCTACCTGCAATGCCAGCCATGGCACAGACTCCCAACTGCTGCCAGATTCAAGCTATGATCCGGAGAAAGAAGGGGGGGACCTCCACCACTCCTCCGGACCCGGAATTGAGCAGAATTTAGGTCTATTTTGTTTTGCCTCCACCAGAGTTCCAGCGGTCCCGTGGTGTCTGTCAAGATGGCGCCGGTGGCCTCAGCAGCGGCTCCCACTCCAGCCCACAGCCCCACTAGTGCCACAGGTCTCAGCACTGGTTCTATGCTACTGATCAATGAATCTGTGCAGCACCAGGCACTAAGCCCTCCGACCCCTTGCACTATCCTGTGCCTCATCTGCATCCACTTCCCAGGGCATCCTCCCAACGATCCTTCAGGTGGGACTCAGCCAACACCTCCTAACACATCCAGCACTATACAGACACAAAAATGCAGCACTGGGGTCACACATCCTTCCACCCCACCTCACTCAGGGCTCCTCAACCCCCCCATCCTAGCCTTACAGACGCCCTTGCTGCCTCTTCCTCGGCCTCCAACTCCCTTCAGGCCATGAAAGTCCAGCAGAATATGATCCCAGCAGATGACTGTGATTCGAAGGCCCACATTAGAGCCATCCCTACCAAGGAGACTGTTACAGAAATTAGAGGCCTCTCACAGGAGATATGGAGGTTCTCCAGCAGGAAATATATCAGGTGGGTGAAATGGAGGACACCACGCACAAACGTCTTATACCTTTGACTTACACAGACGGGTACTTCAGGACCATACGGCTCAAATTGCTGACATTCTCACTCAAATAGACGATATTGAGAAGAACCTGCATATCTGAAGCCTCAAGGAGGACATTGATAATGCTCAACTAGATTCCATGGCCCAGGAGTTCTTCACATCTTTACTGGGGAGACTCAGGGAGCCACCACTGGAAATAGACAGGATTCATAGAGCCATGGGATGGAGATCCACTGATATCTCATGCCCTCAGGATGTTATCTGCAGGATCCACTTCTATAAAAACAAAGAAGAGATTCTGAGAAAGTCCAGAGAATTCCCCCCATTAATATTTTGCTGGACCTGGCGCATCGTACCTTGCAGCTACAAGTTACATCACGTAAGCTGTTACTATTGGCGCTCACAGAGAGTGATATTCCGTACCATTTCGGCTACCCGCTCCAATTAATTGCCCGTAAAGCTGGCAAGACCACCATCTTCAAATCACTGGGGCACCTTCCTACATTCTTAGGAACTTTGGAATTACCAATGGTCTCCCAACCAGAGTGGCTATAACTGACTACTCTATATCCACTGCCTCCACGAGAGTCTTAGAAAGAAGTCCAATCGAGACCCCAGTGACACTCCAGGAAACTGAGAGCTACTAGCATTCTGCTACTTTGCAGTATTACGACTTTTTGTAGTTTCTATTGTTACTTAGTTAGCCTTTCATAGCCTATGTTTTGTATATACAGGGGCACCCCCAGAATAGGGACTAGTAGCCCGTACAGGGACTTGGTGCCTTTTAACTACTAGCATTAGGCAAATTCAAAGCTCTCACCTGTTATCTAGCATTTAAACTCCCTCTTACGGTTTTCACCATAACGTTGCTGTTTAAATAGCTTTCCTTGTTAGAGTATTTTATTGAGCAACAATTTTTTTTTCTTTTCTTTTTTTCTTCTTCTACACATGTTGGTGGAGTTTGCAGACTGCTCTCATGTTGTACTGCGTGGGGACTTCAACTTAGTGTTTGACCCAGCTATGGATTCATCAATGGATAAGTCCCTCATCTCCTGCTCAGCATTACCCAGACTCCACAGGAATTTATTGTACTAGAACCTAGTTGATCTATGGCGGATCTTACATACGTCTACAAAGGACTACACGTATCATCAGGGGTGAACCTAGCCTCCTTGCTGCCTGAGGTGGACTATAGAAAGGCGCCCCCCCCCCCAAAAAAAAAAAAAAAAAAAAAAGTTTACATGCTACTAGCTTCACATGCTGCTATCGTCGCACAATAAACATACACAATACACAAAGTTATAAAACAGTTTTTAAGAATTCTTCATCCTGTATTACTTCAGCATCAGAGATCAACAACACGGCATTAACAATGAAAATAACACATCTTCTGCTTGGTGGATGGACAAGCCCACATGGCCCCCATTCCCTTTAATAGGAGCGCCATAGATAGCTGAGTACTGTATTTCAGCTATCTTTGACATTCCCATCGAAGTGAATGAGAGCCACGTGGGTTCCTCCAACCACCAAGCGACACGCCTACGGCATATTCAGCCTGGCTCCGGTCAGTTTCCCGTCTCTTCCCTTTGGACCGCCATGACCACTTCTATCCAGCTGTGACTTGTCTCTGTAAAATTTGCAGCACACACATCTTTGGCTCTTCACTTTTTCAGACACCCGACTCACATTGTCCTCACCTACACAAAGCCCCCATCCTGCTGCTACCTCCAATTATAAAATATATGATATAACCCCATAATGAATAATACCTCCCAAGTGCATCTGTAAATTAATAATGTCCGTGTGTGCCCCCATATATAGTGCCCCTTATTAATAATGCCCCAGGTGTTTCCTAATTAAAAGGTTTCAAAAAATCAGTGGGACTCAAAAACCCTGGACCCCCGCTGATCATCTGTTTGAATGAACCGTGGTATCTGTGTAAGCGCCATGACCCCTTCTCTGTTTACACAGTGTCACTCATCTCATAGCGCCATGTAATGTAACTACAGCCTTGTCCTATACACGCATATGTGACAAGGCTGTAATTGCATCACATGGTCTCTATAAACAGACAGCGTGTGATATAAACAGGCGTCATAGCCCCTTCAAACTGCTGATCAGAGGAGGGGGAGTCCACTGATCTCTTCATGATTCATGATCTGTGCTAAGGATAGATCATCAATAAAAATGAGCTGGAAAGCCCCTTTAACCCCTTAGCGACACAGGGCGTAATAGTACGTCCTATGTCACATGAAGATGTATGGAGAGAGCTCAGGAGCTGAGCTCTCTCCATACAGGGCAGATGCCGGCTGTGTAATACAGCCAGGAACTGCCGCTAACAGTAGCGATCGGTGCCTGCACCGATCGCGGCTGTTAACCCTTTAGATGTCGCGGTCAAATGGGACCACGGCATCTAGATTGCGCAGGCGCCACGGGCACCGCCATTTTTCACTGATCACCGCCCTCCAGAACGTTATCAGAGGGCGGCGATCGGTTGCCATGACAGCCGGGAGCCTATTGAAGGCTCCCAGACTTGTCATTGCATTAGCTCTATTACACAATGCCAGAGGCAGCGTCTAATAGAGGTGAAGGCATTTTGCTATTCACTGCGATACAGTAGTAAGCAATCAGACCCCCTAAGTTTCAAGGTCCCTAGGGGTCTGATCATACAAGTAAAGGTAGAAAAAAAAGTTTTTAAAAATATATAAAAAAATAAAAAAAACACAAAATTTTAAATCACCCCCCTTTCCCTAGATCAGATATAAAAGTAAATAAACAAAAGTAAACATAAACACATTAGGTATCCCCGTGCTCCAAAATTCACGAACTATTAAAATATTAAAATATTTATCCCATACGGTGAACGGCGTAGCGGGAAAAAAAAAATCAAAAATGCCAAATAGAGTTTTTTTCAACACTTTGCCTTCTATAAAAAATTGAATAAAAAGTGATCAAATCATCAGATCTTTCCCCAAATGGTATCAATAAAAACGTCATGTTGTCCTGCATAAAAAGACGCCTTACCCAGCTCCATACATGTAAATATGAAAAAGTTATAGGTGACACAATATGGCGACGCAAAATTTTTTTTTCTATTTAGCAGTTTTTAATTTTTTAAAAGGTATAAAAAAATTACAAATACTATATAAATTTGGTATCACCGAGTTCGTACTGACCCAAAGATACCATGTCATTTTTACCACACAGTGAATGCTGTAAAAATTAAACCCATATGAATTTGGCGACAATGCAGTTTTTCTCCAATTGCACCTCATTCTGAGATTTTCTCAGCTTCCCAGTACATTGCACAGCATATTGAATGGTACCATTACAAAGTACAATTTATTTCACAAACAATAAGCCATCGTGTGACTCTGTGAACTAAAAAATGAAAAAGTTATGGCTCTTTGAATGTGGGGAGGGAAAAACGAAAATGCAAAAACAAAAAATGGCCCGATCATTAAGGGGTTAATAAAGCCGAAGTGCACTTTAAAGGGGTTGTCTAGGATAAACACTTTTTTAATATGAGGCTGGAGAAGTTGCTCCGGTTTCTCCCAGCGCGGTCCTGTCCTTTTGCTCTGGTGTTTTCTTCCAGCATAAGTCCCCACTTCCACCAGAAGAAAATACTGAAGCAGCAGAACCAGACTGCGGCAGGAGACATCAGAGCACAAGGTACAGGTGAGTAGGTTTTTTTATTTTTATCACTTTCCACGGTCTCATATTAAAAAAAGTGGTAATCCTGGACAACCCCTTTAATTAAATTAATTGCCCCCTTATATTATGCCCCTGACATAAATACTGCTACCCTAATGACCCTTTATATAAATTATACTCCCTTCTATTCATAATGTCCCCTAATGAACCCTTATATAAATGACCACCCCCTTATGTTCAAAATGTTTCCTAATGCCCCATTTTATAATTGATGTCCCCTAATGAACGCTTATATAAATGACCACCCCTATATATATAATGCTCCCTAATGGCCCCTTATATAAATAACCCCCCCTTGTATTAATAATGCCCTTATATAAATAACATCTCTTAAATTCATAAACCTCCTTATATAAAATGCGCCTTCCTAACGAACACTTATACTATTAAAATACAACTACGCTAAAAAAAAACAAAAAAAACATCTGTGTCTCAGAGCAGGAGGTGCGATGACGTTATAGCATCGCCGCCTGCGCCGAGAAGCAGACGTCTCCAAAACCAGCCCAGGACATGTCCTGCTCAGCTTTTTTCTTTTTTTTTTAAAATGGCCTGTCTTGGGATGGTTTAGGTTAAATAAATAGTGAAAATGCTGCCCCTCCTAGCTGTGACAGATAGTGTCGCCTCACTTCTCCTCATTAGAGATGTGCACCTGCATATTATTCTCTTGCCCACAATAGCTACCAAAGGTTGGATTATCTATTTGTCTCCCTTTTCCTCCTTGACAGCCTGCCTAAATGCTCGATAGACTAATTCCTGTGGTCAGCTCATGCTCGGGTGATAGGGACAGATTGCAATTAGGTTGCTGGTCCTAATCAGCAGTCGTGGAGATTAAATGATCATTTTTTAGATAATCCTCAATGGTAAAAGCCCTGTGCCGGATGAGTTTACTGCGAGGTCTTATAAATGTCTTAGTGACAACCTTCTCCCGCTACTTCTACAATCCTTCAATGTTATCTCTAGGGGTACCCCCTTTCCCTCCTCAGGCGTTGAAGACACACATCACCTTTATTCCAAAACCGTAGAGGGACCAGGGGGCCTGTGGTAACTATCGCCCCATTTCATTGCTTAATGTGGACCTTAAAGTGTGGACCCCCCCGTTTCCATTGGTGCTAAGGTCTCACTAGGGGCGTGGCTTGGTCGTCGGTTCATAGCATCCACTACATCAGAGCATACATTATGGTCTGAGTGGTTTGACATCCCCAGTACACACCCACCTGTTCCTATTGGTGGATGGGGATTGGGAGGCGGAGCTTACATTCACAGTAAGCTTTACAGAAGCGTTTTTATACCCACAAGCTCCATTATGAGAGCAATCTAAATAAAGTTTCATTCCTCTTTATTTTTATGTCTTTCTTGTACATTTAACCCCTCTTTGTTGGGGGGAATGTAATGAATGATCCCAGGGTCCATCCTACACCCCCTTGGTATTCAAATCCATTAGGCGTTTTTGGCGCCATTTTGCTACCCATATGGTGAATGTCATAGAAGGAAAAAAAAAATCAGAAGAGCCGTACTGCTTTTTTGCCTCTCATAAAAATTTCAATAAAAAGTGATAAAAGCAATAGACATTCCCCAAAACGGTATAAACAAAAAGTACATCTGGCTCTGCCCTGCATCCCCTTACATGAAAATATAAAATAAGTTACATATTTTTATATTTTTAAGTGGTTAAAAAGTAAAAAAAAAAATATATATATATATATATATATATATATAAATTTGGTATCCCCAGAATCGGACTGAGCTGTAAGGGTTATTAAATGGTACCATTGTGAAGTATAATTTGTCCTCCAAAAATCAATATGGGTCTTGGAATATGGCAATGCAAAAATATATTTTTTATGTGCAAAGGCAGTAAAACTTAAAAAGCCTATATATTTGGTACAGCTGTAATCTTACCGATCCAGAAATTAAATTTATCACTCTATTCGACCAAGTGAATCACACAAAACTTACAGTGTAAAATCACAATTGTGAAATTGCTGTTATTTCCATTCCCTAACAGAAACAGTAAATAAAAGTTAGTCAATAAGATATATGTATCCCAAAATGGTACCAAAAAACAGTGTTTAACCACAAAACAGTTAACTTTTACCACAAAAAAACCCTCACACAGTTACACTGACAGAAAAAAAAAAGTTCAGGCTCCTGATATACAATGATGGAAAAATGGAAAAGATGGGCCAAAACAGGCTGGCCACTAAGGGTTTAATATTAAGTTGGTACCCCATTTTTTAGAATAAACAGCTTCCCCCATTCTGGGAAGGCTTTCTACAATATTTTGGAGTGTCTGTGGGAATTTTTGCCCATTGATTCAGAAGAGTAGTTGTAAGTTCAGACATTGATGTTTACTGAGTGGGTCTGCCTCGCAATCTCCATTCTAGTACTTGTCAAATGTGTTTGATGGAGTTGAGGTCAGAGTTCTGTGTGGGCCAGTCAAGTTCTTCCAAACCAAACTCACCCAACCGAGCCTTTATGGACCTTGTTTTGTGCACATCATGCTAGAACAGAGAATGGCCTTCCCCAAACTGTTCCCACAATTCTCCAAAATGTCTGGGTTTCCCCTTCACTAGAACTAAGGGGCCTAGGCCAACCTCTGAAAAACAACCCTATAGCATTATACCTCCTTCACGAAACTTTATAGGTAGAACAATGCAGTCAGGTAGATACCATTTTCCTGGCATTCACTAAGCTCACATTCATCCATCAGACTGCCAAATAGAAGCACGATTCAGCACTTCACAGAACATGATCCCACTGCTCCATAGTCCAATATTGATGTGCTTTTCACGACTCCATTCAATGCTTGGCATTGTGCTTGAAGGTTTACATCCAGCTGTGTGGTCATGGAAACCCATCCATGCAGCTTCTGATGCACAGTTTGTTTGCTGATGTTAATGCCAGACTGCATGGCTAGGTGCTGTATTTTACAGATGTGGTTCAATATTTTTGTCTATATAGCGAATATACATTATATATTGAACAGTTCTCACCTGTGTGCATACAATACAATCTTCACTGAAATATGTACATACATATTGAACAGTCCACACCTGTGTACATGCAATACAGTGTTTGCTGAAATAACATTATGAAAAAGATGACTTCCATACTGTCATATTTGCCACTCTAATCACTCGGTATAAACACACATTTTTTTCTGATTTATCATTTATGTTGTTTGTTTATGTAGAAGATACAAAATTGAAAATGAAAAGCATTCATGTTTACATAATCTGGTTCTATCTATGAGGAAAGGCACAAGGTCAAAAATAATGCGTCAATGCTAGTACTCTTTCCACTGATCACTTCCGATTCTTGACAGATCTCACCTTGTGTATCTATACAGACTGTCAATGAAACATAATCATATTCATCTTATAGCTGAATACTGAAATTTAGGGATGGGTATTGTAGGTACCAGGAGAGAAGGTTGTCATAATGTATACAACACAAAGAATAAGCAGAGAATTGGAAATAACATTTATTTTATTATAGCACTTCATATTTTTTTGTATCTGAGTTTCTCAACATCTGTGAGCATTTTTAGGGAGCTGGGTAAAGGGAAGCGGAGGAGGCTGTCCATAGGGGCATAGAGGAACCTAGTGAAGCATCCCGCCTTCTCCATGGGAGAGATAATCCTTTTGACCTAAGAGCAAGGAAATACAGAAATTAAATAAACTAAACATTTGCCTGCATGTGATATTGTAACAGGAAAGGTGCAACATTTCCACACATTACAGTTTCTCCCTCTCCTCTTCTAATGCTAGTGCATGTGAGCCAGGAAGTTTAGGAGGAGAGGGCATGGTTTAGGCTACACACTTTTTGTCTATACAGTGAGCGTAACCATTTTGTTGAAAACAGTCATAATATTTACCTTTTAGACTTCTGGGAAAGCTGGGTAACATAGCATTTGAAGCTGTAATAAGGAATACTGATTACTAAATTTACCTACATAAATCTATCTCATTGAATTACAGTGAGTACGGAAAGTATTCAGACCCCTTTAAATTTTTCACTCTTTGTTTCATTGCAGCCATTTGCTAAAAGCAAAAAAGTTCATTTTATTTCTCATTAATGTACACTCAGCACCCCATCTTGACAGAAAAAAAACAGAAATGTAGATATTTTTGCAAATTTATAAAAAAAAAAAAAAAACTGAAATATCACATGGTCATAAGTATTCAGACCCTTTGCTGTGACACTCATATTTAACTCACAGGCTGTCCATTTCTTTCTGATCCTCCTTGAGATGGTTCTACTCCTTCATTGGAGTCCAGCTGTGTTTAATTAAACTGATTGGACTTGCTTAGGAAAGGCACACACCTGTCTATATAAGACCTCACAGCTCACAGTGCATGCCAGAGCAAATGAGAATCATGAGGTCAAAGGAACTGCCCAAGGAGCTCAGAGACAGAATTGTGGCAAGGCACAGATCTGGCCAAAGTTACAAAAGAATTTCTGCAGCACTCAAGGTTCCTAGAGCACAGTGGCCTCCATAATCCTTAAATGGAAGAAGTTTGGGATGACCAGAACTCTTCCTAGACCTGGCCATCCAGCCAAACTGAGCAATCGTGGGAGAAGAGCTTGCTGAGAGAGGTAAAGAAGAACCCAAAGATCACTGTGGCTGAGCTCCAGAGATGCAGTAAGGAGATGGGAGAAAGTTCCACAAAGTCAACTATCACTGCAGCCCTCCACCAGTCGGGGCTTTATGGCAGAGTAGCCCAAAGGAAGCCTCTCCTCAGTGCAAGACATATGAAAGCCCGCATAGAGTTTGCCAAAAAACACATGAAGGACTCCCAGACTATGAGAAGATTGAACTTTTTGGCGTTAATTCTAAGTGGTATGTGTGGAGAAAACCAGGCACTGCTCATCACCTGCCCAATACAATCCCAACAGTGAAACATGGTGGTGGCAGCACCATGCTATGGGGGTGTTTTTCAGCTGCAGGGACAGGACGACTGGTTGCAATTGAAGGAAAGATTAATGCGGCCAAGTACAGAAATATCCTGGAAGAAAACCTCTTCCAGAGTGCTCTGGACCTCAGACTGGGCCGAAGGTTCACCTTCCTACAAGACAATGACCCTAAGCACACAGCTAAAATAACAAAGGAGTGGCTTCGGAACAACTCTGTGACCATTCTTGACTGGCCCAACCAGATCCCTGACCTCAACCCAATTGAGCATCTCTGGAGAGACCGGAAAATGGCTGTCCACCAACGTTCACCATCCAACCTGACGGAACTGGAGAGGATCTGCAAGGAAGAATGGCAGAGGATCCCCAAATCCAGATGTGAAAAATTTGTTGCATCATTCCCAAGAAGACTCATGGCTGTACTAGCTCAAAAGGAAGGGCCTTCTACTCAATACTGAGCAAAGAGTCTGAATACTAATGGCCATGTGATATTTAAGTTTTTCTTTTTTAATAAATTTGCAAAAATATCTACATTTCTGTTTTTTTTTCTGTCAAGATGGGGTGTTGAGTGTACATTAATGAGAACTAAAATGAACTTTTTTGCTTTTAGCAAGTGGCTGCAATGAAACAAAGAGTGAAAAATTTAAAGGGGTCTGAATACTTTCCGTACCCAATGTATGCTTTAGGCTATGTAGCAATTTTGGCCAAACCAAAGGTCGCCGTGCTGCCCTGCTACTCGTTCTCTATTATTAGTGGATAGAGTCACAACCATGACTTCTATTCACAAAAACAACTTAATACTCAGCCTGCGCTTTTTGCAACTAGATCTTTGAGGTTGCAATGCGACTCCATTCACTAACATTAGAGAAGTTGCAGGACAACATGATGATCTTTAGTTGCACAATGGGAACATAGCCTTGCAATAGTCTCATGGACCATAGAGGTCTATGGGAGAGTTTTTTAGGCATGCACTGTGATCTGTACAAAGGTGATTGTGCACTGAACGGGGGCAAGGTAAGCTGTGATCATCACCTATTGTGAAAAGTGGTTCCTATGTTATCAATATACTGTATAAAGGATTCTTGTCTTTGTCATCCTGCCTGTGCTGAAAATATGGTGACTGCTGCAAAAACTGTCAACTTATTATAAGTCTTAGTGGCCACTGTGAAAACTATAGGATTTCTTTTTAATATACAGATGTTAACAGGGATTTTTTTTAAATTACCAACAATGCTTAAATAAGAGAGAGAATATGAGAGAGGAATATGGAAGAGGAGAAAACTCACATGGTAAGCTGCAGCATATGCTATATGTTTACAGATTTGCCTGACCATAAAGACAACTTCACCTGTATGAAATGCAAACTAGTGGCCCTTTTAGAAGATAAAGTGCAGAGGTTGGAAGAAAGAATAGAGACGTTGAGAGGCATCAAAGAAAGTGAGGTTTTTATTGATGAAGCAGAAGCAAGCCTCTTGAATATAGTAAGGGAAGAAAGTATGAGAGAGCCTACAGTGGTGGAGGCTGAAGCAAACCTCCTAAATATAGTAAGGGAAGAATACTTGAGGGAACCTACAGAGGCAGATAAATGGATACAGGTGACCAAGAGATGCAAAAGGATCACAAGGCCATCACCACTTACACAGCTAGGTAACCGATATGAAACTCTTATGCAGATTGATGAAAACGATAAGAATAATCTATCAGCAAAAGAAGAAACAAAAGTCACCCAGAGACAAGAGGGAGCAACAAGAAATAGCGTAGTGAGGAAAAAAAAGAAGAGTAGTGGTTATGGGCGACTCACTGCTAAGAGGCATAGAGGCAGCAGTCTGCAGGCCAGATATAACGGCACGAGAAGTATGCTGCCTCCCAGGAGCAAAAGTTAGGGACGTGGCCGATAGGATTCCATGCCTCTTCAGCTCCAAGGATAACTACCCATTTTTGCTGATACATGTGGGTACAAACGACACGGCAAAAAATGATTTACCAACTATTCGTAAAGACTTTCAAAATCTAGGAAAGAAAGTGAAGGAACTGGATGCGCAGGTAGTATTTTCATCAATTCTCCCAGTTGATGGTTATGGTATCAGGAGATGGAATAAAATACTAGAGGTAAACAAGTGGCTTCGGCAGTGGTGTAGAGAGCAAGGTTTTGGATTTCTGGACCATGGAGTGAATTACCTCTATGATGGACTCCTTGCTAGAGATGGGATACATCTCACAAAGCCTGGGAAACACATATTTGCCAGAAGACTTGCCACACTTATCAGGAGGGCTTTAAACTAGAAGAGAAGGGGATGGGAAGTAAAAAGAAAGACAAGAACATGCAGCTAAAGGATATACTAAACAAGGTTACTAGATGTGGTAATGAGGACCTAAGACAGGATACTCAGAAGGAAATTAAGAAAAAGGAAGTACCAGAGCGCAATCTGAAATGTTTTTACACAAATGCGCAAAGCTTGGGAAATAAACAGGGAGAATTAGAACTGATAATACAGAAGGAAAAATATGATGTCATTGGTATTACAGAAACTTGGTGGAACGATAAGCATGATTGGAATATACAGATGGAAGGATACAACTTATTCAAAAAAAATAGAACTAATAAAAGAGGGGGAGGAGTTGCATTGTATGTTAAAAAAGATCACATTTCCACGGAAATCACAGTTTTACAAAATGATAACTTATTGGAAAATATTTGGGTAACAATTCAGGGGAAAAACAATGATAAGGACATCATAATAGGTGTTTATTATAGACCACCAGGACAGACAGAAGACAGGGATGAGATTTTTTCACAGCAAATGACCACGCTTTCGAAGAAATTTGAAATTGTTATCATGGGAGACTTTAATTACCCAGATATTCATTGGGAAACTCACACAGCTACGAGTAAAAGCTCTATCAAATTTTTATCCTCTCTAGCAGACAATTTCATTGCCCAGTTAGTAGAAGAAAACACAAGAGGAACATCCATTCTGGACCTAGTTTTAACTAATAAGGAGGACATGGTTAAGGAATTAAGGGTAGCAGGGACATTGGGATTCAGCGACCATGCTATACTCGAGTTTGGGGTTGTAAGAAGAAGAAGACCTGAGAAGACAAAGACTAGAAGACTCAATTTTAGTAGGGCAGATTTTAGGGGCCTAAAGGTAAGGGTTAGTAGAATTCCATGGCGAAAATTACTTAAGCACAAAAATGCACATGAGGGGTGGGAAATTTTCCATAGGGAAATCATTAATGCACAGGAACTAACAATACCTAGAAGCAAGAAAAATGGGAATCACCTAAAAACTCCAGGATGGATGACCAAAAAATTACATAACCTACTAAAAAAGAAAAAGGAAACTTACAACAAGTGGAAGATGGGAGCTATATCTAAGGGAGAGTATACAGCAGTTTGCAGACTCTGCAAGATAAGCATTAAAAAAGCTAAGGCTGAATACGAATTGAAGCTTGCAAAAGAAGTTAAGAGTAATGTAAAAGGTTTTTGGGGATATGTTAAGAGCAAAAGAAAAGTGAAGGAAACCATTGGAGTCCTAAAGAACGAAAAGGGTGAAAAAGTTAACATGGTGGATCAGCAAGTGGAGTTACTAAATTCATATTTTGTATCCGTCTTCTCCCAAGAAATGGATGGAAATATCAACATTAATGGTGATAGTGATGAGGGGAATGAGGACTCCAAGCTGATTATAAGTGAAAGTTTGGTAAGAGAACATTTAGCTAAGATTAAGGAAACCAAGTCCCCAGGACCGGATGATTTACACCCTAGAGTTTTAAAAGAATTAGCAGAGGAAATAACAGAACCCCTTGCAATAATCTTTAATAAGTCATGGGAGACAGGAGTGGTCCCTCTAGATTGGAAAAGGGCAAATGTGGTCCCCATCTACAAAAAGGGGAATAGGGACGACCCAGGAAATTATAGGCCGGTAAGTCTGACCTCGATAGTAGGAAAAATCTTTGAACAAATCGTTAAAGAACATTTAATTAGGTACCTGGATGGGAAGGCTTTAATTAATCAAAGCCAGCACGGCTTTATGCCTAATAAATCTTGCCAGACTAATCTTATTTCCTTCTATAATAAAGTCACTGAATGGTTGGACCAGGGGAATGCAGTGGACATAGTATATCTTGACTTTAGTAAGGCCTTTGATAAAGTATCACATAACATTCTTATTGAAAAAATGATCAAGTATGGCTTTGATAAAATATCAGTGAGGTGGGTTCACAATTGGCTTAATGATCGGGCACAACGAGTAATTCTAAATGGCTATACATCAAACTGGAAGAAAGTAAAAAGCGGGGTGCCGCAGGGCTCTGTCCTGGGCCCAGTACTTTTTAATATTTTTATAAATGATCTGGATGATGGGGCTAATGGGGAACTAATAAAATTTGCAGATGATACAAAGATAGGAGGAATGGCCAACACTAGAGAGGAGAGAGAGTGCATCCAAAAGGACTTAGACACACTGGAACAATGGGCTGAGGTGAACAAAATGGTTTTCAACAGGGACAAATGCAAAGTTCTACATCTGGGTAACAGAAATGCAAGAAGCATATATAGTATGGGAGGAATAGTACTAAGTGAGAGTACAGGGGAAAAGGATCTGGGCATAATAATAGATCGCAAACTCAACATGAGTCAACAGTGCGGTGCGGTGGCTAAAAAGGCTAACCAAATTCTAGGATGTATCAAGACGAGCATTGTAGCTAGATCAAGAGAGGTAATTATTCCGCTGTACTCTGCCCTGGTCAGACCCCACCTGGAATACTGTGTACAGTTCTGGGCGCCCCAGTTTAAGAAAGACATCGATTCAT
Source organism: Leptodactylus fallax (assembly GCA_947044405.1). NCBI lineage: Eukaryota > Metazoa > Chordata > Amphibia > Anura > Leptodactylidae > Leptodactylus > Leptodactylus fallax. The sequence goes on from CAMRHE010000026.1 coordinate 20,139, forward strand.
TGGAGCAGGTCCAGAGAAGAGCAACCAAAATGGTGGAAGGTCTACACACCATGTCCTACGAAGAGAGGCTAAAAGAATTGGGACTGCTTAGTTTGCAGAAGAGAAGGCTAAGGGGAGACTTAATAGCGGTATTTAAATATCTGAAAGGTTGTCACAGTGCAGAGGGATCTACCCTATTCTCATTAGCAGAAGGGAGCACGAGAAGTAATGGGATGAAACTAAGGGGAAGGAGATTCAGATTAGACATTAGGAAAAACTTTCTAACAGTAAGGGTAGTGAGAGAGTGGAATAGGCTGCCACGGGAGGTGGTGAGTTCTTCATCAATTGAAATCTTCAAGCGGAAACTGGATAGGTATATAGCTGGGATGTTTTAGGAATTCCTGCTTTTGCAGGGGGTTGGACTCGATGGCCCTTGAGGTCCCTTCCAACTCAAACAAACAAGAAACAAGAAACAAGAAATATGTTTAACATAAAACCTTAACATAAATAGTTGATTTTGTGATGACATACCCTTTTAAAATACACCCATTGTTTGCATGTTTTCCACAAATCAGAAGTACATGCAAAGATACACTTTTATAATATATCTTGTTAAATAAAATGCTTCTTTCTCCACTTTCTTTCTTTCTTTCTCTGGACTCACTAAGGCTCAAGTCTCTCTTTGCAGAGATGCAGTGTTTTTGCCTGTTGCACATTGCTGGAAAACACAGCAGAAAAGCAGTTTTTGCAAAAGTGCACATTTTTGATAAATGAAGCATTTAATGTTTCCTGCAGAAGGCTGTGTTTTCCCCCATGTGGAATGGGGAGGCAAAGATAAAAGACGCAGTAGAAAAGCAGTGAAAAATGTTTTGTTTTGTTTTTTTCCGCAGATCTTTTTAGCTGTGTTTAGTTATGTGTGGCCTTAGTCTTAAAAAAAAAAAACATAAAGCAAAAAATGGATGTTTGTACTCAATGTAAAATCCTTTTCTTGTTGTATTCACTAGGGGACACAACACCATGGGTATAGACCCAACCACTAGGAGGCTGACACTAGAGAATATCAAAAGCTGTCAGCTCCACCTCTGGGCTTTACCCTCTTGCAGACAGGGTGCTAGTCAGTTTGTATCACAGCAGTAGGAGAGAGATACAAAAAGCAAAAAAGAACACGCAACCAACACCACCAACATGTCCTGAACCCGAAAAAGAACCAAAACTGCTAGGGCAGGAACAACAATAGAAACAAGGGTGGGATCTGTGTCCTCCAGTGAATACAACGAGAAAAGGACTTTACAGTGAGTACAAAAACTCAATTTTTCTCGCTTATTTCACTAGGGGACACAGCAACAGCACCATGGGATGTCCTAATGCATTCCTAGAGGGTGGGAATTACACAACCATGCACGCAACCTAGAACACAACTGCCTGCAGAACCTTACGACCCAAACTGGCATTGCAGAGGCCACAGAATGGATCTGGTAAAACTTAGTGAAAGTGTAAATGGAGGACCAGGTGGCAGACCTCATGGAGTGAGCCATCACACGGGGGCCATCACCCTACTCTTAAGCTGAAAGGCCTTCTTGATCACAGACCAGATCCATCGAGAGATGGAAGCCTAGGAAGCAGCCATGTCCTTGCGAAGGCCCTCAGGGAGAACGAACAAGGCGTCCGAACGATGGAAGGGGTCAGTGAAACACAAATAGACCCGGATTACCCGGACAACATCCAGGCAGTAATGAGAACGATTACAAGGATGCTTGGGGTCCAGGCCTCCAGGCAGAAAGATTGCAAGATGATGTCCTCGTTGATGTGGAAGGAGAAAACCACCTTAGGCAGAAAAAATGTGGCGGACAAAGGTCAACCTTGTTCTTGTGGAGAACAAGAAAGGGAGGCAGCTGGGACAGGGCAGCCAGCTTGGAGACCCTGTGGATGGAGGTAATGGCCACCAGGTAGGCCACCTTCCAGGATAGAAGGCAAAGAGAGATATCCCACAAAGGCTCGAAGGGGGAGCCTGAATCACCTCAAGGACGAGATTAAGGTCCCACAGTTCCACGGGCGGACGTTAGGAAGGAGAACAGTGCGCCACTCCCTGCAGGAAGGTCTTAACTTGAGGCCGAAAGGTCAGAAAAAAGAATGGAAAGGGAAAAAACCTGTCCTTTAAGAGAAGAAAGACAGAACTGGAGAAAAGCCAGGGAAGAGAACTGGGAAGAGAAAAGGAGAGCGGATGAAAATCGTTGCTCTCACACCAGCAGACATAAGCCTTCCATGTGTGATGGTAGATCTTAGCTGACTGGGATTCCGAGCCTTGAGCATGGTCTGAATAACAGGCTCCGATAACCCACAATGCCTCAGAACCTCGGCTTCAGCAGCCACGCCGTTAAACGCAGCTGAGGTAACGTGGGGTGGAACAGCGGTCCTTAAGACAGAAAATCGACTTGCAGAGGAAAAGGCCAAGAAGCATCTGCCAGCAGGAACATGAGATCCATGTACTAGGCCCGAAGGGGCCAATCGAGAGCCACCAGGATGGCTGGAACCCCCTTGGTCTTGAGTTTCTTGAGAACCCAAGGGCGAAGAGGAAGAGGAGGGAACAAGTACAAAAGGCAGAAATCCAACCAGGGAATCATGATATCGTTGCCGGTGTTTGGCGCGCCCCCACCAGGAGCACAGCTGGAAGATCTTCTGATGAAGCGACCACATGCCTGGGTCAAGTCTTTCTCGGCTTAGGTAGTGTGCCTCCAAATTGTCCATGCCTGGAATGTGGACCGATAAAAGAGCCAGAATGTGGCGCTCCACCCAAAGAAGAGAGCGAGAGGCTTCTTGAAAGGCGGCATGGCTCCTGATGCTCCTCTGATGGTTCAAGTAGGTGACCGTGGTGGAGTTGTCGGTCTGGTCTCTGACCAGACACCCTTGGAGGATAGATGCCCAATGAGACAGGACTAAGAAGATGGTCCTCAGTTCCAGCAGGTTGAACTGGAGGGAGGACTCTGCCTTGGACCACAGGCCCTGAATGGTCAAGGCACCGAAGACCACTCACCAGCCAGAGATCACCTCCCAACGGAGAGGAAGAAATAACTTCTTTTGAGAGATTCCTGGGGAGGAGATCCACCAAAGAAGCTCTCGACGAACCTGGGAAGGCAGGAGAATCAGGCGGTCAAGGCTGGACGGAGACTTGTCCCAGTGGGCCAGATCGCCAGTTGCAGAGGACGCGAGTGGAACTGAGCAAAAGGGACGACCTCGAAGGTCGAGACTATTATGCGCAGGACCCACATGCAGAACCGAAGAGAGCAAGAAGAGTTCCTCTGAAGGTGGATCTTGGACTCCCGGAGGAGAAACATGCACTTGTGCGTGTCGGGGATCATGCCCAGGAATTCAATACGGTGAGAAAGAACGAGACAAGACTTGTCCTCAATAAGCCAGCTGAAACGACAAAGGAGGTCCAAGGTGATCCACAAGCAGGTCAGGTTGTCCGTTAATGAGGGAGCTTTCAGCAGGAGGTCGTCTAAGTATGGAACCACAGCAACTACTCTGGAATGGAGGATGGCCATGGGAAACTCCATCACTTTGGTAAATATTTGGCAGGCAGATGCCAGTCTGAAGGGGAGAGCGACAAACTGGAAATTATGCAAAACCACCACAAAACAAAGAAAACCCTGGCACAGCACGATGAGAATGTGGAGCTAAGCGTCGCGGATGTTGATGAACGACAGGAATTCGACAGTCTCCAGGAATGACAGTGAGTATATTTGATAAGTAAGCTTTCGGAAGTCTAGCTCCCTTCATCAGATATGGTGTTATACAAGAACCTGAAAATTCACATTATTTATACATACACAAGGCATGGATCTTCAAAAGGATTCTTGGACTAACAAAATGAAATATAGTAGAGAACTACTAGCTGGAGAGTGGAGACAGCCTGAAGAAAAGCAGTTGCTCGAGTGGGGGAAGAAGGTAAAGTGGACGGAAAAAAAATCTTCCATTTGGAAGGGAGGAGAACTCTATGGAGTAGCCGGACGAAACCACCTATCGGACCCAGATATCGTCGACGCTAGCAAGCCAGATCTCCTGGAAGGAGAGCAGTCTTCCCCCCGCCCGAGTGGCCCTGAGTTGGAGAAGAGTGCAGAGGAGGGCTTGAAAGAGGAAGGCATGGAGGACTTGGTGCAGGACTGCCAGACAGGTCTGGGCTTGAAAGAGGACTTATTGGAGCAGGAGACCCGGGGAGATTGTCTTCTGGAGCTAGAGGCGAATCCACAAAAGGAGCAAAAACGCTAAGAACGGCTGTTGCAGGGTGGCTGGCGCTTAGGATGTCTGTGAGGGAGGAGAGAACTTTTCACCCCTGTGGCTTCAAAGATAAGCTTCTCTAGGCCACTGCCAAAAAGCTGGCTCTGTTTGTCCCGAGAAAAGGGAAGGGCAATGATCGCCTTCTTGGAGGCGGTTTCAGTGTTCCACAAATGAATCCAAACAATACGGCGGATAACCACTTCGTTGGCAGTGGACTTGGAAGAACGGCCAGCTGCTTCCAGGGAAGTATCCCACGCGTACTTGGAAGAGTTGAGGATTTGAGAGACAAGCAGCTGGTTGTCCTGGAGGGGAGCTTCATTGGAAAGGTCCGTATGAAGCTGTTTGGCACAGGAAATGCAGGCCTTGCTGACCCAAAAGTCAGCAAAAGGAAAGCCGCAAAGAGGAGCCAGCCAGTACGAAGGCAACCTTGGCGAGAGAATCCACCTTCTTGTCCGAGGGATTTCTGAGCGAGGCAAAGTCCACTAAAGGCAGAAAAGTAGCCTTGGAGAGCCTAGCTATCGCGGGGTCCACCAGGGGAGGCTCTGACCACTTGGAGACACACTGGTCTGGGAAGGGAAAGAGAACGTTCAACTTCCTAGTAGAAGACAGGGGACAGTCCGGGTGAAGCCACTGTTCCTTTAAGATGTGGTCAAATGCCCCATGGTTGGGAAAGACCGGAGGAGGGCGGCGACTGTGGTGGAAGGAGATATCCTCTTGAAAAGCAGGATCCGGGTCCTTAGAGATCTGTACGCTATCTCTGAACACACTGATAAGTAGCAGATATAGATGTATCTGGCTGATGCTCCGAGTCAGAGACGTTCCCGGGAGAAAAAGACCGAGCAGTGGGAGACAGGGTCCCGTCTGTCGGAGTGAAGCCGTGAGCTGTGGCCCTACCCGGGGAGTGCCCAGAGGAAAGGGAGGAGGACCGTGACCTGCAGGATGATTTCCTGGTCCTTTTGTTGGGACGGCTCCTGGAGCTGGAACAGGAACGATGAGCGTGCCCCAGGGGAGGGGCCTAGAAGCCACCAACTGAGCGGAGACCTGGAAAGGCAGCCGTTCCAAAGTTGCTACCACAGACTGGTTAAGTCTGGCAAGGTCGCTTATGGCCTGGGTGAGGGAAGCTGCCCAATCCGAGGAGGGATGATCCAGAGAGGGGCTGGGAAGTTCTTGAACTGGCTGAGGCGAAAGGCAGAGAGAGCAGATTAGCTCAGGCTGGCCACATGGTAACTTTTTGTTACAGCAGGCATACATATGAAACGTGGCGGCTCTTCAAAGGAGGACATGGTGGAGGGGGCCCAGGGAAAATAGGGGTAACCCAGGGGGTTAGCCTATCAGACCACCGGAAAGATGTCCGCTTGCCGACTACTGCAGAGAGGCTGCACAGAGAGGAAGCTCCAGGTACTGTGTCTCCAGGGAAGCAGAAGAGGCCTGTGAGGAGAGCAGCAGACAGGGACTTAAGAAACAAAACTACTGAGGAAAGCAAAGATAGGCCCGTCCTTTTTCACCTGGGAAGAGGGCGGGCCTATCCTAAAGTAGAAATCGCGGCCGGCAACGGTAAAGGCCCACAGGGGCCTAAAGAAGGTACTGGGGGCCAGAGAAAGGGAATCCAAGGGTTCTTCCCGAAAACTGGATGCCCCACCAAAAGATTGCCACTCTATAAGCTGTGCAGAAAAGGCAGGAACGCCTATAGAAGGGGCCATCCTCTAACAAGGAATGCCAAAATGTGGGCCCTGAAGGAGGGGAGGGGGGGATCAGGGGGATCCAGGAGGATAGAAAGAAGTGACCGGGGAAGGGGGGACTGGGTAGAGGAATCTCTCATACTCACCTGTCTTCTCATACTCACCTGTCTGGCGTCTTCAGGTGCTGCAGGGTCACCCGCTCGGTGGACCTTGCACATGGGAGTGGGGTCACCAGCAATCTGGTTGCCAATGCAGTGAGTGGGGACTATGTGACCGGCGAGGTGCTCTTGGAGAGCGCTGCGCCTACAGGGGAGTACGACTAGTGTGGTGTACACGCGAAAGACACCCCTGCACCTGAAAGAAAAATAAAAATGAAAACAATGCAACATAAAAAGACCTGAGTCAGGTCACTAGGTTAAAACTGACTAGCACACTGTCTGTGAGAGGGTATAGCCCAGAGGCGGAGCCGACAGCTTTTGATACTCCTAATGTCAGCCTCCTTGCACATGACCATGTGCTTTGTCAGTGTACTAGCCATGCTTTTTAAGAGTTTGAACACTGACCCATTCTTTTCTTATGGTCTCATATACAACACCACGTATTATCACAGGTCTGTGTGGGGCGCTATGAGCCCAGAGGTAAGACTCAGGACAGGTCCTATTGCTGTGAATTTAGCATCCTGGACTGATTAATGAAATGTATGGGTCCATGGAGGTTATGGACAGCACATCCATTTGCCATTATCTGCCGTTTTCTCACAGACCCATACATGCACATGTTTGTGTTTAGCCTAAGTATTTTGTTACTTCACAGTGTTTGATTAGAGTATTTAGGGCATGAAAAACTGAGCACTGCTATTTCTAAACACTCTGAGACTTGACAACTGACAGCTACAGTAATACTTTGATTTAAAAGGGTTGTCGCGTTATGAACACTTATCCCCTATCCCCAGTAATCAGGAGGATAGGGGACCAAAAGTCTCCCTAAGGCCTCCTGGTGAATAGAGAGGCAGTGCGCATGCATGTCCGGCACTCCATCTATTTCTATGGGGCTGTGGGAGCTGCCAGAGATTACAGTCCCAGCTGCCCCATAGAAGTGAATGGAGCGAAGTCATGCAAACACACTGGTGCTCCATTCACAAGTAGGCCTTAGATGGACCTTCAGTCACCTGTACTCGTGATCACAGTGATCGAGCACTTATCCCCTATCCACAGGTCTATAATGGGTCAACCTCTTTAAGCATATTTATCAGAATCAAAGTTTACACATTTAACCCATTGCTGGAAGAGAAAAACCGGCTCACCTGATCATTCTATTTTCTTCTGGATCCTTTTTTGAGGTTGGGTCTCAAAGCTTCAGCACGACCCTGTTTTAGCCCCTAAACAGCACGCAAATTAATATTATTAGTAAGTTAAACAAGAGGAACAGAATGCTTGATGGGCATGTTGTTGCAATGACAATGTCATCTCATTTTTCATGGCTATATCCATATGCCAAAAATACCTGATAGATGCAGGTCCCAACTGGAACCCACACCTGTGGACCACACATGCACGTGTCTCTCCTTTTGCTTGTATGAGAGTTTACTGAAATAACCGATCAGCCTCGTGTTACGTAGTGTGTGGGGTCAGAAAGGAAGGTTTAACCACTTTAGCATATTTTCTCCACTAAGCGGTAGTCTGAAACCAGTGTCTGGGGAACTACTGTTTTACAGTTACTTAACAGCATAGCTAAGAAATTTTGCATAAAAACCCTAATGAAAATTTACAATTGGAAAGTATTTATAGTGAGGTTTACCTTTGTATAACTTTCTTCTTGCATTACAAGAAAAATAGATCTAATGTAAATAAAGTGTTTAGATCTAATGTAAATTGATCATCTCAGATTCAGGTCTATGGCATAGTAATATAATATAGTAGTTTATGGAAAGACTTGTTAGACTTATGAAATTTAATAGTGTTTGAGTATGCATCACACACAGTAAGAAGGTGATATCATGTCATGAGTTATTTGTATTACTTGTGACACATAACAGTAATGATTTCTCTGTGCCCATTTTCATACATGAGGCACATAAGCAGTGCATATTGTGATAATAACGCATTGTACCTATGCTATGCCTTTCTCTTCCAACATTTGAATCACCAATTGCAGTATGCTTTAAACACTTGTAGTTTCAAGAGATATTTATTGAAATACAACATCAACAAAAAACATTGCAAGGAAAAAAAGACAATCAAAGTAACCATACACAAGTAGAAAATAACATAAAAATAAAATATAGGAACTGTGAAGCAGCCGGAGGTAGCATGATGAAAAACAGGGCAAAAGGGTATCAAGACCCCAGACTAACATAGGAAAGATGTGGGAAAGGGGGTATAGCACTACAGTGCAAATGGGTAAGGGGTGTATAGGGAGTGGATCATACCTGAGAGACAGGAAGTGAGAGGGACACTCAATCTAACCTGACAATCAAAGCTGAAGACAATACGGCAGGCCTGGGATACTAGATCTATTGACCCAAGGAGCCCATATCTTATCAAAAAGTGTCTGAGTATCCGAAATAGTGGCATTCATTTTTTCATGGAGCATGATGGTGTGAATGCGCTAACATCAGATAGCAAAAGAAATGGTTTCCTCCAATTGAAAGCAATGTGGATCCGGGCGGTTAACAGAATATTTTGTAATAGTTTAAATTGGGAGTACTTAAGGGTGGGGGTTTAAGGTTAAGGAGGAAAATGGGTGCTGACAGTGGAAAAGACTGCCTAAAGAGCCTTTGAGTCATTCTATGTATGGCTGTCCAGTTGCGTCTGGCATGTGGGCAGGACCACCAGATATGGAAAGTGGTGCCTAAAGCACTGCAACCCCTAAAACAAAGGGGTGAGACTGTGGGGTAAAAACTATGCAGATGATGGGGTACTAGGTTCACTACCTTTCAAAAGTTTAGGGTCACTTAGAAATTTCCTTATTTTTGAAAGAAAAGCAGTTTTTTTTCAATGAAGATATCATTAAATGAATCAGAAATACACTCTATACATTGTTAATGTGGTAAATGACTATTCTAGCTGCAAACGTCTGGTTTTTAATGCAATATCTACATAGGTGTATAGAGGCCCATTTCCAGCAACCATCACTCCAGTGTTCTAATGGTACATTGTGTTTGCTAACTGTGTAAGAAGGCTAATGGATGTTTAGAAAACCCTTGTGCAAGTATGTTAGCACAGCTGAAAACAGTTTTGCTGGTTAGAGAAGCTATAAAACTGACCTTCCTTTGAGCTATTTGAGAATCTGGAGCATTACATTTGTTCAGAGGCGTAGCTAGCGGGGGGGCAGGGGGGCGGTGGCCCCGGGCCCACTGACTCTCGGGGGCCCACTGACTTCTCGGGGGCCCACCTCGGGGCTGCCTCAACACAGGTTACCCTCACATATTAACTGCATCGGCGTTGAAATACAGTCTCTACTCGTACATAGCTCGTAAACCACAAGCCAATTCAGGCCTGTGGCCTACGAGCTGCCCTAAGACGTCTGCGTCCTGGCACAGACGTCTGCGCGATGATGTCATTGTCCTGCACCGTCCGCGTCAGGATGCAGGTCCTGCTTCTTCAGTACGCGGCGGCAGTGCCAGCGGTGGAGACTCCTCCTCGGGGGATCGGAGGTACAGTAGGTGAGTAGCATCGACTTTTTTTTTATAACTCACTTTGGGCATTGTAATTGGGGGTGGGGGGATGGGGGTAATACATATAAGAGGTCAATTGGGAGCATTGGGAATTTAGATAAGAGGCCATAACTAATATAAGGGGTATTAGGGGGCATTAATAAAAGAGGATATAAATTATAGAGAAAGATCAGTGGGGGCTGTATGAATGTAAGGGAAGATAATATTAGGGGGCATTGAGGCAGTATTAAAGGGGTTTTCTAGGGAATAATAAAGTTTACTGGTAAGGATTGTATTGGGCAAATTGGAGAGGAGGCGGGGAAGGTGAAACATAAAAAAAAAAAATACTCACCTGTCCCCGGGTTACCGATGTCCGCAGCCCTCTGCTGCTGTCTGTCCAGGCACAAGTCCTGCACTGCACGTGACTGGCCTCAGCAGTGGCTGGAAAAGACTCGGTGATGTCACTCGTATACATGACTGGGTCCTTTCTAGCCAATATTGAGGCCACTGATGGCCTCAGCCGTCACGTATGGCACGTGTCTGAACAGACAGTGGCGACAGACACCAGAGCACTGGGGACAGGTAAGGCTGGGTTCACAGTAGCGCTCGGTTTCCATCTTTCTGGTCCACTTGGGGACCTGAAAAACGGAAACCCAATTCGCTTGTAAAGCAGTTACTCGTGGATCCCATAGACGTTAATGGGGTCTGCAGGGTTTCTGCCCGGTTTCTGCTTGAAAAATGTGGAGAAAAAAGTCCTGCTTGCTGGACTCTTCTTTCCACATTTTTCAAACGGAATGGGGGACAGATTCCCTCATCAGGGCTCAAGTGTAGGTGTGAACCCAGCCTGAGTATGATTTTTTTATCACCTACTCCACCTCCACTGTGATTTGTCCACTTCCTTTCATGTCCTCATGAACTTGTGATTTTATATACCGCTAGAAAGCCGACAGTTGGCTTTCCTGTTATGTTCCCCGATGGAGGCGATATCGGTGCTGTTAGTTTCGGCACATATCTGTCCCCACTGTCAGAAGGGCGTTCCTGACAGTCTAGCGTCATCGCTGGGCTGTGAGGAAGGCCCCCCCCTGACAGTACTCTAACATAGCCTTGTACTGTCAGAGGGGGCGTTCCTTACCCCCCTGCGATGACGCTGAGCTATGATGAAGGCCCCCCTCCCCCAGTACAAGTCTTGGGGTGGGGGGCATTCCTCACAGCCCAGCGATGACGCTAGACTGTCAGGAACGCCCTTCTAATGGTGGGGAGAGATCAGTGCCGAAACTAACGGCACAGATATCTCCTCCTGCGGGGCACATAAAGGGAAAGCCAACAGTGCGCTGAATTCAGTGCACTGTCAGCTTTCTAGTGGTATATAAAACCGCATATGCATGAGAACATGAAAGGTCGTCTTTAATACAAAGGGGTTATTAATAGGCATTATTAATACAAGAGGGGCATTTATGTAAGAGGGCATAATTTATACAAGGAGACATAAGAGGGTATAATTAATAACAGGGGAATTGGACAATATTAATTTTCGGTGGCACTCGGGCATTAAATTGATTTAAGAGGGTACACAAGGCATTATTAATTAGGGTGAATTATTTTTTTGAAGGGCACTATTAAATAAATGGGGCACATAGGAGCATTATTAAATTAAAAAGGCACATGGGGTTATTATTCATTTCCAGGGGATTTTATATCATATATTTTATAATTGGGGTAGCAGCAGGATGGAGATTTTATGTAGTTGAGGACAATGTGGGTTGGATGCCTGGAAAAGTGAGGAGACAAAGATGTCTGTGTTACAAACTTTACAGTCACAGCTGGAAGAAGTGGTCATGGCAGTCCAGATGGAAGAGACGATAAATTTAAACCATCAGAGATGTCACCTGTAAGTCACAACATTGTTCCTGTACTGTATTTACGTAACTGGTCTTCACAGCCCTGTGTAGAAACACTATCTACCACTATACGGTCACCGTATAGTGATAATGTTGGTATACCTGAGTTGGGGGCCCACTTGGACGTGTTCGCCCCCCTGTGCTGAACCCCTAGCTACGCCTCTGCATTTGTTGGTTCGATTAAACTCTCAAAATGGCCAGAAAAAGAGAACTTTCATGTGAAACTCGATAGTCTATTCTTGTTCTTAGAAATGAAGGCTATTCCATGCAAGAAATTGCCAAGAAACTGAAGATTTCCTACAACGGTGTGCACTACTCCCTTCAGAGGACAGCACAAACAGGATCTAACCAGAGTAGAAAGAGAAGTGGGAGGTCCCGCTGCACAACTGAGCAACAAGACAAGTACATTAGAGTCTCTAGTTTGAGAAGTCTACAGTGAAGAGGCGACTCAGGGATGCTGGCCTTCAGGGCAGAGTGGCTAAGAAAAAGCTATATCTGAGACTGGCTAATAAAAGGAAAAGATTAATATGGGCAAAAGAAGACAGACATTGGACAGAGGAAGATTGGAAAAAAGTGTTATGGACAGACAAATCGAAGTTTGAGGTGTTTGGATCACACAGAAGAACATTTGTGAGACGCAGAACAACTGAAAAGATGCTGGAAGAGTGCCTAACGCCATCTGTCAAGCATGGTGGAGGTAATGTGATGGTCTGGGGTTGCTTTGGTGCTGGTAAAGTGGGAGATTTGTACAAGATAAAAGGGATTTTGAATAAGGAAGGCTATCACTCTATTTTGCAGTGCCATACCATACCCTGTGGACAGCGCTTCATTGGAGCCAATTTCATCCTACAACAGGACAATGACCCAAAGCACACCTCCAAATTATGCAAGAACTATTTAGGGAAGAAGCAGGCAGCTGGTATTCTATCTGTAATGGAGCGGCCAGCGCAGTCACCAGATTTCAACCCCATTGAGCTGTTGTGGGGGCAGCTTGACCGTATGGTACGCAAAAAGTGCCCATCAAGCCAATCCAACATGTGGGAGGGGCTTCTGGAAGCATGGGGTGAAATTTCTCCAGATTACCTCAACAAATTAACAGCTAGAATGCCATAGGTCTGCAATGCTGTAATTGCTGCAAATGGACCATTCTTTGTCGAAAGCAAAGTTTGAAGGAGAAAATTATTATTTCAAATAAAAATCACTATTTCTAACCTTGTCAATGTCTTGACTATATTTTCTATTCATTTTGCAACTCATTTGATAAATAAAAGTGTGAGTTTTCATGTTAAACACAAAATTGTCTGGGTGACCCCAAACTTTTGAACGATAGTGTAGGTCCTATACAGGACTTTTAAGGAAGGTTCCATAAGGGTGACCTGCCAACTGCCTTTGCTAACATAAGTACAGCAGTCAATCCATTAGGCTAGAGTCAAGATCTCATTCCCAGGCCGCCATAAAGTCAAGCTTAACACCAGGGAGTTGAGCTTTAAGCAAACCACAAATAAATAAACATACAGAGTCTTTCAAAACTAGTAGCGGAGATCTTTAGATTGAGTGGAGTGAGGGAGTGTAGGAAGTGGAAATCCTGTGCAGTCTGAAAAGCTTCTGAGGGAGGCGGGGAGGATGTAGAAACAAAGTATTCTTTAGTGAAGACCCGCCGGTTACTAAGAAAATAACGGAGGTTGCGAAACCGAGCGTGTCTCCATCAAACAAATACCTCAGGGAATAGGCCATGGAGGAAGAGAGGATTAGAGAGCAAAGGGCAAGGGTGATATCGGGCTTTGTAAACTGTGTTGGAAACATACCCTCTGCCATAGTTGCAACATCACTTTAGCTGCGGCAGGGACAGCAAGGGCAGCAGACCTCTGAGCACAAAGTAAAGCTTGCAAGGAGGTTGGGGCCACCAGTGCTGATTCCAAAGTCACCCATTGCCAGCAGTCAATGTTACTTTGAACACTTTTAAAGATATAAATAGATATCTATTCTAGTTATTGTTATCCCTAAAATAAAATACATCACTTTTTTTAGCATTCGTATGCTAAGAATTTTCCAGGACAAGGCCCCGCTTAACACTTAAACTTGTGTAAGAAGTAATTTCATTTATTGTACACAAATAAAGCTGTATAATACTCTTACTTTATAACCACCATTTCTCTGCCATTACCCCAGCAATGTCTCCGATAGAGATCAGCAACACACCAATAACAGAAGTAGGAAATCTTGATATAATAATTTTGTATGTAGTGTCCAGTTTACAAAGCCCACAAACAACGGCAGAAGAAATTGCTAGTACTAATCCAGTCTGCAAAAAAGCTTTATTCATCAAATACTGCAATGTTCCAATTATGGTGTGGGTCTATATAAAGGGTGTTTATCATGTTTTATGTAGCAACTTTAATAAAGACACCTACCTGGGTCAAATTGTGCATTATTTGGTGAATAAAACTGTATATTTTTTTTCACATTACATGACACTTTTTAATTTTCTTCTTCCAAGTCAGTGATTAGGCACAGCTACCTGTCCATATGAATTACATTAAAGTGGTTTTCCAGGCTTAATAATTGATACCCTATCCTTAGGGTAGGTCATCAATTGGTGATTGGTGGGGATCTAACATCCAGGAGCCCCACCAGTCAGCTATTAAGAGGCCACAGTGTTCGGGTGAGCACTGCAACCTGTTCACTACTTATCAAGCACAGTGCTGTACAATTGTTTAGCAGATGTGCTTGGTATCACAGTTCAGTCCCAAGGATAGCTCATCAATTATAAGACTCAGAAAACCCCTATAAATTATATCAGTGTCAGCTGTATCTTTATGTGCATGAATACATATGGAGTTGAACTGGTCTATTTTGCAGATTGTTATGATTACAGTGATATGATGATGATATGATACGATATGACGATGTGATTAGTTTTGCTACTATACAATGTTTTATAATTTTTCATTCATAGAGAAAAAAAAATGTCTTTCTTTCACCACATTCCAAGAGTCATAACTTATGGAAGCTTGTTTTATGCCAGGCTATTTTTTTTTTCAATGGCATCATTTTGGGGTACAGGAACTATAAACAAATCTTAAAACTACAGTAAGGGACTATTCACATGGCTGCATTCGCCAGGAAATGACCTATTGTTTTAATCACATTTTTATATTGAACATATTTTTAAGAATTTTTGATGATGCTGGTTTTAATTTTCTTTTATCTAGGTTTACAAGAAAATTTCCAAAACTAATTTTTTAGGGACCACTTCAGTTCTAAAGGGAATTATAAAGGCCTATATATTAGAAACCCCCCAAAAATTAACCATTTTCAAAACTGCACCCCTCAAATAATTCAAAACAGCATTTGGGAATCCTTTAAGCATTTCACAGGAATAAAATAACAATATGGAGGTGAAATTTAGACATTTCATTTTTTTTCAATAATACATTCATTTAGCCCTAAAATTAACACATTCATAAAGGGTTAAAGGAGATAATATATCTCAAAATTTGTTATGCAATTTCTCCCGAGCACAAAAATATCCCACATGGGCACACAGCAGCACACAGAAGGGAAGGAGCGCCACTAGGTGCTTGAAAAGCAGATTTTGCTGGAATAGTTTTCAGGTGCCATGTCATTTGCAAAGCCCCTAGAGTACCAATACAATGGAAACCCTCCAAAAGCGACCCCATTTTGGAAACTATACCCTTCACAGAATTCATCAAGGGGTATAGTGAGCATTTTAACCCCACAGTCGTTTCACAGATTTTATTAACATTGGGAGCGTAAATGAAAAATTACTAAAAAGTCACTTTATCCCAAAGTTTTCATTTTCACAATGGTTTAAAGGAGAAAAAGCACCCCACAGTTTGTTAAACAATTGCTCCTGAACACGGCAATGCCCCATATGTGGTCGTAATCTACTGTATGGGTACATGGGGGGGGGGGGCTCAGAATGGATAGAGCGCTATTTGGCTTTAGGAGGGCAGATGTGGTTGGAATAGTTTTCAGGTGCCATGTTGCAAAGCCCCTAAAGTACCAGTACAATAGAAACCCCTCAAAAGAAACCCCATTTTAGAAACTACACCCCTCAAGGAATTTCTAAAGGAGAATAATCATTTTGAGCCCAAGCGTAATTCCAAAAAATGTATGTACAAAGTGAAAATTGAAATTTTTTAAGAACTATGCAATTTTAGTGCCCAATACGTTGCGCCCACTTTGTGTCATCAGAGATACACACTCCTAAAACTATTAAGTGGGCTATCCCAGGTTATAAAAAAAGTTGCATATGTGGGCGTAAACTGCTTTTAGGGCACACAGCAGGGCTCAGAAGGGAAAGAGCACTGCACTTTTTAGCTTTTGGATGCCATATTGTTTTTGCAGAGCCCTGGAGGTGCTGGTAAATTGGAATTCCCCAAGAAGTTACCCTATTTTATAGGGTCTGCAAATGTGACATGGTGTCCAAAAACCATCAATTTAAATCTATGCTCCAAAAGCACATAGCGCTCCTTCACCTTCCTGTGTGCCCAAAAGGCAGTTTATGCCCTCATGTACAGTATGACACTGTTCTACCAAGGATAATATACTTAAGAATGTCATATGTTGGTATAAACAGCTGTTTGGTCACATCCGAGCACAAAAGAAAAGGAGAGCTATTTGGTTTTTGGAGCAGAGTTTGGTTTGTTGGACGTCAGAGCCCCTGAATTGCCAGTAAAGTGGAATCCGCAGACATATGACTCCATTTTGGAAACTACACCACTGTAGGGATTTGTCAAGTGGTGTAGCGAGCATTTTTAACCCTTGAGCGTTGCATTAATTTAATTTCCAGAAATGAATGCGCAGCTGATAATGAAAAGTGCAAATTGCAATTTTCCCAGAGATCAGCCATTTCAGTGCCCAATATGGTGTTGTGCTGAATTTGTGTCAGCAGAGACACACAGTCCAAAAACTGTTAAGCGGGTGTCCTGGCACAATAGCTATTGGAGAATTCATCTCTGACACAAGCCAGGCACAACATATTATGTACTGAAATTACGTATTCCTGGAAAAATTGCCATTTTCACCTTTCACCATCAGCTGCGTATTCCTTTCTGGAAAATAAATTAATGCAACTCTTGGGGATTAAAAATTTTCACTGTACCCCTATATAAATTCCTTAAGGGGTGTAGTATCCAAAATGGGGTCACATGTAAAGGGATTCCAGTTTACTGGCATTTCAGGACTCTGCAGAAGTGTTATGACTTCCAAAAACCATACCTTCTAAATCTTTGCTCCAAAAACCACATGGCGCTCATTCCCTTCTGTGCCCAGCTGTGCCCAAATAGCAGTTTATATCCACATATGACATTAAGTACATTATCCTGGGTACAACAGTGTCATACTTGTGGGCAAAAATTGCAGCTTGGGTATACAGCAGGATGCAGATGTGAAGGAGCACTATGTGGCTTTTGGAGTGCAGAGTTAGATGTTTGGCACCTAGATGCCATGTCACGTTTGCAGAGCCCGAGGTGTCATTAAATTGTGATCCCCAAGGGAGTGATCGCATTTTGAAAACTGAACCCCTCAAAGAATTTATTAACAAAAGTGAATACGTAAGCTGTGCGGAGTACATTGGAAACACCAAATTCCCTACTATTTTCCCAGTAGCTCCTATGATTGGGGGGTCACTCTGGGGGTCACTTCTGTTTTTTTTTTTTCTCTTAAGCTCTAAATCTGGAGTGTACCCTGATTTTTGGCATTTTAGTCTTCAAATTGTGCAAGCTATATTTTTTTTATTTTTCTGGTGATGTAGCCATATGAAGGCTGCTTTTTTGCGGGATGAAATGCATTTTGTAATTTCACCATTTTGGGGTACCTAAAACTTATTGAATAAATTTTATTAACTCTTTTTTTGGTGGATTAAAAAATAAATAAAAAAATTATGGCATTGCATTTCACCTTTTAAATTTTTTGCCATGCAGCGAACAGCATAAGTAACAAGTTACCTTTATTCTGTGGGTCGGTACCATTATGGAGATACCTAATTGATATTTTTTTTTTTATACAATACTAATTTTGAAGAACAAAAAACCCATTTAACCCTTTAACGACCAAGGACGTAATAGTACGTCCTAGGTCGTATAGGTCTGTATAGAGAGGGCTCAGGAGCTGAGCCGGCTGATACCAGCTGTTTAATACAGCCAGCACTTGCTGCTAACAGCTTAACAGTTTAACATGGTTAAACGTGACTGCGGCATCTAAAGTGCGCAAGGGCCATGGGCACTGCCATCTTATGCAGATCGACAGATCAAAGACGTTCCGGAGGGGGGCAATAGGTTGCCATGACAGCCAGGAGCCTATTGAAGGCCCAAGGCAGCGTATAATAGAAGTCAATGGATTTTACTATTCACTGCAATACATTAGTATTGATTCATTCCATATCAAGTGGACCCGGGTCCCCACCTCACCATCTCAGATTTTGATGAAATTTGGTACATAGTTTCTATATGATATAAAACTAAGCTGTGCAAAATTTTAGTTAAAAATACTAAAAATTGGAGGTTCTATAGGACCTCAAGTAAAGGGTTGCAAAACGTCACCTGAGCAAAATTGACATTTTGGGCCAACTTCCAGAAGCTGTAAACATGGAAGTTTTAGTAATGTAAGGGGGATATTTGCAGAATATGCACAACTTTTAGGGCTTAATGAAATGGCAAAACCCCATGTTCCTAGTCCTCTTACTTTTTGCATGGTTTAGGATCAAAAAACTGCAAAAATTAATTTACAGCGATCTTGAGGCTGCTGAGTGTCAAAACTACGTGGCCTTTCAAGTTGATTTTTGGTTGGTGTACTAAATACACAGCTGTAATGAGGCCTTCCAATTTGCAGCACTTTCCTTCAAGTGGTTGAAAAAATATATTCAAAGCTAGTATAATAGCATTTTTGCCTAATTTTGGCTAACTTTGATGCCCTATATCTCCAGTGGGACAGCTTCAATCTTCTTTCTTTTAGCACCATTAGAAAGAGCAGATATCCTTCTATCAGAGTATGTTGTTTTCATTTTGGAGTCTCTTCATATAAGGATTAAAAAAAAATGCCTTCAAATGTTTGCGGGCAGTAGCCTGTGATTTCTTCACTACACCCTTGATAGAAGTGTAGTAAAAAGTGATTCTTCTTTCAATAAACACCAATTTTTTAAATAAAGAACACATTATGTTATAAAACTGTATTCAAGAAAACAAAAAAACAGGAATGTTTTTTAGGATGTGGAAGGATGAGGCCTGGTTTCATAACAGGTTTAAAGAAAACTGCAGTCTGTTAGGATGACCAACTTGTTGCAAGGCGGAATTGTTTGTTTCATCGCCCAATTGTATGCTTCTGGTGCCTCCTGCCTCCTGAGTGTCTGTTGCTAGGCTTACTTTGATGCCTACAGTTCACTAAGAGGTCAAACTGTAGCAAGGGTGAAGTGAAGAAACACACATTTTTGCTCAGGTGACATTTTGCAACCCTTTACTTGAGGTCCCCTAGAACCTCCAAGTTTTAGTCTTTTGAACTAAAATTTTGCACAGCTTAGATTTATATCATAGAGAAACTGTGTACCAAATTTCATCAAAATCTGAGATGGTGAGGTGGGGATGACCTTTAAAATTGGTCCACTTGACTCGGAATGACTCTATTGCAGTGAATAGTACGAGTGATCACACCCCCTAGGGTTCAAGGTCCTACTTCACTCCTGGCTTTGGTTCAAAAAACCGCAGCAAAATCTGCAACAAAAAAAGATGCTTTTCCACAACATTTTTTATTTCATCCACTTTGCAGGTACTGGTGTTTTTTGCAGCAGAATTTCCATCGCAGCAAAAATGCTGTGTTTTCGCAACATGGGGCCTGGCCTTAAGGAGTTTTCTAGAAATCTTGATAAGGTAGACTGATGGGTTTTTGATCATTAGCATAGACCATCAATAACTGATAAAGCTAAGGCCCCATGTTGCACAAACGAAGTGTTTTTGGCTGATACAGAAATGCAGCAGAAAAAAAAAATGGTGTGTGCAGAGAAACAAAAAAGCTATAGAGAAATGCAATCAAGTTAATTTTAGCTACAGAATCGCAAGCGTTTTACCTAAACCAAGTCAAGTCAGATTATTATGACCACCTGCTACTTTTGACATCGGCAAGAGGCCCATGAAGGAAGTGGCATGTTGTGGGCTGGCTTGGTGGTATATAAGTTGTGTGTTAGGCTGCCTAAACACGTCACTTATTTTTTTCATGGGTAAAAGGGGCGATTTATTGGAGTTGCAAAAAGTAGTGAAAGTGTATTGTAGGTGGACAAATGGCACCATTGGGAATAACTGACGTGGAAACTGTGGAGCACCACATGTAGTTGATGTGAGAAATGAACATCAGATATGAAGGTGTGTGAGGGCCAACTGACATGCCACAGTGGAGCAGCTTGCCATGAAAATGAACCACGGGGCAAGCAGACGTGTCTAAAACAACAGTTTAGCAAACCCTAATGTGTAAGGGCCTTCACTACAACTACAGTAAAGGAAAAAAGGCTTCAATTTGCATTGCAGTATCTGATTCAGACCACTGCTGATTTGCAAAGGGTTGCCTTCTCCAATGAGTCACGTGTTCTGCTTCATAAACGGATGGACATTGCTGTGTCAAGCGAGAAAAATCTGAGAACAAACACCCTGTAACCATCGACGAAAGAACACAGTTATTTTTATGGCATTTTATGGCCCACTTATCCATGTTGGAAGGCATTCTGAACTGCTTTGAGTATGAATTCATTCTTGCAGATCATGTACACCCATACATGGTGTTTGTCTTCTTTGGGCAGAAGGAATCTTCCGGCAAGACAATGCGACATGGCAACAGTAGTTTGAAGAGCACAACTGAGACTTCCAAGTACGTCCCTGGTCCCATAATTCCCCAGACTTGAAGCCAAATGAGCATCTATGGGACAACCTTGACTGTTGTGTTTGCTCTATGGATCCTCCTCAAATGTGGGATGCACTGCAGTCAGCATACCTGAGACAACCTACCAGCACTAACCGGCCCATGTATCTGCTATTTGTGTTACACACGGACATTACTCAGGAAATTGGGCTACATGCACACGACCATGTGCTTTGTGAGTGTGCCAGCCATGTTTTGCACGGCTAGCACACTAATCCATTTGTCTCTATGGCCGCATACACAGACCCATGCATTATCATGGGCCCTTGAATGTGGCAGTAAGCCAGGCTCACTGAAGGGAGCTGTGGAGGCACGGGCAGCACATGAATATCATCATGTGCTGCCTGTGCCATTCAACCACGGAACGGCTACATGCACACAGTTGTGCGCATGTAGCCTTAGCTGGTGGTCATAATAATGTAACTCGACTATGCATATTTAATAGTGAAAGAAAAAAAAAATGCTGCATTTTTTTTCACTAAGAATTTTTAATAGCTGTGTTTCGCCAAGTGGGGCCGTAGGCTAATGGGGTTTTATACTGGAAGAGTGAAGAAATCAGGCGATACCTTTTAGAGGCTAACTGAGTATATTTATAAGTAAGCTTTCAAGAGTACTGGCTCTCTTCTTCAGACATGGTGTTATACAAGAACTGAAAATTCACAGATTATTTATACTCTATACACATGATCTTCAAAGGATTTTAGAGTCCTTAAAAAAATCCAAAACAAAATGCAATCTAAGTAGAGAAGTTATTTACAACAGGTCAAAAAACAATCTGGAAAGTTGTGGTGCGTGACAGAGGGATCTGTTATATGTTTGCTATCAGGAGGTGATTTGTGACCCTCACAAAGCTGGCATGAATATTAAGTCCAAATTGCAGAGTTTGAAATTTTTCCATAAACTTGTATTCCGATTCTTTCCTTTCCTCCTGCGTCTTAAAATGTTTTATACTTTAATATAAATAATCCTTGGAAATAAAAAAGTCTACAAGTAATATATTTTGTTTCAAATGTTACTATTTTAAGATATTTAATTTAAAGTCAGTAAATTAGGAAACTCTTGTTAATATTCACAGACTAAACCTGTACATATCTAGTTCTGCTGTCAGATGTGATGTGGATGCAATTGTATCCAGTCTAAGCATTCATCTGTTGTGAAGTTTTATTTGCATACAAATAGAAAACCCATTTAAAGTTAAAAATACATTTTAATGTGAGTAATATCTATGCTACAATTTAAGATTATACTTAATGAAGCTATTACCTTGTAAAAGCCAGTGTGATATCCAGTCATGTACCAAGCCATGAGCATACAAGCTAGAACATCTTCATCCTCTTGTTCCTCCTCATCATAATCCTCCCACTCTGTGCTGAAGAAAGGAGGTGGTGGCGGAGGTGGGGGAAGGGGTGCTGACTAGTTGGAATAAAATATGTTACATTACAAAGGGTCTGAAAAAACACTGAGAAAATTAAAGGGTACGAAGTGACAGTTACATACAGGGGGCCAATTGTGCCAAGCAGGAAGATGAGCTCTTACAGGAGGTGGTGGTGGTGGCCAAAAGCAGCCCTGTAATAACATAATGGAAAAATAGTTTAAAAAAAAAAAAAAAAAAAAAAGATTTTTTCCCACATTTGCCTGGACTTTCTGACATCATCAAATATATGACGGATGCTACTAGTGGACAGGTTAAAAACCAATATATCCCCTTTTATCTTTTTCTGTTTTTCAAATGACCACTCAGGGAATACTATTTCTTATTGCTTCCTGTTGCATGTATAGCCTCACAAATTTGCAGACCTGTACAGAGGCATCAATTACATCAGTCCTTGTCCTTCAAAAACACACATACAGTGGGGAAAAAAAGTATTTAGTCAGCCACCAATTGTGCAAGTTCTCCCACTTAAAAAGATGAGAAAGGCCTGTAATTGCCACCATAGGTAGACCTCAACTATGAGAGACAAAATGAGAAAATAAATCCAGAAAATCACATTGTCTGATTTTTTTAAGAATTTATTTGAAAATTATGGTGGAAAATAAGTATTTGGTCACCTACAAACAAGCAAGATTTCTGGCTCTCACAGACCTGTAACTTCTTCTTTAAGAGGCTCCTCTGTCCTCCACTCATTACCTGTAGTAATGGCACCTGTTTGACATTGTTATCAGTATAAAAGACACCTGTCCACAACCTCAAACAGTCACACTCCAAACTCCACTATGGTGAAGACCAAAGAGCTGTGGAAGGACACCAGAAACAAAATTGTAGACCTGCACCAGGCTGGGAAGACTGAATCTGCAATAGGCAAGCAGCTTGATGTGAAGAAATCAACTGTGGGAGCAATAATTAGAAAATGGAAGACATACAAGATCACTGGTAATCTCCCTCGATCAGGGGCTCCACACAAGATCTCATCCCGTGGGTTCAAAATGATCACAAGAACGGTGAGCAAAAATCCCAGAACCACACGGGGGGACCTAGTGAATGACCTGCAGAAAGCTGGGACTAACGTAACAAAGGCTACCGTCAGTAACACACTACGCCACCAGGGACTCAGATCCTGCAGTGCCAGACGTATCCCCCTGCTTAAGCTAGCACATATCCGGGCCCGGCTGAAGTTTGCTAGAGAGCATTTGGATGTTCCAGAAGAATATTGGGAGAATGCAGTGGCGTAACTAGGAATGGCTGTGCCCCAAGGCGAACATTTGACATGACCCCCCCCCCCCCCCGAACCGCCGCCTCCAACCCCCCCACACAAACCGCCGCCCTGGCCCCCCCCCCCACATAAACCGCATTCCTGCACACACTATTATGCGCCATAGTGGCCCCTGCACACAATATTATGCCCCATAGTGGCCCCTGCACACAGTATTATGCCCTATAGTGGCCCCTGTACACAGTATTATGCCCCATAGTGGCCCCTGCACACAGTATTATGCCCCATAGTGGCCCCTGCACACAATATTATGCCCCATAGTGGCCCCTGCACACAGTATTATGCCCCATAGTGGCCCCTGCACACAGTATTATGCCCCATAGTGGCCCCTGCACACAGTATTATGCCCCATAGTGGCCCCTGCACACAGTATTATGCCCCATAGTGGCCCCTGCACACAGTATTATGCCCCATAGCAGCCCCTGCACACGGTATTATGCCCCATAGTGGCCCCTGCGAACTGTATTATGCCCCATAGTGACCCCTGCACACAGAATTATGCCCCATAGTGGCCCCTGCACACAGAATTATGCCCCATAGTGGCCCCTGCACACAGAATTATGCCCCATAGTGGCCCCTGCAAACAGTATTATGCTCCATAGTGGCCCCTGCCCACAGTAGTATGCCCACAGTGGCCCCTGCACACAGTATTATGCCCCATAGTGGACCACCCATGAACGATTATTATACTCTGGGGTCTTTTCAGACCCCAGAGTATAATGATCAGAGACCCAGGGGAGGATACAAACATAAAAAACAATGTTACTTACCTCTTCCTGGCTCCGATGCACTCCCGTGCGCTACTTCGGCCATCTTCAATGTTGGAGTAGATCTCGCGTGAGTGAGGCCGACGCATAGTGACGTCAACAAACAGGCCCAAAGCCTGCGGAGCATAGGAGAGGTGAGTTACAGTGTTTTTTATGTTCTCTCAACTCCCCCGGGCCCCCGATCGTTATACTCCGGGGTCTCAAAAGACCCCGGAGTATAATCATAACAGTGTTTGTGGGGTTTGCGGTAGCGGCTGCCACAGGGCTCCGGGTCCCGGGCCCCTTAATGTCCCGGGCCCTGTGGCAGCCGCCACCGCTGCTACCCGATATTTACGCCCCTAGGAGAATGTCATATGGACAGATGAAACCAAAGTAGAACTGTTTGGTAGAAACACAACTCGTCATGTTTGGAGGAGAGTGAATGCTGAATTGCATCCAAAGAACACCATACCTACTGTGAAGCATTGGGGGTGGCAACATAATGCACTGGGGCTGTTTCTCTGCAAAGGAACCAGGACGACTGATCTGTGTACATGAAAGAATGAATGGGGCCATGTATTGTGAGATTTTGAGTGCAAACCTCCTTCCATCAGCAAGGGCATTGAAGATGAAATGTGGCTGGGTCTTTCAGCATGACAATGATCCCAAGCACACCGCCAGGGCAACGAAGGAGTGGCTTCGTAAGAAGCATTTCAAGGTCCTGGAGTGGCCTAGCCAGTCTCCAGATCTCAACCCCATAGAAAACCTTTGGAGGGAGTTGAAAGTCCGTGTTGCCCAGCGACAGCCCCAAAACATCACTGCTCTAGAGGAGATCTGCATGGAGGAATGGGCCAACATACCAGCAACAGTGTGTGCCAACCTTGTGAAGACTTACAGAAAACGTTTGATCTCTGTCATTGCCAACAAAGGATATATAACAAAGTATTGAGATGAACTTTTGTTATTGACCAAATACTTATTTTCCACCATAATTTGCACATAAAATCTTTAAAAATCAGACAATGTGATTTTCTGGATTTGTTTTCTCATTTTGTCTCTCATAGTTGAGGTCTACCTATGATGTCAATTACAGGCCGGCCTCATCTTTTTAAGTGGGAGAACTTGCACAATTGGTGGCTGACTAAATACTTTTTTTTCCTCACTGTACTAGGCCTTTATTTATTATTTATTTATATTTATTAACCCAATATCAGTATGTTTTCTTAAACCCAATCAGATAGCAGTAGACCAGATAAACTGTATATGGATATTACCCTTGATCAAATTTGAATCACCATGAGGCAAGTCATTTATTGCATTGACAAATCGCAGAAAAACATCTACAGTGGAAAAGCTGCGATTTCAAAAATGTTTGCGTTCTTGAAAATCTGAACAGGTCAATTGTACCTGCACTGGCATTTTCCATATAGGTATAATAGGGGCAGAAAGGCTGCAAAGTTTTCCTCCGCTGACTTTCTGTCCCTATTATACCTATACGGAAACTGCCAGCGCTTCAGCATATTTTTCTACAATGTGTGGATGGGATTCGCTAGAATCCCTTCCACTTTGCAGGGTCTGCAAAGCCACATGGGTCTTCAGCCTAAAGGAAATCTGTGAGACCCAAAGGTCTCCCAAACCTATAATAATCCCAAGTAGGGGGCTTTAAAAGAATCAGAAACATACTTTTATGGCCACAAACTGATGAAACAATGCTTTTTATGAGTACACAGATCAGATTCCAAGTGCATTGGAAGCAGACCTGTTTTTCCAGACTTGCCTATAGCCAGTTGCAAACACTTAGGGTGTTCTCTGTAATCAGTGTCCAATTTAGCAGTGACTGAAATTTTCAGCTTTGTTCTATATCACTGCTGTCTGTAGGCAAATCTGGTAAATCAGACCCTGTCCACAATGCAGTTGCAGGTTGATTTGCATATCCATAAAAAGAGGATTATTTCTGTGACCACAAAGGTATGCTTCTAATCCTATTAAAGGAACCTACAAGGCACTATCATTGGTTTGGCAGGCATTTTTAACCTGAGTGATTCCCTTTAGCTCCTACCCTTACTGCAACATACATTTACAGCTCTGGTGGGATATAGTTTCCACACAGTGCTATAAAAGTACTGTATGGTACAGGGTTAGGGTAGGTTCTGGAGCTGTACTCTTACCATTTGCAGTGGGTATAAACTGTAAAGTACAGCTGACACCTTACTGCAACAACCATTCCACCCCTCATGCTCCATGGTGAATTTTTGACCATGCCACAAAAGTTAATGCTAAAACAAAATTGGAACTTTCTTCCGTCTTGTTTGCTTACTTTGCTAATGGAAGAAAAATTCCAAAAAGTCTTTCTCTTCTGTAGAAAAATAAACAAGAAGGTAGAAAATTTCAGTTTTTTTAAAAAAATTTAATTGAATGGACATGTTTGAAGACAAATGGGGCTTTGTCTGTCATTCTGTGTTTAAGGGTAGCAGCACACGACCGTGTTTCACCCGTGAAACACGGTCCATGTGTTATCCAGATTTACTGGCTTGAACTTCATGCTGGGAGTGGGACTCCTAGCAGTATAGTTATCTATGACGCTAGGAGTCCCGCTCCCGGCATGAAGTTCAAGCTGGTAAACATGGCTAACACACGGACTGAGTTTCACAGGTGAAACATGGTCGTGTGCTGCTACCCTTAGTCTGTTGTTCTAGAACTATGACAGATCAGAACACAAGAATTCAATTATCACATTGTAAATATGACTTAAATTTACATACAGCACAGACTTGTTAGTAGATACAGGATATTTTAACAGAACACATTTCAAATCAGGAACCTATGCTGTCTGCCATACATGCCATGTTATCAGAACTCTTATCTATCTCAATTTTCTATAGACAATATACTTGAAAACCACAGTCTCCCAACCTTGACATCTCATTTAGTCTTCAAGCCTTTCTGACATTTATAATGTGCCCAAGTGTTACCATTTTACCCCTTTGGCGCCAAAAGTGAAAATTCTTTACACTTTGGGTGTTGGTACAGGTACTAGACACGGTTTGGTAAGCAGCAGGATTGCTTATCTTCAGGGTGTCAGCTTTGACTTTCTTTCCATATATCTGTTGGACATGGTTATAATGAAAACGGTAAGAAGGGATAGGGTTTTTTAATGGGTTTCTGTTTATAGGTAGCAAGGGTAATTATCACATGTAATGCTTTCCAATAGAATGTATGAAAATTAAATATTTTATTTTTACTTTATACACAAGATGGCAACAAAAAAATACATGACATCTCATAGCAATAGAAGGGTAAATGTTTACCTTGTTTCCAAAGTATGTAATAGCCACATACACAAAACAATACTTGCCTTAGGTGGTGGTGGAGGAGGTAATGAAGGTGGAGGTGGTGGAGGGGGAGGCGGAGGCGGTGGTGGAGGTGGAAAAGTGTACATCCAGTCAGACTTCTTCCCCTGTTTTCTCCAATTGCGGGACAGGTCAGGTGAAGAGGTAGAACTTCTCCGTGTGTACAGCCAATCTGTGTCTTCCTCATCCTGCCAATCAAAGCTGGTAAATGTGAAAGCCAGCCTATCTCTGGTATACTGTGCTTTGATTTTCCTTGTGCCTGTTCCATTGGTGGCAAGCATATTCTCCCCATATGCTAGTCATAACTCTTTTAGTATCAAATAGACAGATTTTTAGCCATAGTAATTTAAAAATTTCAGGTCATGCAGTCACCACACTACTACCCACCAGACACATAAACGCAAGGTGTTTAGATTCTTTTGGTGTCAGTGAATGGATTGACAGTGACTGGAAACCCAGTGGATGAATTTCTCTCATCACATGCGATTTTCTTATACTTAAATTGTAAGTGTCATTTCACTTTTTTCACTATTTTGTAGTCAGTTGTTTGCTAAACATTTTTGTAATGCTTTATTTGCCAAATAACAGACTCTAAAGTTCTCCATATCATGCTCTAACTATGCATTGCCAGGGGCAGTCTGTCTTGTATATTTGTACTCACTGTATATTGCAAATAGCTGTATATCCAGTATATCAACTGGAGTCAAATGAATGCTT
Source organism: Leptodactylus fallax (assembly GCA_947044405.1). Taxonomy (NCBI): domain Eukaryota; kingdom Metazoa; phylum Chordata; class Amphibia; order Anura; family Leptodactylidae; genus Leptodactylus; species Leptodactylus fallax. The sequence continues at coordinate 48,074 of CAMRHE010000026.1, forward strand.
CGTTATATATGATATTAAGATCTCAAGATCACAGTTAGCAGTTGCAACACTTTAAATAGCTGCATCTCCATTTTTATAGCACCCAGAACAGTGGTATCAGTAGTTCAAATACAGTCAGGAATTCGATATACATAAAAACATATACATAGCTTTATATGCAGCAATTCATGATACCTAAAAAAAACAAAAAACACTAATTATTAATGGTGGGCATTTCCGGCTGTTCGAGGCCTGAGCTCTGAAATCCAGAGACTTCCTTAACTTGATCAGCAGGCTCTCCATCTCTCCAGGATGGCAAGAAAGAAGGAAGGAAAGGCCCTTCAACTTGCTGAAGGTAACCAGTCCCTGTCAACCCTAGATGCATACCTGCATAAGGAACCCTGAGATCTCCCCTCCGTCCTGGCAACAGCTCCACCACATGGCTTCTGAACCAGGACCCTCTCCACTTTGTGTAAATCAGTTACTCCTATCACTCCCAGCCTGTGAGATCCCCTCATGACCTCTGGAGCAACCTCACCCTCTACTCGGACTGGAGAACTATCTCTCCCCCCTTCCCCCAACCCGGGGAAACCCAAGATGGCGTATCAGTCCCTGGCAGTTGTGCAAAACGCTCCTGAAGTCCCATCCTGCTCATAAGCTACCAACCTCAGTTCTATGTGCTCTCCTCTCTTCCTGTGGACCTCTCCACATCCACTCGCTGCAGGCTGTACTGATGCATCTGAGGCAAGCTTTCTAGCTCCTATTATGCTTCCCACAACCCCCACTCCACTGGTACACTACGTCCTCTCCACAGTCATGTCAGGTCACAGATGCTCCTCAGTCTCTCTTGGCTTTAACTCCTCCATCAGATTTGCTAAATGCCCTATCTGCACTGGCCCTGCCTCAAAAGGATCACAGCACTGCAGAATGTGCCCTGCAGAGCACCTACATCTTTAGACTCTAAGGACCCTCCAGACCAGCAACCCCCTATACAGTCCCTGTGGGCCCATGTCCGCTAACTAAGTCCGACTTTAAAACTGGTTATTTCAGAAGCTGAAGGCGCCTGTCGGTAAGAAATCAAAGTGGTCTGCAGTGATATTAAGCAAGTGGCAACTAGAGATGACCTCTGTAGAGGGGGGTACCACGGGCTTTTTTCATGATTTCACCCCCCCCCCCGCATCAATCAGAAAGCATAATTACCATATAACCTCTTATATGCTACAGACAATGCTGGCCACAGCACCTAAGTAGTGTTAAACTAAATAAAGAAAAACAAACTTTTTTTTTCCCTTGGTAATGGAAAAAAACAAACACACAATTTGTATCACCACATCTGTAGCAACCTCTAAAATAAAATTAGTACATTATTTTGTTCTACGTGAAAAACACCATACACCTTAAAAATCAGATGCCAGAATTGATGTTTTCTGTTCATATCACCTCTCAAAAATGAAAAGTAATAAAAACTGATCAAAAAGTCTTATGTACTGAACCAGCAATCAGTAGATCACAGGTTCATGTCCCCTATTGGGACAAAAAAAATGTAAAAGAAGTTTAAACAAATTCACAAGCATAAAAAAAAAAAAAAAAAAAAAAAAAATACCCCCTCCCCCCATAAAATGCCCCTTTTTCCATATATGATGTCAAACCACTCAAAACAGTATGAAACAGCACACATTTGGTATCACCGCGTCCATAAGGAACTGTACAATAAAACTAAACCATTCGTTAATTCGCACAGTGAAAGTCATACAAAAAAAAAAAAAAACAACAGAAAAAAAGGGACCAGAAGTAACATTTCAAAACATCAACCATGGAAAAACTGTTGATTTTCCCCAAATGGAATTTTATTCTGCATAAAAAACTATATAAGTTAGATACAACCATAATTGTAACGACCCATAAAATAAAAGTAACATATTATTTATGTTGGATGGCGAAGGGCAATAAATTTACAAAGTTAAAAAACAGTGCAAGAATTGATGGGTTTTCTTTAATTTTACTAAATACAGTGGGGAAAAAAGTATTTAGTCAGCCACCAATTGTGCAAGTTCTCCCACTTAAAAAGATGAGAGAGGCCTGTAATTGGCATCATAGGTAGACCTCAACTATGAGAGACAAAATGAGAAAACAAATCCAGAAAATCACATTGTCTGATTTTTAAAGAATTTATGTGCAAATTATGGTGGAAAATAAGTATTTGGTCACCTACAAACAAGCAAGATTTCTGGCTCTCACAGACCTGTAACTTCTTCTTTAAGAGGTTCCTCTGTCCTCCATTCATTACCTGTAGTAATGGCACCTGCTTGAAATTGTTATCATTATAAAAGACACCTGTCCACAACCTCAAACAGTCACACTCCAAACGCCACTATGGTGAAGACCAAAGAGCTGTGGAAGGACACCAGAAACAAAATTGTAGACCTGCACCAAGCTGGGAAGACTGAATCTGCAATAGGCAAGCAGCTTAGTGTGAAGAAATCAACTGTGGGAGCAATAATTAGAAAATGGTAGACATACAAGACCACTGATAATCTCCCTCGATCAGGGGCTCCATGCAAGATCTCACCCCGTGGGGTCAAAATGATCACAAGAACGGTGAACAAAAATCCCAGAACCACACTGGGGGACCTAGTGAATGACCTGCAGAAAGCTGGGACTAACGTAACAAAGGCTACCATCAGTAACACACTACGCCGCCAGGGACTCAGATCCTGCAGTGTCCCCCTGCTTAAGCCAGTACATATCCGGGCCCGTCTGAAGTTTGCTAGAGAGCATTTGGATGTTCCAGAAGAGTACTGGGAGAATATCATATGGTCAGATGAAACCAAAGTAGAACTGTTTGGTAGAAACATAACTCGTCGAGTTTAGAGGAGAGTGCATGCTGAGTTACATCCAAAGAACACCATATCTACTGTGAAGCATGGGGGGTGGCAACATCATGCTTTGGGGCTGTTTCTCTGAAAAGGGACCAGGACGACTGATCCATGTACATGAAAGAATGAATGGGGCCATGTATCGTGAGATTTTGAGTGCAAACCTCCTTCCATCAGCAAGGGCATTGAAGATGAAACGTGGCTGGGTCTTTCAACATGACAATCATCCCAAGCACACCGCCAGGGCAACGAAGGAGTGGCTTCGTAAGTAGCATTTCAAGGTCCTAGAGTGGCATAGCCTGTCTCCAGATCTCAACCCCATAGAAAACCTTTGGAGGGAGTTGAAAGTCCGTGTTGCCCAGCGACAGCCCCAAAACATCACTGCTCTAGAGGAGATCTGCATGGAGGAATGGGCCAAAATACCAGCAACAGTGTGTGCCAACCTTGTGAATACTTACAGAAAACATTTGACCTCTGTCATTGCCAACAAAGGATATATAACAAAGTATTGAGATGAACTTTTGTTATTGACCAAATACTTATTTTCCACCATAATTTGCACATAAATTCTTTAAGAATCAGAGAATACGATTTTCTAGATATGTTTTCTCATTTTGTCTCTCATAGTTGAGGTCTACCTATGATGACAATTACAGGCCTCTCTCATCTTTTTAAGTGGGAGAACTTGCACAATTGGTGGCTGACTAAATACTTTTTTTCCCCACTGTAAGTTATAGACATCCCAAAATGGTGTCATTAGAAAATGCTTATCATCCGCAGAAAAGAAGCCCTTATATGGCAACATCACAAGAAAAATAAAATAATTATAGCTCGTACAATACAAAAAAAAAAAAAAAATCGGCAAGTCTTGAGGACAAAATTAAATGCAGCAGGCAGCAGGAAAGGAATGTATAAACTGTGTGACCATATATCAGAGTACAGAGATTTAGAGTTGACAAGGGAAAAGACACCAGAAGTGACCCCCAGAGTTACGCCCCCCCCCCCCCAATCATTAATAGTAGCTGTACAGCTTGAAAATTCACTCTTCACCATCCATTGTGTATTCACATCTGGGAAAACTAATGCTCACTACGCTGCATGTGAAATTCTTTGGGTTTTCAAAATAGGGTCACTCCGTAGAGGATTCCACTTTATTGGCACCTCAGGGGCTCTGCAAACGTGACATGGCGTACTAAAACCAAACAAACTAAATCTGTGCTCCAAAAGCCACATAGCGCTCCTTCCCATCTGCATCCTGATATGTGCCCAAACTTTAGTTTATGCCCACATGTATAATACTGTTTTACCCAGAATGAATTTAAAGGCGTAATCCAGCTTCCAAAAATTATCTGCAAATACATCCACAGAAGTGCTAAATACTCACTGTTACCTTGTGCAGCCTTTTCTTGGCTTTATTTTATTTGAGAGTTCTTGTATCACTGTTATTTACATGCAGTGAATCTGTGAAGAAACTACAGTTCCCATGATGCATCTCCCTGCTCTCCCCCTCCAATGATCTGCCTGCTCTCACTCCCTGTGTTTGCTGCTCACAGGGGGGAGTGAGCTTGAAAGAAACATCACAGAACATGTGATCCTAGATGTTAGAGTGATTTATTACCTGTGATTTCATTGGAGGGGAGAGCAAGGAGATGCGTCATGGGAAATGTAGTTTATTCACAGATTCACTGCATGTAAATAATAGTGACACAAGGAGTCTCAAGTAAAATAAAGCCAAGAAAAGGCTGCACAAGGGAACAGTGAGTATTTAGCACTGCTGAGGATGTATTTGCAGATAATTTTTTGGAAGCTGCATAATCCCTTTAACAATGTCAGATGTGGGTATAAACTGCTATTTGGGTACACAGCCAGGCACACAAGGGAAGGTACACTATTTGGTTTTTGGAACACAGATTTAAGACTGTTTGGCTTTTGAACACCATAACACTTTTGCAGAGCCCCTAAAATGACACCATTTTGGAAACTGCATCCCTCAATGAATTTATCCAGAGGTGCAGTGAGCATTTTTAACCCCCAAGTGTTGCATTAATTTATTTTCCAGACATAAATGTGCAGCTGTTGGTGAAAATGGCAATTTTTCCAGAAATACATAATTTCATTGCTCAATATGTTGTGTCCAGCTTGTCTCAAAGACAAACGGTCCAAAAGCTATTGTGCCTGGGATAACTAGTTTTTCGAGTGATTGTGTCTGCTGACACAAGCTGGGTGCAACATATCAGACTGAAATGGTGTGTCTCTGGAAAAATTGTTATTGTTTATGTTATTTTAATTGTTTTTTTGGGCCCAAGCCAGGAGTGTATTGAGCAGAAGGGAGAAGTATAAGAGCTTTCTAGAGATTTACCATTCCTTCTGTAGCCACTACTAGGTTTGGCTCAAAAAAACGCAGCAAAATCTGCAACAAAAAAAGCAGTGTTTCCGCAACATGGGGCCTTAGCCTTCAGGGGTATAGTTTCCAAAATGGCATCACATTTCTGTGGATTCCACTTTACTGGCAATTCAGGGGCTCTGCAAAAGTAGCATGATGTCCAAAAAACAAACAGCGGTCCTTCCCTTCTGTGCCCAAACAGTGGTTTACACCCACATACAGTCATGGCCATAAGTGTTGGCACCCCTGAAATTTTTCCAGAAAAAAAGTATTTCTCCCAGAGAAATATTGCAATTATACATGTTTTATTATACATGTTTGTTTCCTTTGTGTGTACTGAAACAACACAAAAAAACAGAGAAAAAAAGGCAAATTGGACATAATTTCACACAAAAATCCAAAAATGGGCTGGACAAAATTGTTGGCACCTTTTCAACAATTGCGGGAAAATAACTTTGTTTCAAGCATGTGATGCTTGTTCAAACTCACCTGTGGCAAGTAACAGGTGTGGGCAATATAAAAATCACACCTGAAACCAAATAAAAAGGAGAGAAGTTGATTCAATCTTTGCATTGCGTGTCTGTGTGTGCCACACTAAGCATGGAGAACAGAAAGAGGAGAAGACAACTGTCTGAGGACTTGAGAACCAAAATTTTTGAAATATATCAACAATCTCAAGGTTACAAGTCCAGCTCCAGAGATCTTGATAGTCCTTTGTCCATGATGCGCAAATAATCAAGAAATTTACAACCCATGGCACTGTAACTAATCTTCCTGGATGTGGACAGATGTGAAAAATTGATGATAGGTTCCAACGCAGGATAGTCTGGATGGTGGATAAGCAGCTCCAAAGAAATTCAAGCTGTCCTGCAGGCTCAGGGTGCATCAGTGTCAGCGAGAACTATCCGTTAACATTTTAATGAAATGAAAGGCTATAACAGGAGACCCAGAAGGACACAGAGACATGAAAAAGCTAGACTGCAGTTTGCCAAAATGTATGTGAGTAAGCCAAAATCCTTCTGGGAAAACTTCTTGTGGTCAGATGAGACCAAGATAGAGCTTTTTGGTAAAGCACATCATTCTACTGTTTACCGAAAACAGAATGAGGCCTACAAAGAAAAGAACACAGTACCAACAGTCAAATATGGTGGAGGTTCAAAGATGTTATGGGGTGGCGTTGCTGCCTCTAGCATTGGGAGCCTTGATTATGTTCAAGGTATCATGGAATCTGAAGATTAGCAAAGGATTTTAGGTATTGATGTGGGGTCCAGTGTCAGAAAGCTGGGTTTGCGTCCTAGGTCATGGGTGTTCCAGGAGGACAATGATCCCAAACATACTTCAAAAAGCACCCAGAAATGGATGGAAATAAAGTGCTGGAGAGTTCTGAAGTGGCCATAAATGAGTCCAGATCTATAGTAAATCCTATTGAACACCTGTGGAGAGATCTTAAAATTGCTGTTGGAAGAATGCGCCCTTCAAATATGAGAGACCTGGAACAATTTGCCAAGGAAGAGTGGCTCAAAATTCCATTTGAGAGGTGTAAGAAGCTTGTTGATGGTTATAGGAAGCAATTCATTTCAGTTATATTTTCCAAAGGGTGTGCAACCAAATATTAAGTTTAGGGTGCCAGTAATTTTGTCTGGCCAATTTTGAAGCTCTGCGTGAGATTACTTTCTCATAATACAACAATGGCTGAATACACCCAATAGATAGATATATAAAACTCAACTTTTATTCGTTAAAATTAAAACATCCTAGATATATCAAACATAGAAAAAGAAGAATCTCCAATTCATAGAGTCTTCTAATAATATTCAAGTGTTGCTAATTATATTTGATCCTTGGATGTCTAATTATGCCTATAGCATCCATAAAGCAACACTATAAGTTGAATTTCAAAACCATACCAGTTCAGATGACTTAATCACTGGTAGGGGTTAAAAGCGCCGTTTGCCACAGAACTAAAATGAGTTGGATATAGAAATGACTGCTATCCCTGTCTGCCTCTATAATATTAAATATGCTACTGAGTTGTGTCCTAGTGTAAATAATATAAAGAGTAAAACTGCACTCCCATACAGCAAAGTAGTATTAAGCTGTCAGGGCTAGTATATATGCAGTACTCTTTATTTTAAACCCGCTCTTCCAACGCGTTTCCCCAGGGGGATAATAATAGCCCCAGGTTCATCAGGGTAATAGCGCAAAAGAGATATCCGAACCACAAATGCAGTAAAAACGGCAGTTCCCGATGTCCTGATGGTGGGCACCGGAACTTCATATGTTAAGCTTATAGCACCTTATTAATTTTGCTTATACCCTGTTGAGTAGGTTGTCAGCCTGCCTTTCACTGTTTGCTACATTTTTATATGTGTTACTTTTAAAAATTAATAAACATTGATTAAACATACATGCAGGTATAAACTGCTGTTTGGGCACACAGCAGGGTGTGGAATTGAAAGAGCACTATGTAGCCTTGGAGCGCAGATTTAGATTTTGTTTGCAGAGACCCTAAAATGGCCCGTACAAAATGGGGTCACTTCTTTTGGAATTCCAATTTCCTGGCACCTCTGGAGCTCTGCAAAAACAATATGGCCTCCAAAAACTAAAAAGTGAATGGTGGTCTTTTACTTCTGAGCGCTGTCATATTTGCAAAGATTAAGGCCGCATGTAGGGTGTATCCAAAAACAGGAAACAGAGCATAATAACTGCAGAGCTGACTCTTTGGAAACCATCTTTGGAAACCATCACTTGGGTCAAAATGCTTACTATACCCCTTAATGAATTCTGTGAGGGGTGTAGTTTCCAAAATGCAACATAGCTGCTAAAAACTACCAGCAAAATCTGCCCTCCAAAAGCCAAGTAGCGCTCTCTCCATTCCGAGCCCTGCCATGTTTCCATACAGCAGTTTACAACTGCATATGGGGTATTGCCGTGTTCATGAGAAATTGTGTAACAAACTGTGAGTTGCTTTTTCTCCTCTAACCCCTTGTGAAAATGAAAAATTTAGAGACACTTTTTTTTTTGCGTTTTAGTAATTTTTCAAATTCTCATTCCAATAGTAATAAAATCTGTGAAACAGTTATAGGTCAAAATGCTCACTATACCCCTTGATAAATTCCTTGAGGGGTGTAGTTTCCAAAATCACTTTTGGGGGGTTTCCACTGTAGTGGTATTTTAGGGGCTCTGCAAATAAGACATGAAACTTGAAAACTATTCTAGCAAAATCTGCTTTTCAAACAGCCAGAGGAACTCAATCCATTTTCTCCTTTAACCCCTTGTGAATGTGTAAATTTTAACGCTAAATGAACGTATTATTGAAAAAAAAAAAGTCTAAATTTACCTTTTGTTTTAATTTCCTTGAAATACTTAAAGGGTTAGAAAACTTTTCGAATGCTGTTTTGAAATATTTGTGGGGTGCAGTTTTAAAAATTGGGTGATTTATGGGGGGTTCCTAATATATAGGCTTTTAAAATCCCCTTCAGAACTAAAGTGGTCACTAACAAATGGGTTTGGGAAATATTCTTGTATATTTAGAAAATCGCTGGTAGACATGTAAGCTTTCTAATGTGCACAATAAATTTAAGTATGATTAAAAGATGATGCCAATATAAAGCAGAGATAAAATAGATAATATTTATTAATGTATTTGGGTGGGATGGCATTTCACATTTTGAAAATTGCATATTTTTCCAAACTTCCACTAAATTTCCTACTTTTTCATAAAAAAATACAAAAAATATCGATCAGTGTGTTCAACCAACATGAAGTATAATGTGTCATGACACATAACACATGACAGATTTGAAAAATGAGGCTGTGTCCTTAAGGCGCTTTTTGGCCGTTTCCTTAAAGGGTTAAAACCTCCACAGGTACACCTCATTATGACCCAGCTACAATTGCTGAACTATTTCCGGCTACTACTCTTCCCTTTCTGATCCCCTTCCCATGGACATGGAAGATAGGGATCACCTTATAGACAACTATCTCTCTTCTTGTTCCTTACCAAAACTACCGCCAAAGGCTCTTTCTCACCTCAATCAGACCATTACATTAGAGGAGGTGCAGGAAATGGTTAAGGGTCTCAAGATCCCGCCCTCAAAGACTGACTTGTATTCTAGAATGCCGGAAGTCCGTGCAATGCAATATCTCACAGCCATTCACAACACTAGAGAAAAATTTGAGGTTACCTGGCTTCTAGGACGAACACCATTCTCAGGCTGGACCCTGACCCTGTTGATATCTTAATCAAGCTTCCTCTTCCTTTTTTTCTGCTGTATAGCATTTATGCCTAGGTGTGAACTGCTTAGTTTAATAAGTTTTTTCAGATTTTATGTCTGTCCTCATTTTTCATTTGTATGTTTCATTTTTTTGTCTTTCTTTCTCTTTGTTAATATTTATAAAATAAATAAATACAAGATTGAGGAAAAAAAATCACATTCCAGCCTGTATATTTAACTAGTGATACTTCTGCTCTTTAGAACTTTCATGTGGCACCAGAACCACAGTTCTAGATGGTATAAAACTAGAGATACAGCTATTTAAAGTGACACCAGACCTTGACAAGTGCTACATCTGTATTCTGGCAATAAACAGTGAATACAGGATTATGGGGCCTGTTTTCTACTAAAAGGAAGAAAAATAGATTAATAATAATTTATACAGCTAAAATATTCACAAAATGCACCCTACACAAAAGTTAAAAAACAGTGAAACTACACACTTTAAAGTAAATTTCCACCAGTTAACAGCATGATATTTTTAGGTCCAGAATTCTATGCTGTTTAAAGGGAGTTTGCCAGCAGTAAATTGGTTATAAACCTATTAATAGTACCTTGTAGAGGTGATTCTGTAGTTTCCACGTACTGTATGTCTCTGTTATTCAACTCCGGGGCCCCATTTTCGGGCATGTCATAGCTTGCCGAGACTTTGGTTTGAGCTCTAGATTCCTAGACAAAGCACTTTCCCTTCACTTTCATATGAATAGAACAACAATTTACAAGGCTGAATAACAGTCATATTTGGATATTGTAGAATCACCTCTAAAAGGTGCTGGGATTCAGCTTATAACCAATTTACTGCTGACTCCCTTAAATTGCTCAACATTTCTCTATAGCAATCAGAGCACTAGCTCCAACCCTCCTGCATTATGTTTTTACTACTATATTTTTACTTTATTTCTGCAGCTATCACTAGTGGAACATAGGAGTTTTCTAGAAACTGTTTTATTATCAAATTCAATGTGTAAACAGTATAGTGTAAGCCCTTACCCACTCTTACCCACTCTAGCAGTGGATGCAGGCTAACAACATGTTTTCATTTAACCACTTTCCATTGCTGCACTGCACCTAGTGGAAGTGCTGCTCTCCATTATAATGTGAAAAGACAGGGTGGGTTTACAGGATTATATTGATTAACTGGCATCTGCCTATCAGGCCATGCAAGTGGCATCATCTAATACTTTTCTTGTTAGTTTTATCCTGACAATATGCCATTAAGGCCTTCTCCTTCTTCTACAAGCTATGATCAACAATTTCTTCACTTCAGTCAATAGTTGGATGGTGGTACGGGATAGCCTGCATCAATTGTATCTGACTCCTTTCTCTTATGCCAGCTCACTGAACTTTTTTTAGTTTCCTAATTGAAAAAAAAACAAGAAAATTGAGGTTGAAATTCAGAATCGCCCATCACCAAACTATTGCTGCCTGTGATCTATGTAGCTGCTATAAAGCATACTTCTAAATGCTGTTAACAGGAGCATAGACAAGGTGTCAGCCACCATACTCAGGCAAGAAGGTTATTAATCTTATAGGGTTCGAAAGACCATCTTGGCTAAGGCCCCACGTTGAGGAAACACAGCTTTTTTTGTTGCAGATTTTCCTGCGTTTTTTTGAGCCAGGAGTGGATTTAACAGAAGGAAATGTCCTTCCTTTATATTTTCCATTCCTTTTCAAACCACTTCTGACTTTTGCTCAAAAACCACAGCAAAATCTGAAACAAGAAAACACTGTGTTTCCACAATGTGGGGCCTGAGCCTTAAAACTCACCTCTAAACCATTCCACGCCTGCCCATGTCCTATTTGACCCCGCCCAATTCCTTTGTACCCACATACAGTAATAGTGACCTTCTTTATGTAACAGTATAATATAACAGTAGTGATGCCTTCTTAGTTCTCCTGCATAATATACTGTCCCCATAGTGCACAACACAGTTGCCCCCTTTATGTCCTCACACAGTATAATAGCCTCTTACCGCCCCAACATTCTATAATGTCCCCATAGTGCTCTCACACAGTATAATGCTCCCACAGTGCCCTCACACAATATAATACCTCCTTTGTGCCCCCACACAGTTTAATACCACCTTAGTTCCCTCACACAGTATGATCCCCCTTAGTTCCTCCCACACAATATGATCCCCCTTAGTTCCCCCCTACTGAGTATAATGCCAAATTTGTTCCCCCAACACAATCTAATGCTCCGCACAGTATAATCGCCAATTAGTTTCCTGTATAGTATAACCCCTCGTAGTTCCCCGACATAGTGTAATCCACAAAGTATAATGATCCTTTAGTGCTCTCATAAAGTAAAATGCCCCCTCTGTGTCCCAACATAGTATGATTCTCTCCCCTTCACAGTATAATGATCCCTTAGTGTCCCCACACTGTACAATGTCCACCAGTGCACCCCACACAGTAGAGTGTCTCCTTAGTGGCCCACACACAGTGGCCATATAAATAGAAAAGTAAATACTAAAATAGCACCTCAAGTCTGTGCTGTCTCTAGTGGGGAGGAACAAGATTGAATATGTCACAACATTGCACCAGCTTGCACTAAACTACTGGTACCAGGGTAAATGGTATTCAACTGTATTGCTGACCAAGATAGCTGCTGAAAATTGAAGCTTTAAGTTTTCTTCCCTGTCTTTGTAAAATATTTCTGAACCATTGTACAAAATAAGCATGTTTACCCTTGTAAGCTTTTGTTGATTAGTTTTTGTAATGTCTAATTTTTGTCTGTACAAGAGCCCTATGAATTGCAAAGTGCTGTGAAACATGTTGGAGCTATATAAATAAAGATTATTATTATTATGTTACCTTTTAAATACATATCTATGCAGGGGATTTGGAGCACTGCAGAAAAAAACAAAGCTCTGACAGCTACAAAGATGCACTGATAAATAAGTACTTATTTTTGAATTTAGATAAATAAAAATGTGGTTCAAGGGTGAGCATGTACTTTAAAGTCTCTCTTTTTTTTTCTATTCTATGTCATGTATGAAGTTTTTGTTTGCTATACTTAAAACGTCAGCCTAACCACCCCCACTAATTACAGAAGGATAGGACATTCCATCATTCTCAATCTCACTGAAAACTCGAAAGGTTCCACGCACCAAACCCCATTCAGCCGCACATATATCAGGCTGTGTACCCCTGAGCTGTCCAGTCCTAGAGGTGCAGGACTCGCCTGCTTCTTGCCGCGAGTGCGTGCGTGGACACTGGATGGAGGCATCAGATCAGCCAAGTTCTGCTCCTCCTCATTCTTATATCCCTCATACACCACCACACAGGTGCCCAACACCTCATCCACAGAGCGAATAACGGCTGAGTATAGCTGTCCGTCCTCAGACCACTGTACTGAACAACGGTCACCAACCTTCCACTAAATGAAAGAGAAAAATGAGAGATGGTGCACTAGTAGGTTTTATTATAAAATTATAAATCTAATAAAGATATTAGAAATAAAAAATAAATAAACAATATTACTGATCCACCAGTTTCGTGAAAGAGGTATATTAGTCACACTTGGTGAGGTAATATGGTTCAAAATATATTAGAAGATATTTTCAACAGTGTGGCTTTAAAAATATCAAGGAAAAGAAAAATGACATGGATTTGTAATTTTTGAACATAGTAACAATGGGTTATAGTGGTGACTTTTGTGACACTGAAGAAAATGAAGACAGGATGTCATAGGTTCACATCTGTGCTGGGTTCTCCTTTGTTTGGGTCTGCAGGGTGACCCAAACGATGGAGAGTCCGACCGCCAAATCAGCAGTTATCCATTTTTATACTGAAACTGGCAGAGAGAAAAATCCTCCATACAGGACTTTCCTGTCTGGCGATTTCTGGCAGTTTCTGCCCAGATATGAACTTAGCTTTATTCATGTGTACTAAATATAGTTGACATTATTATCCCAGCTGATAAAATTTTATTTTTTTTCACAACAGAAGTGCACAAATTCTTAATTGCTATTTTACAGTATTTTAGAACACAATAACAGATTCCCTGTAAGATGGTAGCAATAGTTAGGCAAAGGAAAATATAATCATAGTGGGAAGGAAAAAGTTTAGTGATGAATGTGATAATGGGGATGAATAAATGTTAATTGAATAAAATATCATAAAAAAGTGTATAGATCAAAATATTACTACAGCAGTAATAGTAATATTGACCCTGACAACGGTTTGGAAATATCTGTATTTGGAGAATTGCCATTGGATGCCATTGGTTTGAGCAAGGTTCATCAAAGTGTTAGGCTAAAATGTTGGCATAAAAGGGAAATGAAGAGACAGAACGATTTATCAGTCAAGCACTGAAGAAGGTAAAGGAGAATGATAATAATTTCTAGAAGGAGGGATCATAGAGGGATAACAGCAAAAAAAAAAAAATCTAACAAGAAAGATTTAGTCACCTGTTTAACAGGTGGGGTGCTATCCCCACTACTTCCCACAGACACTATTTCATCCAGCTGATGTCTCTCAGTATTCCCATAGCCATCATACTGCACCACACATGTCCCTGTTTCTCTATCAATGGATTTTACTGTGGCAGGATAGACACATCCATCTTCTGACCAAACAGCACTACAAGGGTCTCCCACCTTCCACTAAAAATCAAGACAGAGATGGAAGTAAAGAAACAGCATAAAATGACATACAGATTTATGCTATGACATATTGGTAAATTCCTTGTCAAATTACATGTTCTCATGTTCTCCCAAGTTTCTAAGTGTAAAATGAATCATAAAATAGCATGCGCAAAGATTTGGCATTTAACAATTAATTCTTATATTATCCACACAATATTTTCAGTGGTACTGGCAGCCATACAACTCTAGATGATAACACAACTACCACCAGGCTTAACAGTTGCTAATATGCTTTTTTTCTTGAATTTTTTCTCTTTTTTCTCTCCAAAAGTACTTTGTACTCATTGTAGCCAGCTAGTTTAATGTTTGCTTCATCTCATGTTACTGCCACAATCCATTGTGTTACAGTGGGGAAAAAAAGTATTTAGTCAGCCACCAATTGTGCAAGTTCTCCCACTTAAAAAGATGAGAGAGGCCTGTAATTGACATCATAGGTAGACCTCAACTATGAGAGACAAAATGAGAAAACAAATACAGAAAATCACATTGTCTGATTTTTAAAGAATTTATTTGAAAATTATGCTGGAAAATAAGTATTTGGTCACCTGCAAACAAGCAAGATTTCTGGCTCTCACAGACCTGTAACTTCTTCTTTAAGAGGCTCCTCTGTCCTCCACTCATTACCTGTAGTAATGGCACCTGTTTGACATTGTTATCAGTATAAAAGACACCTGTCCACAACCTCAAACAGTCACACTCCAAATTCCACTATGGTGAAGACCAAAGAGCTGTGGAAGGACACCAGAAACAAAATTGTAGACCTGCACCAAGCTGGGAAGACTGAATCTGCAATAGGCAAGCAGCTTGATGTGAAGAAATCAACTGTGGGAGCAATAATTAGAAAATGGAAGACATACAAGACCACTGATAAACTCCCTCGATCAGGGGCTCCATGCAAGATCTCACCCCGTGGGGTCAAAATAATTACAAGAACAGTGAGCAAAAATCCCAGAACCACACGGGGGGACCTAGTGAATGACCTGCAGAAGGCTGGGACTAACGTAACAAAGGCTACCATCAGTAACACACTACGCCGCCAGGGACTCAGATCCTGCAGTGCCAGACGTGTCCCCCTGCTTAAGCCAGTACATATCCGGGCCCATCTGAAGTTTGGTAGAGAGCATTTGGATGTTCCAGAAGAGTATTGGGAGAATGTCATATGGTCAGATGAAACAAAAGTAGAGCTGTTTGGTAGAAACACAACTCGTAGTGTTTGGAGGAGAGTGAATGCTGAGTTGCATCCAAAGAACACCATACCTACTGTGAAGCATGGTGGTGGCAGCATCATGCTTTGGGGCTGTTTCTCTGAAAAGGGACCAGGACGACTGATCCGTGTACATGAAAGAATGAATGGGGCCATGTATCGTGAGATTTTGAGTGCAAACCTCCTTCCATCAGCAAGGGCATTGAAGATGAAACGTGGCTGGGTCTTTCAGCATGACAATGATCCCAAGCACACCGCCAGGGCAACGAAGGAGTGGCTTCGTAAGAAGCATTTCAAGGTCCTGGAGTGGCCTAGCCAGTCTCCAGATTTCAACCTCATAGAAAACCTTTGGAGGGAGTTGAAAGTCCGTGTTGCCGAGTGACAGCCCCAAAACATCACTGTTCTAGAGGAGATCTGCATGGAGGAATGGGCCAACATACCAGCAACAGTGAGTGTCAACCTTGTGAAGACTTACAGAAAACGTTTGACCTCATTGCCAACAAAAGATATATAACAAAGTATTGAGATGAACTTTTGTTATTGACCAAATACTTATTTTCCACCATAATTTGCAAATAAATTCTTTAAAAATCAGACAATGTGATTTTCTAGATATGTTTTCTCATTTTGTCTCTCATAGTTGAGGTCTACCTATGATGTCGATTACAGGACGCTCTCATCTTTTTAAGTGGGAGAACTTGCACAATTGGTGGCTGACTAAATACTTTTTTTTCCCCACTGTATATCAGCATGTAATTTCTCTGACACTGGCTTTAAAGACATAACATATGTATTGTTGCGCCATATAGTCGATGGACCAACTGGGGCAGAGAGGTGAACAGTGAGAGTAATTAGTGTGTGGTCCGACCACGTAATATTACCTATATCACACTTACTAATACGACTAAGCAGGTCATTCTGGGCAAGAAACATATTGTGAGAGTATGAACCCAGAGGGCGCTAGTGAGCGACCCAGGGCCAGGCCTGAAAAGGTCCTCAGCCACACCTATGGGTGGGGCTCACCTCCAGACGGAGTGTGTACAGCAGGAGAGACTGCTGGGGAGAGACCTGTAGGTAGCAGGTGTACGCTGGAACCAGCCGGGACAGACAGTCGGTCTGTTCCAAGAGGACTGGGGTCCTGAAAGGACTGATTGAGCCAGGCTGCTTCTTGCCCCCAGAGGCTAGTAAGTGAGCAAGTAGTGAGTTAGTGCCCTATGTGTGGGTCAGGCTGTTTATTGTTTTGTTCATGTACCTTTGGTAAAGCTGAATAAAAGCCATTTAATTTGGATTAGCACCGTCTGAATGCTGCTTCTCAGGCACCCAGTACTACCTACACCACTGTCGAGTCCAGGAGGCTGCCCCTTTGAGGCTAAATCCCCCCAAATTACCACATATGGTAATTCGGATGCAGGCATAAAGAGATCCACGCAAGTCCTGGAAGACAAGTGTTTGGTTACTGCAGTACTGCTAAATGTGCATTGTGGCCTACAGCTGGAAGAAATCTGTGATTTCAACTGAGAAACCCAGGAGAGGGTGAGTGGAACTGCAAAATAGCAAATTGTGCGCAAAAACTGGTGAAAGCAAAACTCTGGAAGAGGAATCCAGGGAATGGACTTTGTGTATACTGTGGCACAGAAGTCTGTAAAGTGCTTGCTGATGGCAAGAAATGTAAGCAATGTGTGTAGATGCTGGATATTGCAAACCTTCTATGTGAAAGGCTATTGTGCCAGGGTTGTGTTTTCTGTGGAAGACAGAAGAAAATGCTGGTTGTTGTAGTGCCACATAAGTTAACTGTTTGGTGAACACATGTGACTGCAGAAGATAGTAAAAAGTTGCTGCCGGTTGAACCCAAGGTTTCTGTGGAATATTGTGTAATCTTGTTATTAAACCATGGGCAAGAAAAAGAAAATTTCAGCTTGTAAGAAAGCAGAGAAGCTGTGCACAGGTTTATTAGTGCAGCAGTCTGAACGCAGAGAGACTCAAAGCCCGGAACAGAGCATGTGGAGTGCAAGTAAAGATAATGGGTTGCATGAGAGTGACTTAGTTTTTCTGAAACACCTCTGTTCTATGAATGAATATGTCCCTGCTGACTGTATGTCTCATACTGGAGTACATGAAAGGACCAAAGATGAAAATATTATGGTGCAGCAGCTTCAAGATGAGATTAAAACGATCAGGTTCATTTATGAAGATGAAATATCTGATTGGAAATGGCAACTTGAGGTGTCAGAAAAAGAGAACCTTAAGTTAAAGAAAGAGCTTGACTCTATGAAGAGTTCATATCCTAGTCATTGTGAAAATGTGGTGCTGGGTTTGCCTGGAATGGACTGTGTCACTAAGAAGGAGTTTGCAGAAATGAAATGCGCTCTATCTAATAAAGTTAACCAGAGTGAAGAGCAAAAGCAAGTGGTTGAGAAGCAATTGCAGGATTTAAAGGAACAGCATATCCAAGACTCCATTGCCAAAGAGAGTGTCATTGAAAAATTAAGAGATGACCTTGAAACTGCTAAACATGAGAGAAGTGAATTTTTGCAGTGTCAATCAGAATGTTTGGACGACCAAGTCAGGAAGTGTGAAAAACTTTCGGCTGCATTAGCTGATAAAGAAAATGAAGTTGCAGAGTTGAGGAAGCATGTGTCTGACCGAGAGTGTAATTTAGAATCTATGGTGCAGACATTGCAGTCAGAGCAAAACTTGCATGAACTAAGGCAGGTTCGCCTAAACAATGAAGTGAAGGAATGGCAGAGCAGAGCTGGACTTCTGGAACAAAGAGAAATGGAACTCAAAGCTAGAATATGTAGCCTGGAGAGGGCACTGTCAGGATCTTGTGAAGATAATGAGAAATTGTCTGTTTAGGTGCAAAATAAAGACAAAGAATTGATGAAGATGTCGTCTGTCCATGCTCAGAATTTACAAACCTTACAGGAGAGTCACAAAGAAGTTGAGAAAAACCTGGAATCTGTGCAGATGTTGTATGGGAACAAAGCCAATGCTTATGACAAGCTGGAAAAGGCCAAGAGAGAATTGGACCTCCAGATAGAAGACATGAGGATTCAGTCTGAGGAAAACCTGTCTAATTTATCTGCTGAGATTATAGATCTAAAAATGCTTGTTGCTAAACTAAAGGTGCAAGTGGACAAACAGGAGGAAGTTGCACGCATCAAGGAACAGCTGGAGTTTCAGATGGATCAAGTGAAGCGCGAGTCAGAAATAAAGTTGGAAGAGCACATTTTTCAGATAGAACAGTTAAAAACCGAAGTTGAATCTAAAAGAGAAGAATTGGATCGATTGCAGCAGTCTTTATCCAATACTGAACAGTCGGCCTCTGCACTATCTTCAAAGCTGGCAGCACTAGAAGCTGAGAAGGACTCGCTGCAGAGCCTGTTAACCTCTAAAGAATCAGAGCTGTTATCCATGAAAAACGTGACTCAAGAGACAGAGTCTTTATTCAACCAAGAGCATGATAAGAGAGCCACTGAGATACAGGACTTGAATGAAAGACTTGACAAAAAGTCTGCAGATGAGCAGAAGCTTTATCAGAAGATGTTGGAGGATCAGTTCAATATAATTCAGGGAACTGTGGGGGAAGCAGAAAATATCATCCAAGATGCAGTTGCTAAACTTGATGATCCTCTACATACTCGCTGCACTAGTTCACCAGATTACCTGGTAAACCGAGCAAAAGTTGCTATAGACTCATTAACCTCCCTCTCGAATGGGCACTCCAAATACATACAGACTAAGACAGATGCCTCTGACTTAGTTGGAGAACTGGCACAGTTTGCACACTTAACAGCAGATACAATTGTAAATGGCAGTGCAACGTCTCACTTGGCACCACCAGACCATGGAGATCGTCTTGTAGACAACTGCAGGGAATGTGGAAGCCAGAGTTTACAGTATCTGAATGAGTTGAAGGATAAGCAGTCTTTGATGGATGCTGACCTGACAAATGTTACAAGAACACTGCAGAATATTCTAGAATTAGGAGACAAGGTGGATAAAGAGATGGCATCTACATCTGCTGCCATAGAAGATACAGTGCGAAGGGTTGAGGAAGATCTGCAAGTTGCAATACTAAAAACTGAGACAGGCTGCTCAGGGAAATGTGGCAGTGAAGAAAGTTCTGGAGCTGGAATCAGAGATTTGTGTGCTACAGAAGGCGTTAGAATTGGAGAAAGCTGCCAGCGTAGAGGCAGAGAAAGCAGAGCCATTAAGGCAGCCAGAACATGTAACCAAAAAGCATCTGGGTACTGACAGTAAAGACTGGGGATGTTGGAAACTTGGTATCCCAGCCCTCCGGTGTTAGCACAGAGAATGAAAATAACTTGGAGAATGTTGAGATGATGATATCACCAGCTCCTGCACTGTCAGAAAGGGATTTTCACAAAAATTCTTGCAATCTATCACAGTACCATAACATGCCTCCAGGAAGTTATGCGTATGAGAAAGAGGAGGTAAGAATAGAGTATGGAAGTGGTTCTCCTGCTGCCGTACAGATGTGGAAGTCTTATAAAGAAACCATTCCAATATATGAGGTGACAGTTGTTAAAAACATACCAAAAAATGTAGTTCAGCGTGATATATTTTGTGAGGGTGTACTGTATGGCCCTCGTGCAGAAGGAGAAGATATTGCAGTACAGAGCTTGTGTTTCTCAAACAAGCAGCCTATGTCTCCTAAACTTCTAAGCCTTGATGGTGATAGCAAAGATCAAAAGTATAAGAAACGTGGTGTGAAAAAAACACGTGAAGATCATGGCTGTGGCTACTTCGAGTGTATTGAAGAAAACAAATACAACAGGTCTAAGTTCCCACAGCCACTGGTCGAAGAGGAAGATGAAAAACTGGATGAAACTAATGTTCTTCTTGACACTTATAATTGTGATCGTTACTTCAAAATGCCACGGGATCGTCTGAGTGCCACTTCTCTCACCATGGAGAGATTTGCCTTCCTGTGGGCAGGTGGAAGAGTCTCATATGGTGTCTCGAATGGCAAAGTTTGCTTTGAGATAAAGGTTACAGAAAAGGTACCCGTGAAACAGTTATACTCTAAAGACATCGATGTGCATGAAGTACGTGTTGGTGGGTCTCTGCTCTCCTGTGGATTCATGACAGATGAAAATTCCTACGGCTATTCACTAAAGGGATCATGTAATGGGGTGGCTGAAGACTATGGTGAGAAACATGATGAAAATGATTTGATCCCCTGTATGGCGAATTTTGAAGGTGATGAAGAAGAACTTGCTTTTGTAAAGAATGGCCAGGATCTTGGCGTAGCACTTGAAGGGTGGAGAAACCAGAAATGTCGAGTAACCGGAATTTGGAAAATGAGACTGCCAGATTGGGACATGTGGACAATCACAGGACAGGTATACATGGTTGAAGAAGGACTTCGACATAGTATGTCTCGTCCCATTGTAGCTCACCCCATGGGTAGTGAGCTGAAGGGGAGGTAATGTGAGAGTATGAACCCAGAGGGTGCTAGTGAGCGACCCAGGGCCAGGCCTCAAAAGGTCATCAGCCACACCTATGGGTGGGGCTCACCTCCAGACATAGTGTGTACAGCAGGAGAGACTGCTGTGGAGAGACCTGTAGGTAACAGGTGTACGCTGGAACCAGCCGGGACAGACAGTAGGTCTGTTCCAAGAGGACTGTGGTCCTGAAAGGACTGATTGAGCCAGGCTGCTTCTTGCCCCCAGAGGCTAGTAAGGGAGCAAGTAGTGAGTTAATGCCCTATGTGTGGGTCAGGCTGTTTATTGTTTTGTTCATGTACCTTTGGTACAGCTGAATAAAAGCCATTTAATTTGGATTAGCACCGTCTGAATGCTGCTTCTCAGGCACCCAGTACTACCTACACCACTGTCAAGGCCAGGAGGCTGCCGCCTTTGAGGCTAAATCCCCCCAAATTACCACAATATCTATTCTAGTGTATAAGTTATGACTAGCTGAAAAAAAGGTGTAATCACGCTCAGATGTGTGAAAACAGCGCCAAATGTTATAAAATTCCTCGCAATGAAGCCAGGGACCTAATTGCGGAGGAACATTTCTACCTAAGTATGTGGAATCACAGGAAGCATCATGGATTACATTAAAATCTCCAGAGATAAGAAGCTGTCCCTTAGCACATTTCCTAACCTTTCTCATCAATGAATTTAGAAAGGAGATTTGGGAGGAATTGGGACAATAAACATTCAAAATAGTTAACGAGCAGTTACAGTGCCTTGCGAAAGTATTCGGCCCCCTTGAACTTTTCAACCTTTTGCCACATTTCAGGCTTCAAACATAAAGATATAAAATTTTAATTTTTGGTGAAGAATCAACAAGTAGGAAACAATTGTGAAGTGGAACGAAATTTATTGGTTATTTTAAACTTTTGTAAAAAATAAAAAACTGAAAAGTGGGGCGTGCAATATTATTCGGCCCCTTTACTTTCAGTGCAGCAAACTCACTCCAGAAGTTCAGTGATGATCTCTGAATGATCCAATGTTGTCCTAAATGACTGATGATGATAAATATAATCCACCTGTGTGTAATCAAGTCTCCATATAAATGCACCTGCTCTGTGATAGTCTCAGGGTTCTGTTTAAAGCGCAGAGAGCATCATGAAGACCAAGGAACACACCAGGCAGGTCCGTGATACTGTTGTGGAGAAGTTTAAAACCGGATTTGGATACAAAAAGATTTCCCAAACTTTAAATATCCCAAGGAGCACTGTGAGGCATATTGAAATGGAAGGAGTATCAGACCACTGCAAATCTACCAAGACCCGGCCGTCCCTCTAAACTTTCATCTCAAACAAGGAGAAGACTGATCAGAGATGCAGCCAAGAGGCCCATGATCACTCTGGATGAACTGCAGAGATCTACAGCTGAGGTGGGAGAGTCTGTCCATAGGACAACAATCAGTCGGACACTGCACAAATCTGGCCTTTATGGAAGAGTGGCAAGAAGAAAGCCATTTCTCAAAGATATCCATAAAAAGTCTCATTTAAAGTTTGCCAAAAGCCACCTGGGAGACACACCAAACATGTGGAAGAAGGTGCTCTGGTCAGATGAAACCAAAATCGAACTTTTTGGCCACAACGCAAAACGATATGTTTGGCGTAAAAGCAACACAGCTCATCACCTTGAACACACCATCCCCACTGTCAAACATGGTGGTGGCAGCATCATGGTTTGGGCCTGTTTTTCTTCAGCAGGGACAGGGAAGATGGTTAAAATTGATGGGAAGATGGATGGAGCCAAATACAGGACCATTCTGGAAGAAAACCTGTTGGAGTCTGCAAAAGAGACTGGGACGGAGATTTATCTTCCAACAAGACAATGATCCCAAACATAAAGCAAAATCTACAATGGAATGGTTCACAAATAAACGTATCCAGGTGTTAGAATGGCCAAGTCAAAGTCCAGACCTGAATCCAATGGAGAATCTGTGGAAAGAGCTGAAAACTGCTGTTCACAAACGCTCTCCATCCAACCTCACTGAGCTCGAGCTGTTTTCCAAGGAAGAATGGGCAAGAATTTCAGTCTCTCGATGTGCAAAACTGATAGAGACATACCCCAAGAGACTTGCAGCTGTAATCGCAGCAAAAGGTGGCGCTACAAAGTAGTAACTTAAGGGGGCCGAATAATATTGCACGCCCCACTTTTCAGTTTTTTATTTTTTACAAAAGTTTAAAATAACCAATAAATTTCGTTCCACTTCACAATTGTGTCCCACTTGTTGTTAATTCTTCACCAAAAAATTAAAATTTTATATCTTTATGTTTGAAGCCTGAAATGTGGCAAAAGGTTGAAAAGTTCAAGGGGGCCGAATACTTTCGCAAGGCACAGTATCTATCGCACAGACAAGAACAATATAGCGGCCCTTGGGGTCAATAAGGGAATTCAGCAGCTGAAAAGACACCGTGTTTTTAACAGCAATAAGAACGCCCGCAGCCTTCTTCTGGGCATTGGAACAGTAAACATGTGGAAACAATTAATGGAACATTCTCGGAGGGTGAAGGTCGCAGAAATGCATTTCCTGCACACATAAGACATCATCGGCAATTCTGAGAGCCTCCCTCCAAAGAAGTGACCATTTAAAAGGGCTATTGAGGCCCCTTACATTAAAGGATAAATCATTAAACGCCATATGAGAGAGCAGAAAAATAGCATTGTACAACCACTGCAAATCAGTACACAAAAAGCATCCTGAATCAGTCCAGAGCAGCCTGTGGGGAAGGAAGGGGTTAGAAATGGATCCTGAGAATCCAAACAAACATACACATGTATCAAACAAAAAGTGCAAGAGTTCAAGAATGTCTTACGTGACTGGGCAGTAGAAGACTATGCAAATGTGTAGCAGTCAAAGTTCACTCGGCAGAGTTGCTGGATTTCCAAGGCGGGTCGAGCCTGGAGTATGTAGTAGTAGGCCTCATCTTTTCATCCGGGGCAGGAGGCGGAAGATTCCATTGCAAGAGAAGGGTCTTCTCCGTGTCATAGGAGCTAAAGGCATGAGCAATGCCATTTTTAGTAATAATAATTTTAGTTGGGAAGCCCCACTTGTAGAGAATATTGTGCTGGCGAAGAACTGCAGTAATCGGAGCAAGCTTTTTCCTAGCCATTATAGTAGCCTGTGAGAGATCTGTTTAGAGCAGAATTTTCGCAAACGATTCAGGCAAGGAGGGTCCTTTGCGGAACACTTGCATAAGGCGGTCTTTGATATGGAAAAAATGCAGATGAGCTATAGTATCCCTGGGAACGTGGGCAGGAAGACCTCTCAGCTTTGGAATGCGGTGAGCCCTATCTATAATCATGTCCGCTTCAGAACAGTTAGGCAGAGTAGCCTTTATCAGTTGTTGCAGGTAGGGAACTAAGACCGATTCAGATAGCCCCCGAAATTTGACGTTGTTGCATCTGTTTCTGTTTTCCATGTCTTCTAACTTAAGCTTAACTTCCGCCAGCTCCTCCTCAAGATCATTATATGCATCTACAATGGTATTATCTGCTGAAGCAAAATCCCCCATTTTCTGTTCAACATAGTTAATCCTATCGCCAAGCAAATCGATAGTGGAGGACACATTAGTAATAGCCTTTGTGATATCTTTCTGTATAGATCTGTGTAAAGCTAACATTATATCTTTCAGGAAGGATTCAGAAGCAGTTTGGGTACTGGCGGGAATTGCCTGTAGTACAGCAGAATCAGAAAACGGAATCTCCTCAGACTGCACCCCTAAGCTGGACTCAAAACAGAATGTAGTGTCCCATTTAACTCTTTGTTTAGCAGGACTCTGAGTTGGTGTGCAGGGCCACTTGGAGAGGCTGCAAAAGCCTGTGAAGGACCAGAGCTGCAGCTTTGTGCTGTGGCAGATTCTGGAGGAGGGTGAAGGTTCCTACAAGAGGATAAGGCACTGGAGGCACCGCTACTTTTTCTCTCTGGTGAGCCAGCGCTGTCCCCGGAGGATTGGGATAACGGGGGAGGGGGATATAGCCTGATTTGGCACACCATGCCCTGGGCTGTGATCAACTGGCACTACAGCATTCACCCCCGCCAGCGGCGCCGCGAGGCCTGCACTGGCACCATCTTTGGACTGTGCAGGTGCGGTGAAGAAATCCGTTAGCCGCTTTGGCGGCCATCTCTTCACCCTTTTAGCCTTGAGAGCTAGTTCTGGCAACGAGGGCTACTCACAGAGCGGGTCCTCCCCTGATATCTCCCCTGCAGGCGATGCTGTGAGCCGCTGAAAGCGATGGCAGCAGTGGAACTCTGTTAAACCGTGGCTATCATAGAAGAGGTCCAAGCTACGCCCCATGTTTTAATAACTTTAAAAAATGTGAAAAAATCTAAAATTTTGTTGCATTGTAACATTGTGACACAAGTAACTTTTTATAGTTCTGTGTACAAAACTGTGTATGATGTATTTTTTTGCAAGATGAGATGTCGTTTTTAGTGGTACTATTTTGGAGAATGTGTGATGTTTTGATCACTTTTTGTTGAACCTTTTTTTTTGCCGCCGAAAAGGCAAAAAAAAAACTGAGATTCGGCCATTTTGATTTGCTTTCCTGTTGCGGTGTTAAGTGAATGGAATAAATATTTTTATATTTTAATATTGTGGGCGATTTCTGATGTGGGGATAACCAATTTGTTTATGTTTATTTTTGTTTATTTAATTTTACATTTGATATTGGAAATATTATTAATTATTATTATTATTTATAATTATTAGGGTGGGTGATTGAAATTTTTATATTTTAATGTATTTCTTCATATTTGAAAAAAAAATAAAAATATTAATTTGCTAAATGTTAATTTGTTTGTCCCATAGGGGACTTGAGCTTGAGTGGCCATGGAGCTCTCGTGCAAAACGCCATGCAAAGGTTTAAAGCCTCTTAGTGAGAGACATATATTTATATATTGTTGGACATTAAGTAGTTAAAGGAGTTTTCCCCAACAACCTTTTTTTTTTCTTTTTTTTTTTTTTTTAAACTTAAGCAACTTCACCCACCGCCTATTTGCTCTCTTCTCCAAAATCTGCATCCCCACAGCTCCATTACATTTTCAGTCTACAATGGCCAGAGTGGGCAGTCCTTACTATGGAGCATGTGGCTGTATGTTTCAATAAAGAAAACTACATCTCCCGGGTGGACCTCCGGCCATTCAGAAATCATTCATGCTCTAAACATGTTCCAGCTGTTAGTATGGCAAATGCATTCTTATTTAGCATTGATCTATTAAACAAAAGATATAGTGAAGTAAAAAAGAAACTGAGCATTCTGATTTTGGATGACGATGGACTACGGGAAATATCCAGCAGCAACACTTAAACAGTGGTGGGGAAAGGGGGATTTCATTGGTCTTTTTCTAGTTAGAGATACTTACATGAAATATGATTGTTGTTGTGGGAATATATCTTTATGTGCTGTGTGGTAAACTTGAGTTTTTGCTTCTGTGAACCGACTGCAAGCACAGTGGGGTTTTCTACTGACAATTTTCACATACCAT
This sequence comes from Leptodactylus fallax, assembly GCA_947044405.1. Classification (NCBI taxonomy): domain Eukaryota; kingdom Metazoa; phylum Chordata; class Amphibia; order Anura; family Leptodactylidae; genus Leptodactylus; species Leptodactylus fallax. Next base: position 74,425 of record CAMRHE010000026.1, read on the forward strand.
GTTTGTACATGCAATGCTGCACAATGAATCAAGACACCACTAATTTTGTCGCAGCCAAATGATGCTGTAGGTCCTTTGCAATGACACAAGAGATTTTCTTTGCAATAGCAGCTCTATCAGAGATTTTCCTCACCTTATATACAGATGTAGTAAAGGGTAACATGACTAATAATGCATTAACACTGTGGCACAGAGAGTTAACTTGGCTCTTTCAATGGCTGTTGTTCTCTTCTGAGATAGGATATCACAGCACAGAAAGTTATTATGCTGCAGAAAGTCAAATTAATCAGTGCTACATCTGTACCTTATCATAACCTCAGCTCTTCATCTTACCTGCATTTATTAAAGGGGTTGTGCAGGATTAACCCCTTAGCAACATGTGCCGTAATCCTACGTTGCAGCCACAAAGGGCTTAAGGCAAACCATCATACTATTACAGTCACTGAGCGGGCGGCCTGTGGAGCGCGTGTACATCCTGCTGGAACAGCTGAGCCCCTTAGGTGGGGTTTCTGTGTTTTTCTGTCCGTCATTGCCCCCCCCCCCCCCCGCAGCGAGTTTGGGGGTTATGATACCAATTTTGAGCAGCCTGAGGTCTGATCAGTGACCCCTGGGTCTGTTCATGCCACATACCTGATTGATCCTGCTGAAAGAAGAGGAAATCAGCCTGTGTGTCTGCATAGGTTGACTTACTGTATACAACAGTAATACACGTATATTGTAGTGTATACTACTGAACCAGCGATTGGAGCACAGTATGGTTTCTGAACACCATGCCTTGGTCACTGCACTCCACTCCCCAGATAGACAAGTCTGGGCTCAGGTCAAAAAACTCATGCTGAGGGTATGCTGTGGGTGTGGTCACCAGACTTCCTAGATTTATCATCATTTACACTAGTTTTCTGGCGTAAATGATGACTGCCAGAGGATGTGCCCAATTTATGTCAAGATCAGCATGGGAAACTGGCTTTTATAGCTATGTCCCTTGGTCATCCCTCACTATCCCTATAGCATTCACAATCTAAATTTCATCAGTATGTCTTTGAAGTATGTGAGGAAACACAAAACACACAAAATACATACAGATGTTGCCCTTTATCAGACTGAAATCCAGGACCGCAGTGCTGAGTCAGAGGGCATTTTCACCTAGGAAACTAATAGAAAATGTAATTTGACAACAGATCCCAACATTTTTGCATAAGACTGTATTTATGTAATTCATGAAAGCAAATTGTTTAAAAAGCATTAACACATACACAAATGTAGATTATTCATTGTGTGTTTGTTATGGTAACATATCACTTGCGGTACTCACTTTGGATACAAGAGAACGAGAAGTAGGCTGCGTGGTAGTGTGGGTGAGAGGTGGAGGAGGCTGTCCCTTCTTCTTTTTGCTCCACTTCTCCCCCTCATCTTTTTGGTGATCCCTGTGACCATCTCTCTCCCACTCTGATTCTCTAGGTGCCTCTCGTTGACAATCTTTTTGGGTATCACTAGGTGCAGTGGCTCCTTCCTGTCTCCGGTTTTTATCACTGCACCTAAGCATATCCTGGAGGGTAGGGAATGATACTGTTAAAGGAATATTCATATTGTGTTAACCATATGTGCACTGGATTTTATGAAATATACAGTCATATGAAAAGTTTGGGCACCCCATTAATCTTAATCATTTTTAGTTGTAAATATTTGGGTGTTTGCAACAGCCATTTCAATTTGGTATATCTAATAACTGATGGGCACAGTAATATTTCAGGATTGAAATGAGGTTTATTGTACTAACAGAAAATGTGCAATATGCATTAAACCAAAATTTGACCGGTGCAAAAATTTGGGTACCCTTATCATTTTATTGATTTGAATACTCCTAACTACTTTTACTGACTTACTGAAGCACAAAATTGGTTTTGTAACCTCACTGAGCTTGAACTTCATAGCCAGGTGTATCCAATCATGAGAAAAGGTATTTAAGGTGGCCAGTTGCAAGTTGTTCTCCTATTTGAATCTCCTCTGAAGAGTGGCATCATGGGCTCCTCAAAACAACTCTTAAATGATCTGTAAATAAAGATTGTTCAACATAGTTGTTCAGGGAAAGGATACAAAAGTTGTCTCAGAGATTTAACCTGTTAGTTTCCACTGTGAGGAACATAGTAAGGAAATGGAAGACCACAGGGACAGTTCTTGTTAAGCCCAGAAGTGGCAGGCCAAGAAAAATATCAGAAAGGCAGAGAAGAAGAATGGTGAGAACAGTCAAGGACAACCACAGACCACCTCCAAAGAGCTGCAGCACACTGCAGCAGATGGTGTCACATGCATCAGTCAACAATACAGCACACTTTGCACAAGGAGAAGCGTATGGGAGAGTGAGGGAAAAGCGGCCCTGAAAGCACGCCACAAACAGAGTCGCCGAGGTATGCAAAAGCACATTTGGACAAGCCAGCTCATTTTGGAAGAAGGTCCTGTGGACTGATGAAACAAAGATTGAGTTGTTTGCTCATACAAAAAGACGTTATGCATGGCGCCAAAAACACAGCATTCCAAGAAAAACACGCTACCCACTGTAAAATTGGTGGAGGTTCCACATGCTTTGGGGCTGTGTGCCAATGCCGGCATCGGGAATCTTGTTAAAGTTGAGGGCGCATGGATTCAACTCAGTATCAGCAGATTCTTGAGAATAATGTACAAGAATCAGTGACGAATTGAAGTACGCCGGGGATGGATATTCAGCAAGACAATGATCCAAAACACAGCCCAAACACCAGGCACATGCAGAGGAACAAACAAGTTCTGGAATGGCCACCCAGCCCCAGACCATTGAACATCAAGGATAAGAAGCGGGCGCCAGCCGGCGACCATCAAACTTAACTGAACTGGAATTGTTTTGTAAAGAGGAATGGTCAAAAAACCCACCAGTACCAGGAACTGATTAAAAGCTACAGGAGCGACTAGAGGCTGTTATTTGCAAAGGAGGATCTACTAAATATTAATGTCACTTCTGTTGAGGTGCCCTACTTTGCACCGGTCAAATTTGGTTTAATGCATATTGCACATTTTCTGTTAGTACAATAAACCTCATTTCAATCCTGAAATATTACTGTGTCCATCAGTTATTAGTATATCAAATTGAAATGGCTGTTGCAAACACCCAAATATTTAGAACTAAAAATGATTAAGATTATAGGGGTGCCCAAACTTTTTCTATGACTGTATGTTATAAAAATGGATTGTTCTATAGATATTAGCTCACCAATTTTACATTGTCATTGCTGTGTTATTAAGAGTTGCCCCTAGAGATGGCTGATTTTATCATCCAGAATTGGTTGATATGTATAGTATGTGCAGATTGGGGTATCTTTATCTCTCTCCTGCCCATAGTTTTGGGGGTGCATATTGATTGCACGGACACATCCAGTCCATCTTCCTTATACTAGATCATGGAACTGAATAAGAGTTTAGAAGCTGCACTGCCTGGCAATACTCAGAAACCACATTGTTTTCTTAGCATTGCTGATATGACACTGTTAAATTACTTCCTGTTCTGCCTTCAGAACCAATAGTATCACAGAGAATGAGCACTGCTACCTATTTGTCACATGGTCTCAGTATACTCATCCACCCACAGTATGGTCAAATTCTAACACTGCGGATATGTCTCATTTAAAAGGTTTTTCCCACCTCATCAACGTATCCCCTATCCACAGTACAGGGGATGAAATGTAGATCTTTAGGGGTCCAACTGCTGGGACTTGCACTGATCACAAGAACCCTTCTAAATGGAGCGGTGGTCAGATGGGTACACACACACTCCATTCATTTGAATGGGACTGCGCGTGGCTATCTCTGGTAGTCCCACTTAAATTAATGGAACAGGGGCATGTCTGTCCAACCACATCTCAATTCAGAATGGGGAGCAAAACAACCACATTCTTATGATCAGTGAAGGCACCAGCAGTCAAATCCCGACTGATCTGCACCTTAACCCCTATGGCCTTCCTAGGGAAACTGGGCTTGAGTGTAATTACCACCTTTAGGCTAAGGCCCCACGTTGTGGTCAAGGTCAAGAGTGACTTGAAAAGGAATGGGAAACATAAGGAAGCACTTAGACGTCTCCCTTCTCTTAAATCCATTCCTGACTTTGGCTCAAAAACTGCAGCAAAGTCTGCAACAAAAAAAGCAGCTTTCTGCAACGTTATACAAATTTATATTTGCATTTTATGTTTATAACACTATGGGCAAGATTTACGAAAGTGTCTAAAACAAAACCTGTCTTTGTTGTCCGTAGCAACCAACTACAGCACAGCTTGAATTTTTCATGAGCACTATAAGAAATTAAATGTGTGAATTGAGTGGTTGCTATGAGCAATAGACAGTTATTTAGCCACTGTTAGAAATGTCCCCAATTTCTCCCTATATTTGTCAATATATGCTGCTCAAACGGTAACATACTTCATCATTATAATTGGGGAGATTAATGAAAATTGTCTAAAAACAATAAGGACTTTGCTGCCCATAGCAACTAATTACAGTGCAGCTTTTATTTCCCAGGAGCACTGTAATAAATTAAAGCTGTGCAGTGATTGGTTGCTATAGGCAACAAAGACAATGTTTCTTTTAGACAATTTTCCTAAATTTGCCCATTGTCTTTACATCTAGGATCGGCATACACGTAGGGAATCTGATGAAGAATTTAGCCTGCCAACTTCCCAACACCTGTAGAGCTTGGCACATAGAGGCAGTAAAACACAACCTTCTTAAATCAGTGAAATGCGACAGGGTATTCCATCATCTCAGAAGCCTCACCAAAACATAAGAAACTCAAATTGTCTAGTTAATGAAAGCAAATGTGAGGAACAGAGGAATAATCACATTATCTTCCTAAACCCTTCTATTATAATAGAAGAAATTCAACTTTTGGGTTCAGCGTGGAAATCCACCCAGGGCTCAGAGTAACATCTAGCTTACTGACCAGGAATGTATGAGCTGGAAAGTTCTTCATTTAACTACAGAAGACTTAGCTGGAATTCTAGCTTTTAGAGTGTTCAGACAGTATTCATAAATTCAACCACAGCAGACTATAATCTATAACCAGTTTCTTTCTGACTAGGAATGAATTATGTGTAATCCCCTTAAAAAGAAAAAGGTTAGATAAATATATCTGGGTGTTAGGTACCTGGAAAGACTGGACAGCCTTTTCATAGGATTTAATAAGAGCAGCATCGTCCCACTCATCAATATCTTCACTCTGAAAGACCCGAGAGAAGATATTTCAAGACACATACGTTTCTCATCTTCTCTTCATTAGCACACATATTTCTTTCCTTGTCTATCAGGGCTAATACAGTCATTTTTTAGCACACAGTCACATTCATTCTTATAACACGCAGTAATATACATATCCATCACCAGTTCCAACTTCTAAGATCAGAACACATACAGGGGATCAGAATACCTACTCTTAATATTATTATATTCATCTCACATCTTACTAATAGGTTACTAGCAGGAACCTGTCAGGCAGCACAAGCTGTTCCTAAACTTAGATTACCAGTGGCTGCCGTATAGTAACTCGTATAGTAACTCAGTAAGGCACCATTATCTCCCTTAGAAGGGGATAAACTCTTCGTAATACAGCATGCAATGGAACATGCCACAATTATTTTTCTCACAGATTCCTCCTTATGCCTCCATATACAATTGAGGGTTTACAGAGCTATATAATGGGGCTATAGATTTATAATGGTGTCCTATTATGTTTGTGCTTAGAATGTATAAAACTCCAGTCCCACCTAAAACACTTTTCAATTCCTATGTCCACAACCCTCACCCTAACCCACGTAACAGACCAGCGTCCCCAACAGTATGACTCCATTATTAAATTCTCCTTTTCACCAACCCCGTCACAAGTTTATGTGACTAAAATCTGCTGGCAGCCCATACACTCTAGGCTTTGCCATCCGATCACAGATTAATGGTAAATCCTAATGCTCATTGACCATAGTATATCTCAGCCCATACTTACTGTATAAAGAGGCATCATGACCTGGAGCTACACTACATTATATTTCCTATATCTCCTGGCTATAAACACAGAATGATGAGCCTAGCCATTACGTCAAGATCACTAAAACATACATGTCTTATTGTTATTGCCATGTATATCTAAATTAAAGGGATTATATCAGTGGGAAAGGCATTTTTCAACACCATGTTGTAATAGCCTTTAGAAAGGCTATTGTTCTCCTACCTTTATTTTTCTGCTCCGCGCCACCATTTCTGAGAATTTTCTTTTTTCTCTTGTATGCAAATGAGTCTTCAGAAAGCACAGGGGGCGTTCCCCCTGTGCTCTGAAAGCACAGGGGGCGTCCCCTGTGCTCAAAGAAGGCTCTCTTCCGAAGACCAAGCGCCGCCTCTCTCTTCTTCTGCTGACGCCTCTCCGAAGCGTCATCAGCTGCCGAGTCTCTGTTCGGGATTCAAATCCCGCGCATGCTCAGTCGGCTCCGCTGATGACGCAGCTGATGACGCGGCGGAGAGGTGTCAGCAGAAGAAGAGAGAGAACGCCCCCAGTGCTCTTTGAAGACTCATTTGCATACAGAAGAAAATTCTCAAAAATGGCGGCGCTGAGCATAAAGGTAGAAGAATAGCCTTTCTAAAGGCTATTACGACGTGGTGTTATTGAAAAATGCCTTTCCCAATGATAGAATCCCTTTAAAGAAAGCACATATACTGTATGGACGGTATTTCAGTGAATAGATCCACTAATTTACACTGTGATTGCCGAGCCCTCTGTAACACTAATGCGTATATTTTACTTGGTACATCGCTATTTACACCAATTCCCTAATATATAAATGCAGCTAGTATTTGATTTACTATTTCAGTAATAGCGGAAAGGTAGACCAGGTGTAAGGAAATAAAATCTACACTTTAGTCTACACATTGCAACAATCTTCGTGTTCTGCATAGGCAGAAAACAGGTGCTGTATAGGCTGTACTGCTGTATATATATATATATATATATATATATATATATATATATATGAAGGATACATTCCATTGACTATGTCAGGAAGAGTAACCAAGAGGAATTTATTTTCAATACCTGCTCTTACCTATTTCTTTTGTTTGTAATGAGAGTCATTTTGTTCATAGAATGTACTATATATTAGCAAAATTGCTGTATTTAGTAACTTTTTAGCGCCAATTACAATTGTTTTCCCCAAGAAAGCCAAGCGAATAAATGAATGTATTTGCAATATTAGTATGTATGATCTCTCATAGGAAAGATGGACTCTCCAACCTCCATTTAATGTCTACATAAAGCTCAATGAAACAAATGTCTTCAAATTATTAACAGAAATCTGTCACCACAACCCAGCATGTTAATCTGGCCCAGCAGATAGATAAGTTAGGGTCACCCCAATTAAACGGTGTTTTCCTCTTGTCAATCGGAGCCTTTGTTGCCAAGATATTATTTTTGTCAATATGAAAATGAGTTATTTGGAGCAACTTTGCAGTTACTCAAAAAAGGTAAGCAGCAACTCACTCGTTGCTCCAAGGACAGTGATATCTCGACAACAAAAGCACTTTCAGAAGGGTAAAACACTATTTGATTCAGTTGACCCGGACCTATCTAGATGAGTTAATATGCTGGGTTCTGATGACAGACTTCCTTTAAAAATGCAAAGAAACTAATTTGTACATCCTTCAAAATGGCTGGACAATATCCACACGAGTAGTAAATAAACAGCAAAATCATTGACTAAAGATTAAGTTAAGTTATTTCTAAACTATTCTGGAAACTGACACAGGGCAAAGAGAGAGTGTAACTCTGTATTACAATTAGACAGTAACATACATAGACATTTTGGGGCCCCATGATGGTGCTTAGTTTTTGCCACCAAAGATAGAAAGACTGGTGTTTCTAGCCCCTTTCCGTTATCCTTGGGCCATGTTTGCTAATAATGTAATTTCTATGTGTGTGTGCGCGTGTGTGTGTGGGGGGGGGGAGTGTGTGGCCTTAAATATAGATGTATATGCTATAATGGGTCAATTAAGAGATGGATGACAACACTTATGGGTAAAATATTGGGTGCTGTTAGTTGTTTTCTCCAGCATCTGTTTTCCATCTAATGGAGAATTAGCTGAACCCAGTGAATTAAATGTCCATGGTTTATATCTTATATATATTCCTGGAAAATTTATTTAAGCAGTATATATCTTAAGCCACTTTCACATGTGTGGCATATTTGTTCAGCCATTTGTCTTTTTTAGGAAACAGAGTATAGGATCTTGGCACAAGGGAGAAGAAATCTCCTATGCATGATGTGCCGGGGGCCTTGCACATGACACAAGGCCAGGCTTGGTGTGGTTCAGTTTGTGTGATGGAAATGACCAGGGAATACTTGATTTTTTTCAACTTTTTACCAGAATAACCCCATAACATGACATACTTCCATATTACCTTTTTTGTATACCGATTACACTAAACATTTTTCTAACATATATCATAAGGCCTATACAGGATATAACTACACACCAATGAGTAGTTCAATAAAATACATCTTATATACCAAAACATAGATGATATCATGAAAACAATGCAGACTTCTCATGAATGAATATATTATTCTCTTTTTTTAGAATTGCAGATAGTATAAAGACAGAAGTATATACCAAACAACAATGATGTGATTTCTGATTAAAATAATGGCAAGTGATCAGGATGGATACTACTATATCTCATCCTCTGACTGGAATGGTCACTAGCATGTATTGATAAATATTACTACAAAGCCAATAAAATTTATCCCCAGGGCATAACAGATACAATACATTTCCAAGCAGAGAGTTGAAAGCTAGTTAACCCTTAACTCTTTAATGCTGGCCAAATTTACATTGTTTCAACCTTCCAATGAATTTATGCCCACTGAATTACTTTACTGTCTGGCTCCTCCATGTTGTTGCTAGGCAGATAAAATACGTATCCTTTACTCCCCAGCACAAGGCAATTTGTAGTATGTTCTCCTATGGAGCTAGCAGTCAGGCAGGATTATGCACAGTACAGAGAGATGTGGCAGAACAAAATGTGCTGCATGTACATAATGCATTTCTTCTACATGCCGCATGCATCAACATGTACTACATCCCACACTCCTGAGCAGGCATGCCCACTGTGATAATGATGATGATGATGATGATACATGTATATGACAGCTGATGACTGCATCCCTGCATCACACAACCACACACCTGTACATCCATGCTCACACCACGAACGCAACATGTACACTGGGCTATTTGTCACCTGAGAGCTGTCCTTGTGATACACTATCTCCCTGTCACACGCTGCCATCCTCTAGTCAGTGCTTTAGACTCATCCCAGCCACCGGCACCTCATCTTTGCACTGCAGCCAGTCTACCATATGCAGGGATCTCTGGGAAATGTAGTCCTCTTGCCGCAGACGAAGATACCCTGCATCACCATCCAGCATCATCTCCCATAACGCAATGCAATTCACAAGCAGCCAGCTAGACAAAAGGATCGAGGAGATGACAGACGTCACAGTGCCACCTAGTGCTAGTTCTACATCATTACATTACACTGACATTATTATTGGCGCCTGGTGAGTCCCAAGCAATTTGCTAATATTAATGCCATTCCGCACATGTAAGTGGTTGCTCCGCATCAAATCCAATTCAGACAATTCATGACTTTGGGCCAACAATATCACACTACCAACACACAATGCGGAATACTCTGCATCAATCCAAATGAGCTCAGCCTGGCTCAAGGTGGATCTGGGCATAGAAACTAGGATTAAAGTTGGAAGATGGCCACTTTTGGCTGGTGATTTTAAAGGGTAAATTACTTTAGGTCACATATCACTTATCTCAACAACCTGTAATAGACATAATAGGTGTAACTCCAGCACTGTCATCTTGTAAAAATATCCCTGCTTAAACACACATTAAAAACATGGGGCGCGCATCCAAAAAATCCAGAAAACTGCGGACATGTTTCAAAGTCATGCAAGGGTTCTTAATCTTTTCACTACCGGGACAATTCCTGGTCCAGGACCAGACACATTTTCGAGATTTTTGTATGTGCGGTTTTAAGGGCTATAACATTTTTATCATTTGCGTTATTCAACTAATTTCTGCGTCTTTTTTCAGTGACACATAGGACTTTATTTTTAAGATGTTTTTATTTTTGCATGTTTTTTAATTTTTTTTATATCTGGGAAAATATAAACAAAAGAGGAGGGAAAACAGGTCTGTTTTTCACTATAATTTTTTTTTATTTAATAGCACATAATAGGGCTACTAAAAAAAATTTTAAATAGTTTTTCTTCTCCGTTACGGTAATTTTTATTTTGTATGGTGTCTTTGGGGGTGGGGTAGAACCTGTAATAAGGGCATGTTATTGATGCATTATTTTATTTATTTTTTAATTATTTTATTACATTTTTTTTGTTTTTAATTTTTGATTCATTTTATTTATTTATTTTTTTTTTTACATTGTGTCCCCATAAGGTCATAATAGACCTTTGGAGACATCTAATCACAGTTTTTTTTGTGAAGGAAGCTGATTTCCCCTGTAACTAGGGCTGGTACATTTAGCCCCAGTTGCAGGAGGAATACATCCTCCTGCACGTTACTATAGACCTAATCTGGGTCCTGTAGGACCCAGCAGCTCTAACAGGCTCTGATCCTGGCGGATCACGTGAACGCCGGGTCAGCACTCATTGAGCGCTGTGTACACAGTGATCAGCAGGGACAGTAATAAACCTTCCCTTCCTTCTCTAGGGGAGTTTTGGCTGTAATTACAGCCGGCTCCCCATTTAAGCAGCTGCACAAAATCGTACCGGTACATCCTTGCAGAACAAGGAAGCCACTATTTGGATGTAAAAACCCAATGGGCAGTCCGGATGTGGTTAAAGGGGTTTTCTGGGCAAAAAAATATTTTTTTAAAAAAAGGTCTGTTAGTGCTATTAATGGGTTAATAAGTGCACCCAAATACCTTTAGCAGTGTTTTGAGTGATTTCTGGGTTTCTCTTGGAGCTCCTGGCATCTTCTGCATCTGTTTACACGGTGTAGCTTCCTGCTGTCTTAGCTAATGAAATGCATCATGGTAGTTGTAACATACAGCAAGCATTCCTGCCTCTTTAAGAGGAGGGCACAGGATACAGGAAACAGGAAGTGGTACTGCTTGCTGGAGGCTAGTGTTGTATCAGATATCAGAGTGTGTAGACATGAATAAAAGAAGATGCTGTTGGATTTCATCCCTGACTTCTAATGTTCTTAAAGATAGTACAACTGGCGACAAGGATGGGATGAGAGTTCTGCTGCTGTGAGTACTGACTGCCATCTGCATAATCCAGATACAAGGAGTGTGCTTACAGATCCACATATAAGAACTGTACCCAGAAACCTGCACATTTATCCCCTATACTGCATTACTGAATACAGGAGGAATGGCAGACTACATGCATGTGTTCCCAAAATTTGATATAGCTGACAGCCATAACCTGGCTCATAACTGGAACAAATGGATGCACAGGTTTGAGAACTTTCTGGAAGCAATAGACATAACAGATGACAAAAGAAAAAGAGCTCTATTGTTGCACCATGCTGGCACAGAGGTGTATGACATTTACAGCACCCTACCTGCTACAAGCACTGACACTTATGGTCGCTGCGCCAAAGCCTTAACAGATTACTTCAACCCTAAGCAAAACATCAGATATGAGAGATACAAGTTCAGGATTGCTAAACAGCTTCCAGAAGAATCCACGGACACGTATGTCACACGCTTAAGGGAATTGGCACAGGGGTGTGCATTTACTGATGTTGATGATGAAATTATAACGCAAATCATTGTATCTTGCACATCATCCACTATAAGACGCAAAGCGTTGCAGCAGGATTACTCTCTACATGACCTTCTCAAAATGGCCCGTGCCATAGAAATAGTAGATCATCAGGCCACTGTGATGGAAAAGGGGGATGACATCCAGGTGCATAACCTCAAACATAAAGCTACTGCAGACACTCCAACCCAGAAACAAAGGAAATGTTACCGGTGTGGGAAAGACTTTCCTCATGTAAATAAATGTCCAGCGTTAGGACAAACCTGCAGCAAATACGGTAAAGAGAACCATTTTGCAACAGTGTGCAGATCAGTTCTTACCAAACCTCATTACAGTCCAGCAAAACAGGCTAATGTAAAAGCCATACATCAGACTGCAGAGGAGACATCTACCACAAGTGAGGACTATGTTTACATTACTTCTACACCAAAATCCATGCAGTCTCCAAGTGTTACAATCAATGTTCTCAAAACTGATATTAATTTCACCATCGATACTGGGGCATCAGTGAACATTATAGACAGCGATACATATAAGAAATTGAAGATACAGCTTGTCCTGAAAACTGTTCAGACCAAAATCTTCCCATATGGATCTCAGACCCCATTACCAACTGTGGGAAAATTTGAAGCCGAAATCAGCTACAAGGGTAAGACACAGAAAACAAGTTTTTACATCTTAAAGGGCTCTGGAGGCTGCCTTCTCAGCTACCATACTGCCCTAAATCTGGGTCTCATTCAGATCATCCATACAATAACTGATCCAGCTGACAATGATGTACAAACTATGATTAATGAATTTTCCTCTTTGTTCAGTGGACTTGGAAAACTGAAGGACTTTCAAGCACATCTTCATGTGGATGAAAATGTTCGCCCAATCTCACAGGCGCATTCCATTTCATCTGAGAAATAAGGTTGAAAAAGAACTTCAATCTTTGGAAGATGATGATATTATTGAGACTGTTACAGGCCCCACTCCATGGGTCTCTCCGATTGTTGTTGTTCCAAAACCCAAAAATCCCGACCAGGTGAGACTTTGTGTGGACATGCGCCTGCCAAATGCAGCTATTCAGAGAGAAAGACACATCTCTCCCACAATACATGATATTATTCATCTACTAAATGGAGCAACTATCTTTTCGAAGCTGGACCTTAATAAAGGTTACTATCAGCTAGAACTGAGTCCAGAGTCCAGATACCTAACAACATTTTCTACACATTTAGGCCTCAGGCGGTATAAACGGTTGACATTTGGTGTTTGTTCAGCTGCAGAAATTTTTCAGGATGCTATAAGAAGTGTAATTCAATATATTCCCAATACTTTCAATTACAGTGATGATATTCTAGTTTATGGCAAAACCCAACCTGAACACAATAGTGCATTACATGAGGTTTTTCAATGCTTAGCATCTCAGGGACTCACTCTAAACAAAGACAAGTGTGAATTTAACAAAACGTCCTTGGAGTTTTATGGTCACATCTTTTCAGCAGCAGGAGTACAGCCTGATCCCAAAAAGGTACAGGTGATAAAAATGGCCTCCATTCCTCAAAATGTCAGTGAAGTTCGCTCCTTTCTTGGAATGTCCAGTTACTGTGCTAGATATATCCAGAACTTCTCCACCATTAGTGCACCACTGAGGGAACTCACGAAACAAGGCTGTGAATTCAAGTGGTCCCCAGAGTGTCAAACCTCTTTTGATGCAATTAAAAGTGAACTATGCTCCACAACTACCATGGCTTACTTTGATCCCACTTTACGCACAGAATTGATTGTGGATGCAAGTCCGGTGGGACTGGGGGCTATTCTAACGCAATACTTACCCAATAATCCAGACCCTTCCATCATAGCATATGCCAGCAGAGCATTGTGAATACTGAAAAGAAATACTCTCAGCCTGAAAAGGAGAGCCTAGCTGTTGTCTTGGGATGTGAACACTTTCATCTCTTTCTCTATGGAGCTCCATTCACCATAGTCACAGATCATCAAGCACTCCTCATCATCTTTGGAAACCCCAGAGCCAAGATGCCAGCTAGAATTGAACAGTGGGGTCTGCGACTTCAAGATTACAATTACACAATCGTTCATAAGCCTGGAAAATACAGTAATCCAGCTGACTACATATCCAGACATCCCACAGAAGAAGAAGATCAAATTCTACATCAGGCAACTGAACAGTACATCAACTTTGTTGCAGTTCATGCAGTACCAAAAGCACTTTCAGCTGATCAATTTGTGATGGCAACTGCAACTGACAAGATACAATTATCCGGAATGGAAAATGGCATGAAATCCAGAGAACAAAATTTCCAGATCTTGACATCAACATTAGAGAACTGAAATCGTTCTCTAGTGTCAGAAATGAACTATCAGTCACTGAGAATCACCTAATTCTGCGAGGAACCAAACTGGTGGTTCCAAAGGCCTTGCGTCCCAAAGTACTACAGATTGCTCATGAAGGTCATTTGGGAATTGTGGGTACAAAAAAACTTCTCAGAGAAAAAGTGTGGTTCCCAAATATGGATTATTTAGTAGAACACACGGTAAAACACTGTAATACTTGCCAGCTTGTGACTCCTGCAGCGAGCCCTGAACCCCTACAAATGTCTCCTCTACCAACGGCTGTCTGGGAGGAAGTAGCGGTTGATATCTATGGGCCACTACCTAATGGACAGTACATCCTAGTGGCAATTGATGAATATTCCAGATATCCTACAATTGCATTTATTTCGTCAACTTCAGCAACCAGTGTCATACCGGAGTTGGATACTATTTTCTCAGCATATGGTATTCCAAAAATAGTCAAAACAGACAATGGACCTCCATTTAATGGACATAAATTTGTACAATTTTCTGAATACCTTGGGTTCACTCACAGGAAGATAACACCTTGCTGGCCACAAGCAAATGGAATTGCGGAAAGATTTATGCGCACCTTAGGGAAGAGAGTCAAAGCAGCCGCTCTGGAGCAGATACCACTGAAGCAGGCCATGAACAAATTCCTACACAACTGCAGAAGTACGCCGCACTCAACGACTAATGCTGCTCCTGCTCATCTACTGTTCAACCGAACTCTTCGCATACGCATTCCTGATGTGGCTACCCATGCACTGCCAGCTGAGTCAACTGTTAGACCAACAGACTTACACAACAAGCGCAAAATGAAACATTATGCGTACAAGAGAAGACATGCGGAGCCATCTGCTATTCGGACGGGTGATAAAGTTGTTGTTCGTCGAAAGCCAAATAATAAGACATGTCCAGTGTATGATCCAGCAGGTTATCATGTAACAGCCAAGAAAGGAAGCATGGTCACAGCTGAGTGGGATGGACACTCCATAACCAGGAATGCCTCACATTTCAAAATAATACCAGACAATGACTTTGATGAACTCTCTCAGACTGACGGAGCTGCTGTTGATAGTGGCAACTCTCAACAGGATATAGCCAGCCCCTCGGTAAGCAGTGATCCTGGCCATTTTAGACGGTATCCTACCAGAGAAAGAAGAGCCCCATCTAGACTCATTGAGGAGGTTTAGCCAGGATCCTGGAACCTTGATCAGATTAAGAATATATATGATTGTGAACTGTATTTTCATGTTCATGTTTTCCTTGTGTTTTTTTTTTTTTTGTTTTGCTGTTGCATTTCACCATAACTGTTCAACTGTCAAATGGGGTGTAAATAAAAAAAACAACAACACAGGGGGGTGATGTAACATACAGCAAACATTCCTGCCTCTTTAAGAGGAGGGCACAGGAAACAGGAAGTGGTACTGCTTGCTGGAGGCTAGTGTTGTATCAGATATCGGAGTGTGTAGACATGAATAAAAGAAGATGCTGTTAGATTTCATCCCTGACTTCTAATGTTCTTAAAGATAGTACAGTAGTTGTAGGCTCTACTGCGCAGGTGTCGGAGACACCTCCGGCCTGTGCACGTATTGGCAGAGGTGCCATCTCTACTGCGCAGGCATCAGAGGAACCTTCGGTCTGCGCACCAGCCCACAGAATCAAAGAAGAGGAGGAGCCATACCAGAAGGGAAGCTTGGAGAGGAAGACACATAAGTATGATGGGGTGGAGGGAATAGGAGAGTAAAGGTGATATTCTGTTTCCGAAAACGGGGAAACGGAATGTCACCGGATAATCATAAAATGTGCTTGCTAAAGTATGTCATTTAGAAAGTAGGTGGGGGAGGGTGTTTAGATTAGTGTAGGAATTCCATTTTATCCCGGACATTCCCTTTAATGATAGATAGTCTATACACTGCAAGGGCACACAGTTATACCTGAGCAAGGGGAAATGCTATTCAGCTATTCCCTAAGGGGGTTGTTATACACCAAAACAGACAGCACTGGATACAACAATTAATAAATGATAAGCCATATCCTAAATGATATTTATTAACTTGTCAATACAGATACAGGAGATCTGTCCTAAAATTCAGCTCCTTAGGAGATCTTGTGTCCACGTTTAAGATCCAGAATGCTTCTCACCTAAAAAGTGCTCTAGACCAATCTCCACCTCTCAGTGGCCTCTTAACCCTTTCAATTCCAAATACTCTTAAACTACTGACATCACCTTGATGAGTCTCAAGGAAGTGTTGCGAAATGTTTTATTTGCATTTACATTGGCTGTTTTCGTATTCTAACCTTCAGTTTGATAATATTGCAACCCGCATACTGAAGGATACCAGAGATGCAAGTGACCACATAAGCAACCTTTGTACTGTTCCAGTTATTAAAAGATCTGATAGGATAAGCCACATTGCTGTGAATGGAAGTGAAGATTTTTCTCTTGTCTGCAAATTTGCATAAATTATATCTGGATAAACCACATTTCTAAAAACCATGTTTGTTTTAACCAGGTATCCTCTGTACACCTATTGATATATAAGCTGGGTGGCATACCTATTTTCTGACCGTACCAATAAGGGAAAATCTTTGCCTAGTATCACTTTTTCCACACCTTATAGCGCATAATTCCAGGAGATTGTGAAAATCTCCCAAAATAGATACCAATTTTATCTGAAGCTGCTGCTTTATCAGCCATTTTGGGAAATGGTGTGAGGTGTGTGGCCCAGAAGGCGGTCAACTTGGGTAATCTTCTGCAACCCAGTTTATATACAGTATCAATAGGTGTACAGAGGATACCTTGTTATAACAAACAGAGTTTTACAAATGTGGCTCACCCAGATGTAATATATACTAATTCAGACAAGAAAAAAAATCTTCACTAGCATTCACAGCAATGTGGTTTATCCTATCAGATCTTTCTGGTGATTCCTCCTTTTCTGTGCCCTTTCTTGCACGAAAGGTGCACCCTGCTGCAACCCAGATGGAGGGAACCAGAGAATGGGAGTAGTAGTGATGGTGGTGATGTCACAGGGTCGGCCAAGTACACTCAACCGAACTCTTCTAGCCCACCTCTCAGGCCGGACACTCACGAAGGGGGCCTGTGTGGTACCTGATGGTGGTGGTAGTTTTTCCCCTGAGGCGTTTCCAGTTGGAGAGGGGTTCCTCTCTCACCCTGAATCATGTGATGGTGTTCGGAAGGGCCCTGATGGTAAGCACAAGAACGCGCAAGGCAGTGGTGCAGTTTAAACAAGTTGAGCTTTACTGTGATGAACAGTTAACTCTCAACAGTGAACTTGTGCAGTTACCTGATGGGGTAGTAGTCTCCAAACTGTTGAGTACACCTAGGCTTGGATGAGGGATACTCAGACTATGATGGTGATAGGGTGCGATGTACTCCACTCCAATAAATAATAAACCAGGCCTCACCCAGCGAATGATTCTGGGGGCTGGATATGAGGAAGTCCCTTGGGCCCAAATATCGGTCTGTTAGGTGGGTCCCAGAATACAGTCCTAGAAAAGCAGGACTCCTATCTTCCTTCTAGGCACAGTGTCTGATAGACAGTTGACTCTTGCCTGCTTCGGGGCTGTCTGTTAGCAGACTTGGGCAGATGATACTTCTTTCCCTCAGGGGCTAACAAGAACATGACAGAGCACAGTTGTCATAGTTCCAACACACACTGAACACTGACCACACTCTAAGGGCTCCTTTGAGTTTTAAAGGGGTTTACCCAGCAAAAAAATCTTTTTTTTTTTTAAAAGGTCTGTTAGTGCTATTAATGGGTTAATAAGTGCACCCAAATACCTTTAGCAGTGTTTTGAGTGATTTCTTGGTTTCTCTGGGAGCTCCTGGCATCCTCTGCATTTGTGTAGCTTTCTACTGTCTTAGGTCATGCAATGCATCATGGTAGTTGTAGGCTGACTCACACAACCGCCCTCTCACTCCCTTTCTCACTCCCTCACACCCCCGTCTCCCTAGCTACCTCGCCCACTACTAGCCCTTCCCAACTAATTAACTCAGCCCACCCCATCATACTAACCTGTCTTCTTGTCCAGACTTCCTTCTGTGGGGATGGCTATTCCTCTTCTTTGACATCTGCCGTCGTGTGTGCAATAGTCCTGGCATTGTGCTGTAGCCAGCACTCCATCTCTACTGCGCAGGCGTAGGAGGCTCCTCCGGTCTCCCACACCTGCGCAATAGAGATGGAGTGCCTGCTACAGCACTATGCCAGGACTCCAGCTCTATTGCGCACGCGCCGGCAGAGGGTCAAAGAAGAGGAGGAGCTGTCCCCACAGAAGGAAGTCTGGACAGAAGACAGGTAAGTATGATGGGGTGAGGGGGTAGTATTGGTGATGCGTTTCCAGAAATGGTGAAACGGACCATCACCGGATAATCAGAAAATGTGCCTGGGGATATGGATAAATATACATTTTTGCTAAAGTAAGTAATTTAAAAAGTAGGTGGGGGGAGGGTGGTTAGATTAGTGTAGAAATTACATTTTATCCCAGACAACCATTAGATAAATTGCTAATAAGCACATTAGACAAAGGACAATATAAGAAATTTCACTCTGGGATACTGCAACCTCAAACCCTGCAAATGTGGGTGTTGCAAATGTGGGCGGACCTGGCTTAGCTGTTTTAGTAAAACTCACACCAGGTTCCTATGGTGGAAATCTACACCAGTTCCTATGTAGCATTGATTTCCATTCTAAGACTAGCTTATGATACGCCAGTCTTAATAAATTTGCAATGCAGTACCAGACCCCCTGGGTTCAAGACCCCACAAGAACAATTCATTGCCCATCCATAGGATAGGTTATAAGTGTCTGATAACGGACACTTGATTGGACAAACAAGAAAACGGTCAGCTTACCTCATGTTGTGGCAAAACCACTAAGACTAAATATCTATAATACCTCATTGAACAAAGAAAACACACAATACAGTCATTGTGGTGAAAATGAGGCCACAGTGTTCATTATGAGTAAGCCATCAATATATAACTATTTATCAATAACAGTGTTAATAATGACCAGAACTAAAAAAGATCCATGTCCACCCAGGCTGGGTGACTAAATCCCACTAATAAACAACTGTGACTTAGGGCAGGAGGAATGGGGCACTGTAGGTGCTCCGGTGAGTCCAGTCAGCTGGCTGACCTTTACCAGAGGAGAAGAATGTATTTATACTGTTGGCAAATTCGCCCTTAACGACCCTGGATGTACTATTACGTCTCTGAGTCGAGGTAGTTAGCTCACATGGGCGTACTATTACTGACAGCTAACACCCTGCTCTATTAACCCCTGGTCGGAGTGCAGCTCCGATTGCGGGTTTTAACCCCTGGGATGCCGCGGTCAAACATGACTGTGGCATCCAAGAGGTTGCACAATAATAATGCCCCCATCGGCACCCCCCGCAGCGAGATCAGGGGTGCCATTATCTATTTTCTACAACCCAGTGACCCTGGGATGCTAGGAGTCCCACATACCTGGTTGATCCTGCCTCCGATGCAGTAAGTCAAACTATGCGTCTGTATAGTACTGATCAGAGCATCGCTGGTTCAACTCCGACCGGCGGTTTCAACCCTTTTGGGTTTCGCCATGTATATGACCCCCCTTGGCACCCCTTGCAGTGAGATCGTGGGGTGCAGATATCTATTTTATGCAGCCTGGGGTCTGGCCAGTGACTCCTGGCTGCTAGAAGCCCCCAATACCTGGCTGATCCTGCCGAGATGCAGGAAATCAGCCTATGTGTTTGGCCAGTGACCCCTGGCTGCTAGAAGCCCCCAATACCTGGCTGATCCTGCCGAGATGCAGGAAGTCAGCCTATGTGTTTACATAGGCTGACTTCCTCTATAGACTGCAATACACGTGTATGCTCATGTATTCCAGTCTATAGTACTGAACCAGCGATCAGTGCATCGCTGGTTCAGATGTCCTAGTGGGACAAGTAAAAAATGTAAAAAAAAAAGTGCAAAAAAATAAATAAATAAAGCGTGTGAAAAATTAATTAATGAATAAAGCCCCACAAATGCCCATTTCCTATATAAAATGAATTATATAAAGAAAAACCTAAACATGAATAAAAACAATACATATCTGGTATCGACGCGTCCATACCAACCCGTACAATAAAACTGAAACATTATTTAACCTACACAGTGAACGTCGGGAAAAAAAAAAATGGAAAAAAAAACTTCGGAAGCAATGATTTTTTTCCATTTCACCATTTACCACAAAAAATGCTATAAAAAGTGATCAAAAAGTCATACAGAACCAATAAAAAGCACAGGTCGTCCCGTAAAAAATAAGCCCTCAACCAACTCTGTCAACCGAAAAATAAAAATGTTACACATCTCAGAATGGTGATGCACGAATAATTGATTTATATCCCCAAATTGTTTTTTGTTCTGCAGAATTAGTAACACATAAAAAAAAATATATATAAATTATGTATCACTGTAATCATACCGACTCGCAAAAATAAAAATCGCCAAATCATTAGGACATAACTGGCTGTGTCAGGAAGAGAATGTATAAGCTGTGCAAGCGTATATTAGGGTACACCCCAGATTTAGAGCTTACAAAGTTAAAGACACCAGAAGTGACGCCCCCCCCCCCCCCAAAATCATAGGGGCTACTGGGGAAATAGTAGGGAATTTGGTGTTCCCAATGCACTCCAAACAGCTTACGTATTCACTCTTCACCATCCTCTGTGTATTCACATCTGGGATACTAATGCTCACTACACCACTTGATAAATTCTTTGAGGGGTGCAGTTTTCAAAATGTGGTCACCCCCTAGGGGATTCCACTTTTCTGGTACCTTAGAGGCTCTGCAAACATGACATGGTGTCCAGATACCTAACATCTAAATTTGCACTCCAAAAGTCACATAGCGCTCCTTCACATCTGCTCCCTGCTGTGTGCTCAAACTGCAGTTTATGCCCACATGTATGACACTGGTGTACCCAGGATAACATAATTAACGTCATATGTGGGTATAAACTGCTGGCGCAGGCGCAGAAGGGAAGGAGCGCTATTTTGGTTTTTGGAGCACAGATTTAGACGGTTTGGTTTTTGGATGTCATGACACTTTTGCAGAGCCCTGAAATGCCAGTAAAGTGGAATCCTCTAACATGTGACCCCATTTTGGAAACTACACCCGTGAAGGAATTTATCCAGGGGTAAAGTGAGCATTTTTAACCCCCAAATGTTGCATTAATTTATTTTCCAGAAATGTGCAGCTGATGGTGATAGGAGAAAATGACAATTTTTCCAGGAATATGTTATTTCAGTGTGTAATATGTTGTGCCCAGCTTGTATCAGAGATGAACGCTCCAAAAGCTGTTGTGCCCAGGATACCTGCTTAACAGTTTTTGGAGTGTGTCTCTGCTGACACCAGCTGGTCACAACATATCGGGCACTGAAATGGCGTATCTATGGAAAAATTGCAATTTTCTTTATCAGCTGCGCATTCATTTCTGGAAATTAAATTAATGAAACGCTGAAGGGTTAAAAATGGTCGCTATGCCACTTGATAAATCCCTTCAGGGGTGTAGATTCCAAAATGGGGTCACAAGTCTGCGGATTCCACTTTACTGGCAATTCAGGGGCTCTGCAAAAGTGGCATGATGTCCAAAAACCAAAATAGTGTTCTTTCCCTTTTGTGCCCATACATTAATTTATACCCACATATGTCATTATTAAGTACGTTATCCTGGGTACAACAGTGTCATTTGTGTGGGCATAAACTGCTGTTTGGGCACACAGCAGGGTGCAGATGTGAAGAAGTGCTATGTGCTTTTGGTCCGCAGATTTAGATTGTTGGTTTTTGGATGCCATGTCACGTTTGCAGAGACCCTAAAATTGACCAACAAAATGGGGTCACTTCTTGGGAAATTCCAATTTACTGGCACCTCCAGGGCTCTTCATAAACAACATGGCGTCCAGGTAGTCCCTCTGTATCTGTACACTGAAAGCTCCTTCCCTTCTGAGCCCTGCTTTGTGCCTTGATGACAACTTCTTGAAAATTAAAATGTCCCTGGGGTGGTCACATGACCGCCCCAGGGACATTTGCTGGTTATCCGGTGACGATCCGCTCCCCGTTTCCGTAAATGAAACGTCACTACTACTCCCCACCCCCCATCCACTCCATCATACTTACCTATCTTTTTCCTTCCAGACTTCTTCCTGCGGGACGGCTCCTCCCTGTTTTCTGATTGCCATGCGTGCTATAGACCCAGCGCTGATCTGTACAGCCGATAAACCGCCTCTACTGCGCAGGCATGGAAGCAGCATCACAGACCTGCGCAGTATAGGTGAATCGTCGGCTACAGAGCAGCGCTGGGCCTATAGCACGCACGGCAATCAGAAAAGAAGGATGGGCCGTCCGCAGGAGGAAGATAGGTAAGTATATAATTGGGTCCGGGGTTGAGCTGAGTAGGTAGGGAAGGGCCAGTAGTTGTGAGCGGGATAGCTAGAGACAGGGAGGGGGAGTATGGGAGGGAGGGAGAGAGGTAGCTAGCGTGGAAGTTACAAAGCAGGAAGCTGAACCATGTAAACAAATGCAGAAGATACCAGGAGATCCAAGGGACACCCAGAAATTACTCAAAACACTGCTAAAGATATATGGGTGCATTTATTAACCCATTAATAGCACTAACAAACCTTTATTTAAAAGGAAAACCCCTTTAAGTGATGTTCCTGTCATGCCTGCACATTGAAATAGCATGTAAGAGTTATACAGTGCCATTTGTACAATGTGAACAGCCATTTTTACCTTATCTTCATTTTTCTTATGGCACTGTACGGCTTGAAAGATCAACCCCTCCCATGTATTTATTATATGCCAGGATGCAGTCTGGCTTTGGGATAGGGGTATCAGTACCTCATACAGGGACAGGGGTGCTGCCATTTCCATGAATTGTGATCAATACAAGGACATCCTTTTTGTCCTTATGCCTGACCAACAACATATTCTCACTACATAGTGCCCTGTTCTGAGTGGTTGGCCAAGCAGGAACCTAGGGAGGCCTCTCTGGTTTTTACACACAGTGCCGCATGCTACAGTAGCTCTGGAAGAGAGGGACTTAAAAAGTGAGATGCTGGTATAGAACTTATCCACATAGAGGTGGTAACCCTGGTCCAGCAGTGGTTGCAGCAAATCCCACACAATTTTCCCACTAATTCCTAGAATGGGGGGGATATTCTGGGTGCTCAATTCTGGTGTCCCTTCCCTCATAAATCTAAAACCTGTGGGTGTACCTTGAGCTACACACAGCTTATATATTTTAATGCCCTACCTTGCCCTTTTGCTGGGCAGGTATTGGCGGAATTTAAGCCTCCCTTTAAAATGTATAAGTGCTCGAGGACTGGTCTAATTTTGTATAGACTGTCAATTCTTGGATCAGTTTGGGGCAGACATTGTGCATTATCATTATAATGATAATATAAACAATAACAATAATGATATAAACAAATTTTAGAATGGACTCAAACCTAGTCCGGGACATGGCAGTACAAAACATCTGCACTCCAATAATGTCTATTTTCTGTTTTTTTCACAAGGCCCATATGCAGCACAAGACCCCAAAATGTCATAATTTCTGCTGCATCTACAGGGGTCCACCAAGCATTTGATGACGTGGGATTCTGCACTAAAAAATGTTGGGCATACAAATGTGTTTGGGCCACCATGTGGTTTACAAAATTCTCAGAGAAAAAGACTATTTCTGTAAGGCTCTCAGTGTCAAAATTAACACTGGACTTTTCTACCCAGCGATTGACACAAGAGTTTCCCCCCGGACTCCAGGCTACCTTCTCAGGAGCATATTGTCCGATTCTGAGGCCCCCAGGGGGACAAACAGCCTGTGGCCTACTTCCGCTCAAGCCTGTGGCGGCCATCTTGCACTGCTAGGCCTGACCTTCGCCTGCTGCCATCCTGTCTAGATTGAGCTAGAATTGCCTTCTACTGATGCCTACCTGCTCCCCGGAATGTCCCTGCAGCTTCTCCAGAGCTCACAGCCACAGCCCACACCACCAACCAGGTATGGCATCCCGCCATCTTAGGAGGCTGGCATGCCCGACACCGGTCTAGCTAGCTTGGACATACGCACAGGCAGAATGTGCTAATCATCAGCACCCTGGTATTTTACCTCACAAGAGGACTGGCCTGCAGCCCCTATTCCCACTGCCTACAAAATACAGCTGCCATCTTGTTGTTTCTGAGGGCTACACCTGGGGCCCTCAACCTGCAGGTATTGTGCACTCCATTACTTAGGCCTCTACTGGGAGGAAATCACCTCTTAGACCCATGGGAAGCCTCCCATTGCTTTTGCTTGCTGCCTCCTGTACTGTGTTTATCTACAGCCCTCGGACAACACCTCCTGGCAGAGCTTAATTTCCTGCTGAGCCCAGAGACTGGGGTCCTATAACTCTGCTATACACTTCATTCCATCTTCCTCTCCACTGCTTGAGTTCTCAGGAGCATCCCCAGCACCCCCTCCAGACCCATGTACATGAAAGAATGAATGGGGCCATGTATCGTGAGATTTTGATTGCAAACCTCCGTCCATCAGCAAGGGCATTGAAGATGGAACGTGGCTGGGTCTTTCAGCATGACAATGATCCCAAGCACACCGCCAGGGCAATGAAGGAGTGGCTTAGTAAGAAGCATTTCAAGGTCCTGGAGTGGCCTAGCCAGTCTCCAGATCTCAACCCCATAGAAAACCTTTGGAGGGAGTTGAAAGTCCGTGTTGCCCAGTGACAGCCCCCCAAAAAAATCACTGCTCTAGAGGAGATCTGCATGGAGGAATGGGCCAACATACCAGCAACAGTGTGTGCCAACCTTGGGAAGACTTACAGAAAACGTTTGACCTCTGTCATTGCCAACAAAGGATATATAACAAAGTATTGAGATGAACTTTTGTTATTGACCAAATACTTATTTTCCACCATAATTTGCAAATAAATTCTTTAACAAAAATCAGATCAAATGTGATTTTCTGGATTTATTTTCTCATTTTGTCTCGCATAGTTGAGGTCTACCTATGATGTCAATTACAGGCCTCTCATCTTTTTAAGTGGGAGAACTTGCACAATTGGTGGCTGACTAAATACTTTTTTCCCCACTGTATATATTTTTTTATTGCATTTATTAGACCCCCCCTAGGGGTCTTGAAGCCCAGGGGGTCTGATCACTAATGCAATGCATTATAAAATATCCACATTTGTAGGACAGGCTGCATAAAGTCTGGGAGGGAAAGTTAATGCCCGTGATCACTGATCGCAGGCATTAGCACCAGGTCTTTGCCGTATAATACAGCAGAGACCCGCCAGCTATGGCGTCCGTTCGGCTCCGCAGCGGCCGCCCTATTTAAAACCCAACATACGCTGTACTATTACAGCAGATGTCATGAATGGTTAAAGCCCTTACAAATGAGGTCCTCACCTAAGGTAAGCCACTACAAAAACAGCATTGCTCATCCAAAGAGGGCAGCATCCACTGGTAGACAGAGACTCAGGCTTTCCAAGGCTGTATAAACTGATGAAGGGGTGCACATCTCTGTGCAATTAAACCCCGAAACGCGTTCTCTGTGACATTCAATAAAATCTCTGAATGCTAAGAATTGGTGAGGAGCGCAGATCCTGGGAGATTTACCTCTGAGCTTTTATAAGCTCTACAACAATAATTCCTTGAAGCATGCTACTCTCTCCTTCAGAACCTTCTCTAATGGGAGACAACACATTTGTTTCACTGAATGTATTAAAAGTCCCAAAAAAAACAGCTGGATTTTTTTTCCTATTTTAATATTCAACATAATCATGCCAGAATTAGTCTTATGAGCACCTGTGATTCTGCCATCAGAAGGTCAAATTAGAAAACTATTATAGTCTACTTTTTACTTTGAAACTTGTGGGTGGAGCATTTAGGATTTTCCGATATACTTTAAAAAAATTGGGATTCTTTTCCACACACAGTACTTCTGGTATTTGCATTGAAAATTAATTATTTTTGGCATTAAAGAAAAACACCTTGTTTCTTTCCCACTTTGACATCTCAATTTGTCATTCGTATTCTATTTATCGAGTGGATCAGGTTTCCTATGCCTAAGAAAAGGAAATTTCCTTTTTTTCTCATCTTTCATTAAACAGCAAGTTCTGTATCATAGACTTAGGAATTGAAGGGTTTCTATAATATTTAGAAGTGCATATAATTTTTTTTTTCTTTTTCAGTGCTGCTTATCATGAGCTGATCTTTATGCTTTCTCTGCCTGAAAATCAATAGCAGCTTGTACAAGCTTTAATAATTAATTTGCATCATTAGAAGAAACTTTCTTACATTCCTTATCAGAATTTGATATATCATCTAAATCCAAGCAATAAGTTTGTAAATCCTCATTCATATGCT
The DNA here is from genome assembly GCA_947044405.1 of Leptodactylus fallax. NCBI lineage: Eukaryota > Metazoa > Chordata > Amphibia > Anura > Leptodactylidae > Leptodactylus > Leptodactylus fallax. Next base: position 101,048 of record CAMRHE010000026.1, read on the forward strand.
TTTAAGAGGAGAATAAAGGGGAAGGCATCATCTTTTCCTCTTTATCTTTAAAAGGTTGATGACGGAGCATGGGATGCATCTGGGTTTGCAGGAGAAACTCTCTCCAAAGCTGAGCATACTAAATACTTCCTTCCTCACAATATTATCCATACTTTTTATAACAAATAAATACATTTTTATATATGTTTTAATTGTTTTTCCTAGAAATTTAGCACACATTGCACAATTAGGAGTATGTGATTTTTTTGAGCGTTTTTAGTTTAGTAGCTGCATCCTTACCATTGTACAGACACAGAAGAGGAAAAGAATGCTATATAACATTTCAGATTTGCTGCCAAGTACCAGCACACTGAGTAACTTCCACTATTTCCTTGCCCGAGACATTTTGTGGCAACACTGAGCAGGGATACACCTTAAATAGTCTTACCTCAGATCAGAAGCATAATCTGTGTTGTATCTGGCACACTAAATTTCAACCATGTGCTACACTACTGGATCCAGAGTGTAGACTACAGGTAGAGACATCACACCTGAAGTCCCTTAACTGGAACATTTTAAGCAGCAGGGAGCCATGAAGAATGGAGGGATTCACACCAAGTGTCTAGTCTGCTGCACTGCTCCCTTTCTACCCAGTCACAAAGAAATATACTGCAACACGATGGGCAGAAGGACTCATATGTCTAAAAACTAAACTTACTTGCCCAAGGTAAGCCAAGATGACAATCTGCTACCCTATGCTGATACTTTACTCCACATCTGGAAGGGAAAGAAAGACACTAAGGAGATGCTGGAAGAGGCCTTTTTAAGCTTCCTGAACCCTATTTGGAGGGAGAAGTTGTTTCTCAGAGCATTATGGAAGGTGCAGAGTAAAAAACCCCTGGCATGGCATGGACAGTATGGGTTTCTTGTCCCTGGAGCTCTCATAAGTGATAGGGAAAGTTATAAAAACCGCCATGTAATTTTCACTTGGCCAACTGTTTAATTAATTGAATAGTAACTTCCATAAGAGCTAATTTTGTGCTGATCATGTCTTAACTCTAGAACTCTACTGTATACAGTATGGAAACCTTACTTCATTTAGCATTGAAATGTTACATTTAGTACTGCTTCTGGCTTCACACTTTTACAACGGATACTGGAAATTTGATTTTAGGCAAACAGCTTTATTTTTATTTTATATATAAATAAAAGTGTATTCATTGAAAAGAAACTCAGTTGTGTTAAGTTGGTACACACATTCTCCATTATTCCATATAACATGCTCATATGTCCCCTGGAGGACTGCCTGTCCTGCGTGAAGAGAGCAGTGAAGACAAAAATTGCAGAAAGAAGACCAGTGATGAAACTAGACCCAACAAATATGTTACAATGACAGAAGTGATTGAAATCAATGTCATTTGAGACAAAACTAAAGAAGAACTGCACTTAAAGGCTTACAGGCAAAAAAAACAAAAAAAAACAAAAACAAACAAGAATTATAATTTTTTTTAATGCACTGCTTTCACTTCACCAATTCTTTTACATACTTCCAGCCCTCTGCTGTGTAATCACAGATGTTGGTTGGGGCAGCAGAAAGAGCAGACACAGACTTCTGTACTCCTAGACATAAAAGCAGAGCATAAACAGAAAACAAAATTAGTAAGAGTGATGCATCAATGAGACATGATGAAGATTTAAATAGCATGCACTTGTGCTCCTGAAACAATACATATCACTGAAGCTAGATAATGTTATAATACCTTGTTCACATCTATGTAGTAACTTCATTTTAAAGTGAAATCCATGACTATACTAGATCCCTCTTACTATCAAAATGAGGAACACCATTAAATGCAAAGAGCTCCACTGGGCTTTTTGACTACAAGAATAATGAAAATAGAACCAACGATGATTCGGGGGGGGGAAAAAAAAAAAAAAAAAAGGACGCAATTGTGCAAAAAAGTCTATAACGTACATTTTCAAGTTTACACTAGGCCTGACGTCTTTTATAAGTCTTTTGCATCTAAGTTTTGGCTCTTCTAAATACCAAGATCAGTTTTAGGCTAGGTTCACACTTGTGCTGGGCTCTCCATTCGGAAAGCTGTACCGCTAAACATCAGTTACCCACGGACACCATAGACTATAATGGGGCATGTCGGATGTCTGTCAGGTTTCCGCCGTTTTTATACTGAAACCAGCAGAGAGAAAAGTCCTCCATGCAGGATTTTTCTCTCTGCTGATTTTCGAAGGTTTCTGAGGTGGAGTCTACAACAGATGTGAACCTAGCCTTACTGCAGTTATTCTACACATTTTAACCAGAACTGAGTTCAGCCTTTAGGTTCTATGTATACAACAGTACTCTGGCAATATGCACAAAAATCATTGTGGGTGGAAAATTACTGTTGTGATGACACAACATCTGTAGTTTTATCTGAGGGAACACCACTAGCATGATGCATTAGTACTGAATGACTGCTTTGTATTCATCATGGGTACAGGCATTCTAAAGAAGGAATAATACTCACCCCAGTTCCAAGATTCACAGACTGAGAAGTCCAACTTTGGTGTGGTTGGAAGCTGTAAAGGAAAGTGTAGGCATTAAAAGCTGACAAAATCAGATTTTTTTTTTTTTTAATGTTTTATGCACACAGTTTTTTTTTAATCTTGTGCAACAAAACAACATTAAGGCTAAGGCCCCGTGCAGCGTCCCACAGCAAAAGAGCACTGTGGGAAAAACAATGGAGGCAATACATCGTAGTTTTTCCCACAGCGCTTTTCACAGAAAGTGAAAGACTTTCTGCCTCCACTATACCTATAGGGAAACCACCAGCATTTCCGTAGGTATAATGACATGCTGCGATTTCCAAAACCATGACCGTTTTGGAAATTGCTGCGTGTATTTTACCTCTGAGGGGATGGGATTCGTTAGAATCCCATCCACTATACAGTAATTGTGAAACACTGCGCTTTTTTCCGCAGTGTTTACGCCATATGGGGCCCTGAGTTGTCCACTCTCCCAGCAAAAGTTCAGAAATGGTGCTACACACGTCTGGCCTATCTCTGAAAAACATATCATGCCTGCCAAAATTTATAAGATTGCCTCTTAAAGCAACTGAAGTAGGAATTTAAAGGGGTGGTCCAGTTTCAAACAAATATTAAGTGACAAATTTTATGGTTTGTATGGTGAAAAATGACACCATGTTCACATCTGCATTGTGGCGTCTGTTCTGGACTAAAACAGTGGAGACATACTGTACAAAGACTGACGGACCCCACTGACTGACTATAAAGGGATCTGTTGGGTGTCCGTTCTTTTTAGTTTCAAGGGTATTTTTTGAATGAAACGAGGCAAAAAAAAAAAAAAAAAAATATATATGCAATGCAACAGTGAACAAGGTAGCAAAAGCCAAACGCATCAATGGGATTAAAGAGGCATAGTTCTATTTTTCTATTTCAAGTAGCTATTGCGAGAGCTGCAGAGGTTGATTCCCAACTAAGGGATATATTTATCCTGCGTCTGGAAGCCAAAATGCAGGGTTATAAGTTTTATAGTTGCGGAAGGGGAGGGGGGGCGGGAAGACATTACAGTGCATAATTCCTTATTTGAATGTCTTAAATTTAAGGCCAGAGAGCTGTGCAAAACTTAAGAGGATGTTGATCAGGTTCGGGAGTGTTAGCAGAGGTTTAGTGATAGTGAGTAACATTGTCCGCAAAAAGATAAGCTTTATATCCACACACACCCCCAATAACAGGGTTCGAACATATGGCAATAGCCAGAGGATCAATAGCAAAGACAAACAGGTTGGTAGATATGGGACAGCCCTGATGGTTGCCTCGATGAATAATTATAGGCATTGGGGAGTCTGTCAGGAGTTTTAGGCATGCAATTTGATCGCTATAGAGCGTGTGGAGTGCCCATTGGAACTGGCCAGTGATACCCATAAACCAGAGGAGCTGTGCGAGGTAAACTCATGATAGGCTATCAAAAGCCTTTTCCATATCTAGGGCCAGCAATGATATAGGTATCTGTTGGTGGTCAGCCCAGTGTATACTATTACAAAGTTTCATTATCAGAGGCTTGTCCACTGGGTATTAATCAAACTTAAGCAGAGTGGACAAAAGATGGAAATAAGCAGTTCAGACGGGAGACAAGGATAGAGGAGAAAAGATTAATATCCAAATTCAAAAGTGATATAGGCCTATAAATAGACAGGGTAGTGCTGCCTTTATGGTGTCTGTTCTTTTTAACCAAAACCACTGAATGAAAAAAAGGCAAGATTTGTGGAACTTTTTCATCTGGCGATTTTCAATGGACACTGCAAATGGAGCCTACAACGCAGATGTAAATGTAGCTTTATACAAATTTCCCTATATACTTTCTGCATCAATTCCTCACAGTTTTCTAGATCTCTGCTTACTCCCAATCAGTCCATGGCCATGTGATGTATACACAGGTGCCCAGCTCGTTATAGTCACAGCACAGTAATCAGACATCTGCCTGGTAACAAGCCGTGCACCTGTGTACATCACATGACTATGAACTGATTGGGTGTAAGCAGAGATCTAGAAAACTGTGAGGAATTGATGCAGAAAGTATATTGGAAAAGTTAGCTGTGTGTGCCGCAGGTGCTGGTTAGAATAATGGGCTGCCAGAAGGGCTGTGTGAAGCAGGCATAAAGCGCACAAAGCACCATATGGTGACCAAAATGGTCGCCAATTTGACTAAGATTTTGTAAGTGGCACCATTTGCCACTGGCCCCACAACAGCGCTGCCAGTAAGAAAAAAAAAATGCAGACAGATGAAGCAGACTGAACCACGTGAAGATGGCTGCATTTGTCAATGTCAACTGTTTCTGAGTCTTCAGGATGCAGATTCGTTGAATATGATTAAAGTGGTCACCTAGCAAAGCGAGAATGTCCGGACTTTCCCCTGCAGCCAGGCTAAGTTTGGGTGTGACTGGTGGTAGACGTCACTCCCATTCACTACGAGTGAATAGGAGCACCAAAGGTAACCGAAGTACAGCACTCGGCCTCTCCTTCACATTGATGAGAACTGAAGTGAATGGGAGTGCCAAGATAGCCCAGTGTTTTACTTCGACTGTCCCCGACACAGTGATAAAAGTGAATGGAAGTGCTGCCTACCACCAGTCACGACCAAATTCAGCCTGGCTGCAGTCAGGCTGAAGGTGCAGCGGGAGAAAAGTCCTCCAGTTTTCTTCTTGTGAGATAACCACTAAGCCTGTAGCTTCATTCTCGACCATTTAGACTGCTGCTACTGAAGTCTGTGACTCTGTGCAGCCCTGCTACACCAAGCCAGGGATAAGAAGCAAAGTGATCTCCATAGGAACAGCTAGGAAAGTATTACTCTTTTTTATTTATATAGCACTACTATGTGGTGGCCACTGGGAAGCACATAATATAGTCTGTGAGGTGGGGCCCACTACGGAGAGTATTATGCAGAATTTCAATTTTCTAACAAACTGCAGGTAACTAACAGGGCCAACAGACAGCAAATATACAAGATACCTATAATCCTACATCGTTCTGATTTGCACAGGCTAAGGTCACCCCAAGGTATTCAGACCCCACCGCAAAGCAGGATAAACTTAGCTGCCTAGAAACCAAGTTACAACCCCAGAACAAATTGCCAGAATGAAGGTGCAGACTATGGACCAACCCAGAAACCTTATGGTAGGCAGAGAGCGTATATACAAGCAGGGGCCAAAACTAGTACAGTACGACAAATGCCAAAACCAAATCAGATAAATGCTAGAGTTCAAGCCAGGGTGTTCCCTCTCCTTATCTTTCTCCTACCTCTTAGCTGTTCTCTCTGGAACACTCGCTCAGTGTGTAACAAACTAGAATAGATAAATGACATTCCCCAGTAAATCTCTCAACATGCTTGCCCTTACTGAAACCTGAATCCAGCAGTCTGATACGGCCTCCCCTGCTGCTCTGTGTCATGGTGGCCTACAATTCTCCCACACCTTTAGGCCTGAAAACAGGAAGGGTGGAGGGGTAGGGTTACTTCTGTCACCGCAGTGCACTTTTCAGGCCATCCCACCGGTACACTCACTCACATTCCCCACATTTGAATTACATGCTATCAGACTTTTCCACCCACTCTACTTACGTGTAGCTGTGATCTACCGTCCACCTGGCTCACCCTACCAATTTCTGGATCACTTCGCGTCTTGGCTTCCCCTCTTTTTATCCAGTGAAATTCTTATCCTCATCATGGGTGACTTTAACATCCCCACTGACACCTGTCTCCCCAGCTGCCTCACAGTTTCTCTCAATAACCACGTCTTTTGGCCTTTCCCAATTTTCCTCTTCTGCCACACATGTAGATGGCAACACCATTGATCTTGTCTTCCATCGACTCCTCACAGTTTCTAAATTTACTAACTGTTCTCTGCCACTCTGATCATATCCTTCTGTCTCTCACCATCAGTACTTTCTCTCCTTCACAGGACACACCTACCCATCATACATATAGGAATTTACGTGCTATTAACACCCAGTACCTCTCAGATACTCTGCAGTCCTCTCTGTCCCCCATCTCTTCACTCTCCTGTCCCAATCTGGCCACCAGTCACTATAATGAAACCCTTAAGAGTGCATTGGATGAGGCAGCAACCCTGGCACACGCCACAGACACATTTTCTTCAGAGGTGCTCTAGGTGTGCTTAACGTCTGTGGAGAAAATGACATTCACCTGCAGACTTCCTCCACTTTAAATTTATGCTTAAAACCTATAATTCTTCCCTTCACCTAGCCTATTTCACCGCTCTCATCTCTTCTCTCTCCTGTAACCCTAAAAGGCTATTTGAAACTTCACTCCTTACTCACTCCCAAGGTGCAGATGCCATTCACAGACCTTAGCGCAGAAGAACTAGCCACTTATTTCCATGATAAAATTGATAAAATCCGTCAGGAAATAACTGCCTAATCCCCAGGTGGCACTGACCCCCTCACCTACCACACTTAAGACTGTTTATTCTCATCTTTTGAACCTGTTACAGAGGAGGAAGTATCTCAGCTACTTTCTTCGCCCTACGACCTGCAGTAGTGACCCTTTCCCCTCACACCTTCTCCAGTCTGTCGCCTGCCGTCACGACTTATCTTATTAAAATATTTAACCTCTCTCTCTCTCTTCTGGAATTTTCCCATCCTCTTTCAAACATGCTGTCATAACCCCACTACTGAAGAAATCCTCCCTTGACACGTCCTATGCTGCTAACTATCGACCTGTCTCTAACCTCCCTTTCATCTCCAAAATCTTGGAACACTAAGTCTATTCTCGTTTAATCCGCTATCTTTCTGCTAACTCTCTTCTTGACCCCTTACAATCTGGCTTCCGCACTCTGCACTCTACTGAAACGGCCCTCACAAAAGTCTCCAATGATCTCCTGACGGCTAAATCCAAAGGTAACTACTCTTCTTCTTCTAGATCTCTCAGCAGCATTTGACACTGTTGACCATCAACTCCTCCTCACTATGCTCCGTTCTGTCGGCTTCACGGACACCGCTCTCTCCTGGTTCTCCTCATCTCTCTGACCGCACTTTCTGTGTATCATTTGCGGGCTCTGTTTCTTCCCCTTGCCGTTGGGGTTCCTCAGGGCTCGGTCCTAGGTCCCCTACTCTTCTCCCTCTACACAGCCCCCTTTGGACAAACCATCACTAGATTTGGCTTCCGGTACCATCTTTATGCTGATGACACCCAATTATATACGTCATCTCGTGACATCACCCCTGCACTAATACATAACACCAGTGACTGCCTCTCTGCGGTCTCAAATATCATGTCTTTGCTCTATCTGAAACAATCTCTCAAAGACTGAATTACTGCTGTTTCCACCACCTAATAGATCTGTTCCTGATATCTCCATTGCAGTCTCCGGCCTTACCATAACTCCTAGGCAGTATGCCCGCTGCCTCGGGATTATGTTTGACTCAGACCTTTCCTTCTCCCCCCATATCCAATCACTTGCACGCTCATGTCATCTCCACCTCAAAAACATCCCCAGAATACGCCCTTTCCTTACCACAAATACACTAAAGACACTTATTGTTGCCCTGATTCACTCTCGCCTTGACTACTGTAACTCCTTACTAATCGGTCTTCCCCTTACTAAACTCTCCCCTCTACAATCTATTCTGAATGCGGTGGCCAGGCTCATCTATCAGTCTAGACGCTACAGCGATACCTCCGGTCTGTGTCGGTCACTACATTGGCTGCTTATTAAATACAGAATACAATATTAACTTATCACCCTCATCCACAAGGCTCTCCATAATGCTGCACCTCCCTACATTTCCTCCTTCATCTCTGTCTATCGCCCAACCCGTACTCTCCGTTCACTCAATGACTTAAGACTAACATCCTCTATTATCAGAACCTTCCACGCTCGTATACAAGACTTCTCCCGAGTTGCACCACTTCTCTGGAATGCTCTATCCCGGATTATTAGATTAACCCCCAATTTCCACAGCTTCAAGCGTAAACTAAAGACATATCTTTTCAGACAGGCCCATCACAACTCCTAATGTAAACGCTTCCGTAGTTAGAATCCCTAAAACGTACCCTCCTCTGTTTATGCTCCAACATTACCTCACAGGATATGATGCCATATCAGACTAACTTTATATGTCCAGGCACCATCTGCACGTTAAAGGACACGACTGGTGATGGCTCATACAGCTTTATATATGTGTAATGACAGTAACCTCTATTACAAAATTGTCTGACCATTGTACAAGCAATGCTACGTCTGTTGCCGCCCCTGCTACCTCTTGTGTCACCCCCTCTACCTCATAGATGGTAAGCTCTTGCGAGCAGGGCCCTCAGTCCCAGTGTGTGAATTGACTATTTCTTTGTAATGTATCTTTATTGTCAGCAATTGAACCCTACAAATTGTACAGTGCTGCAGAATATGTTGGCGCTATATAAATAAAATTTATTATTATTAGGGTCAATTCCGGGAGGTCATCAATACAACCAAATCAGCAAGATAGGAGTTAACCAGGAGAACAAGCCAACGTGAGTAAATCATGAATTCAGCAGAAAACAGGATACTGGGAGTTAAAGGGGTTGTCCAGGTAAAAATGGACAACCCGTTTAAGTTGAGGCCAATCAGCATCAGGAATCCGTGACGTCACAGCCAGTGAACAGTTTCACTTTGAGTAGACACTGTAACAAAAGGACCGGAACATGCCGCGAGGACACCAGAGCATTGGGGCCAGGTAAGTATGATTCCCCCCCCCCCCACCTCCCTTGGTAGTCCAGGCATAAAAAAAAAAAAAAAAAAAAAAAAAAGCCTTGACAACCTCTTAACCTCTTTAAATTCTAAGAACACTGAGCCTACAAAAGCTAACAATCAAAAGCACACAAGTAAGGAAATTGTCATGTTAAAATACCCTACAGAGCCCTTGACTGGAAACTGAAGTACCAGAGCTCCAATGAGTTCTGCATCTCAAACCTCTGACTGGCTGAACAGACCCAATCATAGTTTGACTGGTAGGCATAGCAACCATAAAGCAACAGCCATGTGGCAAATGCAGATACCATACAGAATTTCCCTCAGAAGTGCTGCACCAAAAGAACAAGAACTGCTGGCTGGAGAGGTAGGAACTCAGCTCAACCCTCGAACCCATTATATACTTACCTCTCTTCCTTCCAGACTTCCTCCTGCAGGACGGCCTATCCTTTTCTGACTGCCGTCCGTGCTATAGACCCAGCGCTGCTCTATAGCCGACGATCCACCTCTATTACGCAGGTCTCTGATGCTGCTCCCACGCTTGTGCAGAAGAGGCGGATTATTGGCTGTACAGAGCAGTGCTGGATCTATAGCACGTGCCGGCAGTCAGAAAACAAGGAGGAGCCATCCCACAGGAAGCCTGGAAGGAAAAAGATGGGTAAAGTATGATGGAGTGGATGGGGGGGGGTTGTCTGGGGATTTCCATTTATCCCAGACGAGCGCTTTAAATACTGTACTCCAAAGGCGTGGTGATATGTTTTTTTGTATAATACCTGGGGTCCTGGTCCAAAGTTTTCCCAAAGCCCACTGAACCATAATTACACTACTGGGTCAGGCCCATGGCATCCATAGTAAAGAGTTGTGCCATTGCAATCACAATGTAAAGCGATGATGCTCACCTCAGATGCTGCAGTCACTAATGACTACAACTAACGATTGGGGGTTGGTGTGCACAAACTGTATCACTACACATTATGTTTCAAAAGGTTCCTCTCAACACAGTTATAATAATGAGCCTCCATGACTGTATGCTTATGTTAATTTAGGCAGAGACAGTACTGTCTGTAGCTGTTCATGTGATGTTGTGTTGAAACATCATGGGATTGGTTGGGTGAGCAAAGGGAAAGTGCTATTTAAAACTTAAGAGACTGTTTCCAGTTCCTAATATATCAATCCTGAACCTAACAGTGGTTTTGCCCTTATCACCATTGTCGTCAATATGCAAAAGAGTTCTACGGAGCAACAAGGGTGTTGCTCAAAAGAACTAATTTGCCTATTGACAAAATCTGCAATCTCTCAGCAAGAGGCAACGATTCACAAATGGAAAAACACTGTTTGATTCCAGTGACTGAGTTGATATGGTGGGTTCTGGTGATATCCTCCCTTTAAAGACAAACTGGAAAGCGAACAATGCACAGAATTCAGCACACTGTCAGTTTTGCCGATGTCTGCCTTGGTTGCACAGATGTTGGTGCAGTTATGGTACTGATATCACTACACTGTCAGAGGAACCAGCCACATAGCGCCGTTAGCTTTCCAACCATATACAACACGGCCGATGTTAGAGGACATCAAACTTTTCTCTTTAAGTAAGAAAGCACCATGTAACCCCAATCTAGGGTATTTTAAAACTAGATCTAGATTGTAGTCAACCATTACTGTTACTGGAGTACTTCCTAAAGGGGCTGTCCAGGCAAAAATGGATAACCCGTTTAAAGTTCTAAATAAGCTGGGGCAGTGAAAAACTCATACCCACCTTTTCACGGAGCTCCAGTGCCTCCCTTCACGGTCCCGTGCTGACGTGTGGCAGAAGTCCCAGTCACACAGGACCGCTGAGGCCAATCAGTGGCCTAAGGAAAGAGCATGCAATGTCACTACCTGTGACATCACGTGACCACTGAGGCCAATCAGCGGCTTCATCGGAAGGGATCTGTGATGTCACAACCAGCAAACAGTTTCACTTTGAGAAGATGGACCGGAACATGCTGGGAGGACACCGGAGCATCAGGGAAAGGAGAGTATGATTTTTTTTTTTTTTTTTTTTTCACCTCCCCCGGTTGTCCAGGCATTAAAAATAAATACCTGGACAACCTCTTTAAGGGCACATGCCAAATTTAGCACTTCCACAAAAAACTCAACTCTCTCAACCACACTATCTACCTGTACACCAAAGTAACCTGCCCACTCATGTAGTGCAGGGGGCACGGCTGCAGAGGTCTTCTTTAGAACTTCTTGGCCTTGAGCTCCACTTCCCAGCAGGCCATAGTCATAGGCCACATAGACCGCCCCTCCTGTCAGCAGCACCTTGGTGGTAATCCTGCAATGAATTGTTAACCAGTGTCAGCCTTTTATCATTACAACTACAGCAATAACCTTTTTGCTTTCCGGTTATTTCAGGAGATATTTGGCGGCCTGTTGTAGTACCAAACAATCCAATAAGATACTCACATCCATGTGAAAAAAGGGTCATATGAACTGTACTACTTACTTCAGCAGTCTCAAAACGGCAGGAGCCATGACTCTTTTTTTTTTTTTTTTCTAACAAGGACACCCTGAAGCCTCGGCGTATCCGGTCACGTGAATAAGAACTGCAGTGCACGCCGGTACTTGTAGTTCTCTTGCCCAATTCTTTAGTTCATCGTGCCCCTTGGGTGGACGGGTAATGTAGTTTTCGGGCTTTGCTTTATAATGGCGGTGTCTATTCCACCTTATACCTTGTATTTCGTAAACGGGAAAAGTTTTGTGACTAGCGGTTGTCCTGTGTAGCGTCTCAGCTCCAGGACGAGACATGCTGGCTTCTTGTTCGGCCGTTTTCTTCAAATTTCCATTTGGAGCTGGTTTAAAAGAATCTTCTGAGAAATCAACCTATTGTGTGAACTTTAGTTCCTGAGTTTCCATTTTCCAGACTAAAGGAGCTGGAGGTGGTCACAAGTAAGAAGGTCACTTTGCTGCAAGAGTTTTTTTTTTTTGTGGGTTATTTATTCATATTTTTTTCCTATAGTCTTTTTCTTATAGTACTATGTTCATAGGAAAACACCCCGAAAATTTTTTTTTTAATTAAAAAAAAATATATCAAAAGTGAGAACATCCACAAAAACTCCCTACTGACTTACAGCTTACATCTGGCAGTTCACTGATGCTAGGTTCAAATCTGTGTTCGGGTTTCCGCTCTTCGAGTCCACTTTGGGACCCGAAGAAAGGTAACCTAATCCGCTTAAAAAGAGGTTACCCGTGGACCCCATAGACTCTAATGGGGTCCGCCAGGTTTCCACCCAAAAAACGCAGAGAGAAAAGTCCAGCTTGCAGAGATGCTGGCTTCTTGTTTGGCCGTTTTCTTCAGTAATAACACTAGAAAGAATGTGATGGGAATAACACAGTCCTGACTAGAGCATAGAATCAGATTATACAGCGCCACTGCGATAATATTTTATCAAAATGCTAGATATGCAGGTAAAAGGCTCCATGCACATGGACATTTGCTTTGTCAGTGTGCTAGCTCTATTTTGAAAAGCTAGTACAATGACCCATTATTTCCTATGGCACCATACACATACCCGTTTATTATAACAGGTCCATGTAGGGGACTGTGAACACAGGGGCAAAACTCAGGACAGATCCTATTCCTTTCTGTTTTTCGGCCCTGTCTCACTACAAGAATGAATGGGTTTGTGGATGTTACAGACAGCACATAGATATCACATTTGTATTACAGTCGGCTACACAAAAATCTACATTCATAGATAATTATAGATGAAGCAGTTAGAACTACTGTCCTCCTGTCCCTTAATTAATATACGATATAGCAGTTAAAGTTGCTTTAGAAACTGTGGCTAAGCATGTATGTTTTGTCAATGGGGAGAAGAAAATAAGACTATGTTCACATTTGCTTTTTTCTCTTTAGTTACCTACTCTCCTTTTAGATTTCACTGATCCAACTAAGAGGGAAGTCTACTTCAATCATGACATGACTATCAAAGGGTCAGCAGCCAGGATTAGAGATTTCCCTTATCCCAGGTGTAGAGTAGAACAACAGCTCTAAGCAGCAGAGCTCTTAGGGGCCATTCACATGACAGATGCAAATTAGACGTTAAAAACATGATGTGAATGGCATCTATGTTACAGTTATCACTGTATCTTGTAGAGGTGAATCTACAGTTTCCAAATTTGTCTCACTTTTCATTCATATGCAAATGAAGGGGAAAATGCTTTGCCTGTAAATCTAAGTGCTGAGACCAAAGCCCAGACAAGCTAAGATACGCCCCCAAAGCACCTATCCCCTCATTTGCATATGAATAAAATGAAAATGGTACATCAAAGCTGAATAACAAAGGCATGTTTGGAAATTGTAGAATCAAGATGGGAGAACTGGATGGGACCCCACCAGTTATGAAGTACCCATGTCTTCAATGGGGATAACTTCAAAACTTGGTACAACCTCTTTAACCCTTTAAAGAGGGCCTTTCACCACATCCACCAACTTCAGCTCTTTGCATCCTTACATAGGTGATGCTCCACTAATTCTGGCACAGCTGGATTTTTTTTTTCTGTAGCACCTACCATATTCAAGCAATCATTGCTGTTAATTTCAGCACAGTTATGCTCTTTGCTGTTAGGTGGGTGGTCCCTGTCTTTCTGATCAAACCATCAGATCTTTCCCCAAATGGTATCAGTAAAAACGCCATCTTGTCCGGCATAAAAAGACACTATACCTAGCTCCATACATGTAAATATGAAAAAGTTACAGGTGTCACAATATGGCGACACAAATTTTTTTTCTATTTTGCAAAGTTTTAAAAATTTTTTAAAAACATTACAAATACTATATAAATTTGGTATCGCCGTGATTGTACTGACCCGCAGAACACAGGTAACATGTCATTTTTACCACACAGTAAAAATTAAACCCATATGAAATTGGCGCAAATGCATTTTTTCTCCAATTGCACCTCATTCAGCATATTGAATGGTGCCATTGCAAAGTACAATTTGTTTCGCAGACAATAAGCCATCATGTGACTCTGCGCACTGAAAAATGAAAAAGTTATGGCTCTTGGAATGTGGGGAGGGAAAAACGAAAATGCAGAAACGAAAATTGGCCCGATCCTTAAGGAGTTAATTTTCACTTTGCACATTAGTGTTTGGAAAGCACTTTAGGCCTCAAAATGCTCACTACATCTCTTGAATTCCTAGAGGGTTGTACTTTCTAAAATGGGGTCATATGGCCTCAAATTCACATGGTACCCTTTCACTTCTGAGGCCTGTCATTTCTAAGCAAAAGATTAGGGCCACTTATAGGGAGTTTCCAAAATCAGGAACAATAACTGGAAAGCCTATTGTATCGGTCATGTGCCAGCAACAGCAATTTTCATCCACATGTGGGGTATGTACATATATACAAGGAGAAACCGTGTAACAAATTTTGGGGTGCATTTCTCCTTTAACCCCTTGTGAAAATAAAAATTTGGGGCTGAAGTGACATTTTATTTTAAAAAAAAAAAAAAATAGTTTTCATTGTCACGGCCTAGTGTTAATGAATTCTTTGAAACACCTGCAGGGTTAAAATGCTTCTTAGGCTAAGACGCCAAGTTGCGGAAACGCAACTTTTTTGTTGCAGATTTTGCTGAGTTTTTTGAGCGAAAGCCAAGAATGGCTACAAAAGGAATAGGAAATATATAGGAAGTTCTTATACTTCTACCTTCTGCTCAATCCACTCTTGGCTTTGGCTCAAAAAAACGCAGCAAAATCTGCAACAAAAAAAGCTGCATTTCCGCAAAATGGGTTCTCAGCCTTATACCCCTTGATAAACTCCTTGTAGGTATAATTTTTTGGGGGGTTTCCATTGTATTGGTACTTTAGGGGTTCTACAAATGAGACATTACGCATGAAAAATATCCCAGCAAAATCTTCCCTCCGAAAACTAAATAGCACTCTTTCTGTACAAAGTCCCGCCATGTATCCGTACAGCAATTTACGACCACATATTCAACTTATGGTGTATTACTGTGTTCAGGAGAAATTGTGTAAAAGACTGTGGGGCGCTCATTCTCCATCAAGCCCTTGTGAATGTGAATTTTAAGGGTAAATGAACATATTGATTTTTGATTTTCGTTTTTAACTCCTCGCATTTCAAACCCTATAACTTTTTTATTTTTCGGTTCACAGAGCTATATGAGGGCTTTGCGTTTGTGGGACAAATTGTACAACGTAATGGTACCATTTATGATTCTGTACGATGTACTGGGAAGCTGGAAAAGATTGTGGATGGAATTTGAGAAAAACTGTTTGAGCAACTTTGTACGGGCTTCGTTTTTACAGCGTTCACTGTGCAGCCAAAATGACATGTCACCTGTATTCTATGGGTTGGTTCCGCGGATACCAAACTTATTTAGTATTTTTATATAGTTTTGTTTGTTTTAACCCCTTAAAAAAAATCCAAAACTTGGCAAAAATTTTTTTTTTCTTGGAGTCACCATATTCTCACACCTGTAACTTTTTTTATATTTCCATGTACGGGGATGAATAAAGCGTATTTTGTTGTGGGGCAAGATATAGCATTTTGTGGAATGCCTATGGCTTCGATTGCTTTTTATTAAAATTTTTATCAGAGGTAAAACTGCGAAACTGCGGTTTGGCTCATTTGATTTTTTTTTTCATCATATTGGAAAAATATTTTAAAAGTTTGTACACCAGGCGTTTTCTGACACCGAGATACCTAATGTGTATGTGTTTCACAGTATTCTTTTTTTAGTTTTATATGTATTCTAGGGAAGGGGGGGGGGGGGGGGGGTGATTTTACTTTTTAATTCCTCTTATTTATTTTAAACCCCAGGGGTCTGATTCCTAATGCAATGCTTTACAATGCTAATTAATTGCAAATTACCAGCACTTGTATTACAGGCTGCATAGACCAACCTGTAATGCAAGAGAATGAGACACAAGCCTTGGAAGCCTTCAGTAGGCTCCCAGCTGTCATAGCAACTAATCTCCTGGTTCGGATCTCGTTACGGGCACTGGTGATCTACAGAAAAATGAAGGCGTCTATGCGCTGTGAGAAGGTGACAGGTAAGATTCTGGAAGGTCGCTATACAGTGGGGAAAAAAGTATTTAGTCAGCCACCAATTGTGCAAGTTCTCCCACTTAAAAAGATGAGAGAGGCCTGTAATTGAAATCATAGGTAGACCTCAACTATGAGAGACAAAATGAGAAAACATATCTAGAAAATCACATTGTCTGATTTTTTAAGAATTTATTTGCAAATTATGGTGGAAAATAAGTATTTGGTCACCTACAAACAAACAAGATTTCTGTCTCTCACAGACCTGTAACTTCTTCTTTAAGAGGCTCCTCTGTCCTCCACTCATTACCTTTGGGAGCAATAATTAGAAAATGGAAGACATACAAGACCACTGATAATTTCCCTCAATCAGGGGCTCCACGCAAGATCTCACCTCGTGGGGCCAAAATGATCACAAGAACGGTGAGCAAAAATCCCAGAACCACACGGGGGGACCTAGTGAATGACCTGCAGAAAGCTGGGACTAACGCAACAAAGGCTACCATCAGTAACACACTACGCTGCCAGGGGCTCATCCTGTAGTGCCTGTACATATCTGGGCCCGTCTGAAGTTTGCTAGAGAGCATTTGGATGTTCCAGAAGAGTATTGGGAGAATGTCATATGGTCAGATGAAACCAAAGTAGAACTGTTTGGTAGAAACACAACTCGTCGTGTTTGTAGGAGACTGAATGCTGAGTTTCACCCAAAGAACACCATACCTACTGTGAAAGCATGGGGGTGGCAACATCATGTTTTGGGGCTGTTTCTCTGCAAAGGGACCAGGATGACTGATCCGTGTACATGAAAGAATGAATGGGGCCATGTATTGTGAGATTTTGAGTGCAAACCTCCTTCCATCAGCAAGGGCATTGAAGACGAAACGTGGCTGGGTCTTTCAGCATGACAATGATCCCAAGCACACCGCCAGGGCAACAAAGGAATGGCTTTGGAAGAAGCATTTCAAGGTCCTGGAGTGGCCTAGCCAGTTTCCAGATCTCAACCCCATAGAAAACCTTTGGAGGGAGTTGCCCAGCGACAGCCCCAAATCATCACTGCTCTAGAGGAGATCTGCATGGAGGAACGGGCCAACATACCAGCAACAGTGTGTGCCAACCTTGTGAAGACTTACAGAAAACATTTGACCTCTGTCATTGCCAACAAAGGATAATAACTTTAGTTATTGACCAAATACTTTTTTTCCACCATAATTTTCAAATAAATTCTTTAAAAATCAGACCATGTGATTTTCTGGATTTATTTTCTCATTTTGTTTCTCATAGTTGAGGTCTACCTATGATGTCAATTACAGGCCTCATCTTTTTAAGTGGGAGAACTTGCACAATTGGTGGCTGACTAAATACTTTTTTTTCCCCACTGTATGTCTCCCAGATTCCTTACTTATGTGTGGTAGACCAGGTAAAACCTTAAGCAGGGAGAAAGCTGTCTTTTGTTAACCTCTTCCTTTCCTACTAGGGAGGAGCATTCAACCACAGGTGGAAGCTGGGCCTCATTAAAGTCCTATAAAAGGTTGGCCAGTTCTCACTACTGAGCAGTTCCTGGGGGAGAAAGGAGGAGCTGGGTTCTGTCTTAACACTGTGAAAGTTGGTGAGACGCTGGTGAGACTACTGCTATTGTTTTTGCCCTGTTTGTTGACAAAATTAGCCTTAACAGTCAGGCAAAACAGTAACAAAAACCTGCTCGTTTGAGCGACTAAATATACAAAGAACACCCTAACTGTAACTTCTGAGCTCTCTCCATACAACCCTTCCTACCCAATCACGTACATTTGTGTGAAGGGGTTAAACTTGTAAACCTTCTAACATCCAAAATGAATTCAAGTAAGATTAAAAGACAATGCCAGCATAAAGCAGAGACATGGTAGGGAATATTTATTAAGTAATTTGAATGGTTTATCTAGCTCAAAAGAGAGCATTTCACATTTGAAAATTACGAATTTATCCAAATTTCCTGTTTTTCACAAGTTAACGTTATTACTACATAAAGTGACATATCAATTTTGAAAAATAGGAACGTGTCCTTAACCCCTTAACGACCCAGGGCGTAATAGTACGTCCTGAGTCGCATGTGGATGTATGGAGAGCGCTCAGCTCCTGACACCATACACCGCGGGTGCCGGCTGTATAATACAGCCAGAACCCGCCACTAACAGCAGCGATCGGTGCCTGCACCGATCGCGGCTGTTAACCCTTTAGATGTCGCTGTCAAACGGGACCACGGCGTCTAAATTGCGCAGCCGCCACGGGCGCTGCCATTTTTACCTGATCTCCGACCTCCAGAACGTCATCGGAGGGTGGAGCTTGGTTGCCATGACAGCCGGGAGCCTATTGAAGGCTCCCAGGCCTGTCATTACATTACAGCTATTACGCGATGCCAGAGGCATCGTCTAATAGCAGTGAAGGCATTTTGCTATTCACTGCGATACAGTAGTATCGCAGTGAATAGTGTGATCGATCAGACTCCCTAGGTTTCAAGATCCCTAGGGAGTCTGATCATACAAGTAAAAGAATAAAAAAAAAAAGTTTTTAAAAGTCTGAAAAAATTAAAAAAAACACAAAAGTTCAAATCACCCCCCCTTTCCCTAGATCAGATATAAAAGTAAATAAACAAAAGTAAGCATAAACACTTTAGGTATCCCCGCGCTCCAAAATGCCCGAACTATTAAAATATTTATCCCATACAGTGAACGGCGTAGCGGGGAAAAAAAATCAAAATGGCCAAATAGCGTTTTTTTCAACACTTTGTCTCCTATAAAAAAATTGAATAAAAAGTGATCAAATCATCAGATCTTTCCCCAAATGGTATCAATAAAAACGTCATGTTGTCCCGCATAAAAAGACGCCTTACCCAGCTCCATACATGTAAATATGAAAAAGTTACAGGTGTCACAATATTGCGACGCAAAATTTTTTTTTCTATTTAGCAAAGTTTTTAATTTTTTAAAAGGTATCAAAACATTACAAATACTATATAAATTTGGTATCGCCGTGTTCATACTGACCCGCAGAATACAGGTAACATGTCATTTTTACCACACAGTGAATGCTGTAAAAATTAAACCCATATGAATTTGGCGCAAATGCAGTTTTTCTCCAATTGCACCTCATTCTGAATTTTTTTCCAGCTTCCCAGTACATTGCACAGCATATTGAATAGTGACATTACAAAGTACAATTTGTTTCGCAAACAATAAGCCATCATGTGACTCTGTGAACTGAAAAATGAAAAAGTTATGGCTCTTGGAATGTGGGGAGGGAAAAACGAAAATGCAAAAACAAAAAATGGCCCGGTCATTAAAGGGTTAAAGGGGTTGGCTGCAACAAAAAAAGCTTCATTTCCACAACGTGGGGCTTTAGACTAAAGGTTTATTCTTTGCGTGAAGAGTTGTACTTTCAGTTGGCTTTGGTTTCTTGAGCCACAGCACCTCTAAATTTACCTCCCTTGGATATATTATGGTACCTTATATGGGTGATCCTATTATTTATAAAACCACTGAGGGGGGAGGGTGCTTTTAATCTCTCTGCGTACCTGTTCGTATTAGGTTCAAGGGTCAATCTCTCCAGTGTTGGTGCTGTCGTGGTGGCTCATGAAACTGAATTATTGGTAAGGCATAATTCTACCTTTTTTTTTTTTTTTTGTTCACTCTGCAATAAAAATAACATGGCAACTGTGCCCAGCGAGTCATTACGATTACGGCAATACCATATTAATATTGGTTTTATTATGTTTTATCGCTTTTGCTAAATACAGTAAAAGTCATTTGTCCAAAATAAACAATTTGCCTGGGGCATTGTATTATGACCTCCATAACTTCAATATTCATACGTTATTGTAAATTCCTGCCCATTTTTGGACACTTTCAAGGTTGCATTGGCCTTTGTAAGGCTAAGGCCCCACATAGTAAGCACAGCCAAAGAGCGCTGTGCGTTTTTCCCCGCAGTGCTTTTCACTGAAAGTCCGCAGAGTTTTCCTCTGTAGACTGCTTTCATTATATCTATTTGGAAACTGCCAGCATTTCCATAGGTATAATTTACATGCTGCGATTTGCAAAACCACAAGCGTTTTTCAAATTGCAGAATTTCCGCTGTGGATTATTTTCTGCAATGTGTGGATGGGATTAGCCAGAATCTCCTCCACTTTGCAGGAACTGTAAAATGCTGCGGTTTTTGCTGCGGTATTTCTGTTGTTGCAAAATTGCAGTGTTTATGTTACATGGAGCCCCAGCCTAAATGTGGGTCAAAGAATGAGAAGTATATTGGAAAATTTTTAACTTTTCAATATACAAACCATAACATTTGTCTTTCAATATTTGTCTAAAAGTGGACCACAACTTTAACAAGTTTCACCTATAGAATCAAAAACTGCAGCTAAACTTCATGGGGGTATTTGTCATCTGCCCCTTTTTTGGCTATACTTTTCGCAGGTGCTCCTTTTTTTAGACTAGTTTTACTGTAGTGTTTATTTATGATCAGTGGTTAGCACTGCAGCCTTGCAGCGCTGGAGTCCTGGGTTCGAATCCTGCCAGGGACAACATCTCCCCGTGTTTGCGTGGGTTTCCTCCCACACTCCAAAGACATACTGATAGGGAATGTAGATTGTGAGCCCTATATGGGACAGTGACTGTCAATGTCTGTAAACGCTGCGGAATATGATGGCGCGCTATAAGTAAGCATAATAAATAAATAAATAATAAATATGATGTTGGCGCACCTTCTTGTTAAATGTTGTGCACATGTTAGTTTAGATGCGCCTTTTTTGTCCATGTTCTCTTGCCCCTTTTTGGTCAAAAAGGTGCAATTGGCCTTTCTAATGCATTCTAACCTGATGGGCTCTTTTACGCTGCCCTTGGACTGGGGTGCATTTGTGCCTTTTAAAGAAGGCACAAGTCATAAATACAGTGTGAAATGGATCTCCATTTAGGCCAAGTCCCCTTTTTTCGTCAAAAAACAAGAGGCGAGAGCAACATTACAGCCTGAAAAAAAGGCGCAAATGCTTCATAAATGAAGTGTAGAGCAGAAAAAGACCTCAAATAGGCACAATTTAGGCAAGAAAAAGGCGAAAGTAGCTTAATAAATGTGCCTCCATCTGTTTATTTCTAATGTGGTTTGAACTGGTTTGAAAAATCCCTTACAAGATAAAATTATTGAAAAGCCAGCAAGAGCTGCAGTCTGTACCCTAGGAGCTGGCACATCATTTTAGGTAGAATATGAATGTTTCAAGCATCTGAGAACCCTCATAAAGAGTTCAATAGTAAACTTATTTCATTGGCTCCTGATATTTATTTGCAGTCTACATTATTCGTGATTTCAGGCTTTTTATATTCTATAAGAATATGTGGGTAGAATACTTATAATGCATAACTGGAGTACTGACAGAGTTGGAGTTAAAGCGCTGACCTATTGTACAGTTTCTGGAATGGTAATTTCTGGCATGTGATCATTTAAGTACTATAAATACAGCTGATAGGTTCCAGCTTAACAGGGTGTGTTAATTCATTCAGGTTTTCAAAGACGCGTGAAGTCAAAACCAGGAGTGGATTATAAAAAAACAGAAGTAGCTGCTGGCCTTTATAGATTCTCATCCTTTATGATCCATACCTGGTTTTGACTTCAATAACGGCTAAGCCTGAACCTGTAAACACACCCTGAGGATAAGCATCGACACAGAAAGAACTTTGTTTGACAGACCCATAAACTAATTTACAAGCTGAAATATTTCACTTTCTAACATGGGCTACAAAATAAAGGGATTGTGCATGGTCGTACTTGTGGCACTAATGGCATACATGTACAGCGACACCTTTGATCCAGGTAGGTAAAATAAATGGATTTTACATGACCAGTTTATACTGTAGGTGTTGGTTTGTATAACAGGATAGTATTTCAAGCATGAGGATGTTTTCCATAAGTACTATAGTCTTCTAAATGCATCAGCTAGTGTAACGGTAAATGATGTTTTATTGTTTTATAGTGAGCAATATTGTGCATTTGCTTTTGCCCCACATTACTATTTCTCTATTGTGTAAAACTGTGATCGTAGCCTTTTCCTTAACATTTTGAAGCATAAACTATAGATGTTCTGAACAGTGAAGCAGATTGCACTTGCTAGCACCTTAGACAAAATGATTATCATTAAAGGTTTCCATCATAGTTGTACCTGCCATTTCCCAGCAGACGTTTAACAGGAGCCTGGCGCATAAAAAATGCTATTCAGCCTGTAGGCAACGTGATATAGAGCAGAAGGACCTGAGCAGATTGATGTATAGTTTTGTATAAAAACATTTAGTATAACTTATCTGTCCTTTGAATTCTTCACTTCATATTAATGATTGACAGCTATCTCTGTATACAGTCTTAGAGGGAGTGTCAGTCACTGATAGGACCGCCTCCTTGACATTTCAACATAGAACGAGCAGAGCAGATAAATGACAACTTAGAGATCAGAGCTGTAGCATATGCCCTGTGCTATTTTTTTTTTACAGGTTTGAGATATGTATGGTATCAATGTCTTTGCCGATATACAGTAACAGTAATTTTATCTAAGTTTTATAACATTTGGGGTTGAGCACTTTATAGGTAAGTATTGGGCTTGGTTACCAAAATGTTACCACTTGGTTGACAAAATAAACTCATACCAGAAAATATCATGAAATTAAAACAAAAAGTATAGATGAAGTAAAATCTCCATTTTTGTGAGTTAATTTCTTTGTAGAAATATAACAAAAATGTAGCATAAATAGTGGTATTAAAGGGGTTGTCTACAACCCAGGATAGGTCATCAGTATCAGATTGATCGGGGATGACACCGAGACCCTGTGCTGATCAGTTGTTTTAGCTGCTGACACATGGTATATGGCCAGAAGCAACTCTTCTCTTTGTCAAGTAAATAGAAGCAGAGTTGCAGTTCCCAGCGCCACCGCTATAGCGTACGGAGTTATACTGCCCATAGGTGCCTGTCCATACATTGTAGCGACTGAAAATTCAGCTGTGCTCTCATTCTCTTGAATAGGAGCAGAGAGCTGCATTCAGCTGTATACCTCATCTATGGCTTCTGGCAGCTGATACTCATCTGGAGCTTGACCGATCTTATACTTTGCTGGTTCATAAACAATCCCTATAATACAGTGCAGGCACGCACAGCACTGGGTTTTAAAAATTTTGAAAAATATAATGAGGTAAAAAAACCATTTCCAATCTCTTATATATATAAAAATGAGTTGCTGTCTGTTCTCTGTGTGTGACCAAACGACTGTACCGATCCTCACCAAATTTGGCGCACAGGTACATCAGGTATCCGGGAAGGTTTTAGACCGGGTCTCAGCTCTCTAGGACGTGCCGTTCCTGAGATACAGTATTCCCAAAAAATGACCTGCATTAACCAATACAGGCCTACAAGTCTTCCACTCATATTCCAACTGCCATACACATGGTCACATGTCCCTTATCAGCCAATAGAAGCTCGCAGGCGTTTAGTCTCCACATGCACACAGCTTTACTCCAGGTTTCCATAACTACCAAGCCATTTTTCTTCACTGTAGGTCAGCTTTAAAGGGGCAGGGCACTGTGGATGACACTGTTACACAAGGTCACATACACACAGAAACACCAGGTTTCCACAGCAATTAACCTATTAGTTAGCAGTTCGCAGGTCCTTAAATATTAGTTTGCAGGTCCTTAAATATTCAGTCATATGACGTGTATCAGCCAATATAAGTTCACATTTAATTTACCAGGTTTCCATAAGGTCAGCTTTAAAGGGACAGGGCACTGTGAATGACACTGTTACACAAGTTGCTAGTAGTATAATGTTGTACCGTGTTAGCTATAGAAAGTAGTGGAAGAGTGAAGAAATCAGGCACACCTACAACAGCCAATATGCAGAACAACTATGTATTCGGACATCTGAAAGGCTGCGGAATAATATGATAAAAATTTCCTATAACAACAAAAGAAGAACACAGGAGGAGATACAGGCCCTAAAATCATCTTTGGATAATGTCACTGAGGAAATGAAGGACAAACTCCACATATACTACCAAAAACTTCAGGACATGCTTATTAACAACAAAAAGAAAAAGCTCCATAGACTGAGACAAAAAGGCCTCATTACTACAACCGCAAATACCAGCCCAGCTCACCAGAGCTGTGTTGTGAATCTTTCCTCCTATGAGCCAAACAAACTCGAAATGTCAGTTCTCTCCAAAGGTCTCTCCTTCTGCCCCTCAGCACTCACTGACCATATCAAACAATGCAATGATATGGAGGAGTTTTTCAGAAAAATAAGATTGAGGGAATATTTTTATGACAAAGACCTTCCATACAGCAGCAACTCTGAGATAGAACAGCCCATAAGGAATCCTACTAAAAAATCTACCTGGACCCCATGCCCTGGAACTAACGCAGCACTGGATAAATATATTGACTGTTTCAGAAGCAAAGTAAATTCAGAAATCCTTGAGAAACAAAAGAAACAGGTGCATAACCTAACCCTGCAGGAACAGAAGTCTATTACTTCACTGAAAGAAAATCAGAATATAATAATAAAACCGGCTGACAAAGGGGGCGCAATAGTCATAATGAACACCTCAGACTATATCCAGGAAGCAAACAGGCAACTGTCAAATCCCATCCATTACTCCAAAATTGTAACTGATCCCACAGTGGCTTGTATGAAACAACTAAAGAATATGATCAAGAAGTTTCCAATCCAAGTCCAGAAGCAGGTAAAAGGGCTTATCCCAGAGGATCCCAGGCCTGGCTGCTTCTATATGCTCCCAAAGATACACAAAGATGGCAACCCTGGGAGGCCTATCATTTCTGGCATTGGGACACTGATGGAAAACATCTTGGATTGGGTGGAAAATCTCCTAAAACCCCTTGTCAGGGATACTCCAAGCTATCTCCAGGAAACCACTGACCTTCTTAACAAACTGAATGCCCTGGGCCAACTACCTGAGGGTACCATCTTAGCCACCATGGATGTGGAATCCCTGTATACCAACATTTCCCACAAGGATGGAGTTGCAGCATGTTGGGTACACCTGGAAAAACAAAACCTCCCAACAGAACCAGTAACGCAGCTCATACAATTCATCCTTAGCCACAACTATTTTACTTTTGGAGAGGATCTATATCTACAGCGAATGGGAACTTCAATGGGGACCAGATGTGCACCCCAGTATGCAAATTTCTTTATGGCAGAACTGGAAGGAGCGTATTTGTCAACATGCACCACTAAACCTATGATTTACCTTCATTATATCGATGATATCCTTGTCATCTGGACTGCAGGTGAGGAGGCCCTACTTCAATTCCATAATGACGTCAATGACTTTCACCCTACCATCAACCTTAAAATTAGCTATTCAGAGAGTGAAATCCACTTTCTGGATACCACAATATACATTAAAGACCACCAGCTACTCACATCAATATTCCACAAACCCACAGACAGAACAGCCTACCTGAGAAACGACAGCTTCCACCCCAAGCACATAAGACAATCTATTATTTACAGCTAGGCTATACGATACAATCGTATTTGCTCCAACAAAGCAGACCTGGACAAGCACCTCCTGGATCTGAGGACGAAATTTCTCCTATTGGGATACCAACCAAAAGTGACAGAAACCAATTAAACAAAGTGGCAACCATTAACAGAGACAATCTGCTCACATATAAAGAGACCCAGAAAGAAGCCCGAGTGCCCCTAGTTGTCACCTACAACCCACAGCTGGAGATCCTACGAAGGATTGCCAAGGAGCTCCAACCTGTGTTACATAGGGACAACAGACTCAAAAACATATTTCCAGTTCCCCCTCTCCTTTCCTTTTGACAACCACCAAACCTGAGGTGTATTATTGTCCGGAGTGCCCTGAAGGCCCCAACTGAAAATGGCACCTCACCTTGCCTGCAAACGGGCAGAACACCTGCAGGCACATCCACATCGCTGACAGTGTACCTGTCCCACAATCACAACAGGTGCACAGAATTAGGGGGACATTTTCCTGCAGGTCTTCCAATGTGGTGTATCTCATAATGTGTGTGCAGTGTCCCACCACAGGCCTCTATGTGGGGGAAACAGGGCAGAGACTTAGTCAGCGCATGAACTCACACAGATTCACCACTAATAACAGCAGAACAGATCTCCCAGTGGCCGCACATTTCTCTGGCGAAGACCACTCTATTGAAGATCTGCAGGTTGTGGTTTTAATGGGACATTTTAAGTCGCAGAGGGAGAGAAAGGAATGGGAATATACAGTACAGACCAAAAGTTTGGATACACCTTCTCATTCCAAGAGTTTTCTGTATTTTCATGACTATAAAAATTGTAGATTCACACTGAAGGCATCAAAACTATGCATCAACATATGTGGAATTTTATATACTTAAAAAAGTGTGAAACAACTGAAAATATGTCTTATATTCTAGGTTCTTCAAAGTAGCCACCTTTTGCTTTGATTACTGCTTTGCACACTCTTGGCATTCTCTTGATGAGCTTCAACAGGTAGTCACTTGAAATGGTCTTCCAACAGTCTTGAAGGAGTTCCCAGAGATGCTTAGCACTTGTTGGCCCTTTTGCCTTCACTCTGCGGTCCAGCTCACCCCAAACCATCTCGATTGGGTTCAGGTCTGGTGACTGTGGAGGCCAGGTCATCTGGCGTAGCACCCCATCACTCTCCTTCTTGGTCAAATAGCCCTTACACAGTCTGGAGGTGTGTTTGGGGTCATTGTCCTGTTGAAAAATAAATGATGGTCCAACTAAACGCAAACCGGATGGAATAGCATGCCGCTGCAAGATGCTGTTGTGACCATGCTGGTTCAGTATTCCTTCAATTTTGAATAAATCCCCAACAGTGTCACCAGCAAAGCACCCCCACACTATCACACCTCCTCCTCCATGCTTCACGGTGGGAACCAGGCATGTAGAGTCCATTCGTTCACCTTTTCTGCATCGCACAAAGACACGGTGGTTGGAACCAAAGATCTCAAATTTGGACTCATCAGACCAAAGCACAGATTTCCACAGGTCTAATGTCCATTCCTTGTGTTCTTTAGCCCAAACAAGTCTCTTCTGCTTGTTGCCTGTCCTTAGTAGTGGTTTCCTAGCAGCTATTTTACCATGAAGGCCTGCTGCACACAGTCTCCTCTTAACAGTTGTTGTAGAGATGTGTCTGCTGCTAGAACTCTGTGTGGCATTGACCTGGTCTCTAATCTGAGCTGCTGTTAACCTGCGATTTCTGAGGCTGGTGACTCGGATGTACTTATCCTCCGCAGCAGAGGTGACTCTTGGTCTTCCTTTCCTGGGGCGGTCCTCATGTGAGCCAGTTTCTTTGTAGCGCTTGATGGTTTTGGCCACTGCACTTGGGGACACTTTCAAAGTTTTCCCAATTTTTCGGACTGACTGACCTTCATTTCTTAAAGTAATGATGGCCACTCGTTTTTCTTTACTTAGCTGCTTTTTTCTTGCCATAATACAAATTCTAACACTCCATTCAGTAGGACTATCAGCTGTGTATCCACCTGACTTCTGAACAATACAACTGATGGTCCCAACCCCATTTATAAGGCAAGAAATCCCACTTATTAAACCTGACAGGGCACACCTGTGAAGTGAAAACCATTTCAGGTGACTACCTCTTGAATCTCATCAAGAGAATGCCAATAGTGTGCAAAGCAGTAATCAAAGCAAAAGGTGGCTACTTTGAAGAACCTAGAATATAAGACATATTTTCAGTTGTTTCACACTTTTTTGTTAAGTATATAATTCCACATGTGTTAATTCATAGTTTTGATGCCTTCAGTGTGAATCTACAATTTTTATAGTCATGAAAATACAG
The DNA here is from genome assembly GCA_947044405.1 of Leptodactylus fallax. NCBI lineage: Eukaryota > Metazoa > Chordata > Amphibia > Anura > Leptodactylidae > Leptodactylus > Leptodactylus fallax. Next base: position 129,199 of record CAMRHE010000026.1, read on the forward strand.
AAAACTCTTGGAATGAGAAGGTGTGTCCAAACTTTTGGTCTGTACTGTAAGTTAATGCAAAAATTTCAAACTCTGCAATTTGAACTTAATATTCATGCCAGTTTCATGTCACACTATGTATGAACTGTGAGGGTCACAAATCACCACCTGATTGCAAACAGATAACAGCAAGAATTAATGATCTCTCCGTCACGCCCCACGTTTCCAGATTGTTTATTTCTGACCTGTTGTAAATAACTTCTCTAATTATATTGCATTTTGATTTTCTTTAAAGATTCTAAGACCTTTTGAAGATCCAGGTCTTATGTGTGTATAAAGAGTGTGTGAATTTTCAGTTTCTTGTATGTCTGAAGAAGAGAGCTAGTACTCTCAAAAGCTTACTATCAAATATACTCAGTTAGCCTCTAAAAGGTATTGCCTGATTTCTTCACTCTTCCACTGTTACACAAGGTCATATACACACAGAAACACCAGGTTTCTATAACAACCGATCGCAGGTTTTTCACTGATATCTAAACTGAGATACACATGATCACATGACACTTATGGACCAATTGAAACACGCAGTTTCTTCAGTCTTGACATACACACAGCTTTACACCAGGTTTCCATAGCAACCAACCTTTTATGGGGCCACTACACAAACAAAAAATGAAATATACCCATGCAAAGCCAGGTCCTCTCCTAACTATCAATAAAAGATATAATTGATATTGCCATATGTGTAAAAGATTTTGTAAGGTGAAAGCTTTTATTAAAAAAAAAAGAACAATATTGAGAATTGTTGTTTTTGGTCGCTTTGCCATCCTCAAAAAAGTAATAAAAAATTATCAAAAGTCAGGATCAATAGAAATGACAGAAGATATGGGTGCCAGCATATGGTGTGAACAGGAATTAAAATGAAACATCGTCCCCTCAAAAACATTAGTAAAAGCTGAAAAAAAGTATCTATCTCAAAATGATAGCAATACAATAAATGATCGCACCAGTAACATGATTAATAATATACAGTTAGGTCCATAAATATTTGGACAGAGACAACATTTTTCTAATTTTGGTTCTGTACATTACCACAATGAATTTTGAACAAAACAATTCCGATGCAGTTGAAGTTCAGACTTTCAGCTTTAATTAAGTGGGTTGACCAAAATGATTGCATAAAAATGTGAGGAACTATAAAGCATTTATTACACACAATCCCTTCATTTCAGGGGCTCAAAAGTAATTGGACAAATGAAATAATTGTAAATAAAATGTTAATTTCTAATACTTGGTTGAAAACCCTTTGTTAGCAATGACTGCCTGAAGTCTTGAACTCATGGACATCACCAGATGCTGTGTTTCCTCCTTTTTATTGCTCTGCCAGGCCTTTACTGCAGCGGTTTTCAGCTTCTGCTTGTTTGTGGGCCTGTGTGAAGTTTAGTCTTTAACAAGTGAAATGCAGGCTCAATTGGGTGACTGACTTGGCCATTCAAGAATATTGCACTTCTTTGCTTTATTAAACTCCTGGGTTGCTTTGGCTTTATGTTTTGGGTCATTATCCATCTGTATTATGAAACGCCGACCAATCAGTTTGGCTGCATTCTACTGGATTTGAGCACACAGTATGTCTCTGAATACCTCATCCGGCTGCTTCTGTCCTATGTCACATCATCAATAAACACTAGTGACCCAGTGCCACTGGCAGCCATGCATGCCCAAGCCATCACACTGTCTCCACCGTGTTTTACAGATGATGTGGTATGCTTTGGATCATGAGCTGTACCACGCCTTCGCCATACTTTTTTCTTTCCATCATTCTGGTAGAGGTTGATCTTTGTTTTATCTGTCCAAAGAATGTTCTTCCAGAACTGTGCTGACTCTTTTAGATGTTTTTTAGCAAAGTCCAATCTAGCCTTTTTATTCTTGAGGCTTATAAGTGGCTTGCCCCGTGCAGTGAACCCTCTGTATTTACTTTCATGCAGTCTTCTCTTTATGGTAGATTTGGATATTGATATGCCTACATCCTGGAGAGTGTTGTTCACTTGGTTGGCTGTTGTGAAGGGGTTTCTCTTTACCATGGAAATTACAAGTGCATCTCAATAAATTAGAATATCAAAAAGTTATTTTTTTTTTTAGTAATTCAATTGAAAAAGTAAAACACATATATTATATTGAGTCATTACATAGTGAACTTTTTAAAATGTTTATTTATGTTAATGTTGATGATTATGGCTTACAGCCAAGGAAAACCCAAAAGTCATTATCTCAGAAAATTAGAATATTATGTAAGACCAACTGTAAAAAAATTATTTAACACAGAAATGTTGGCCAAATGAAAAGTATGTACAGTAAATGCACTCAATACTTGGTCGGAGCTCCTTTTGCATGAATGACAGCATCAATGTGGCATGGCATGGAGGCAATTTCAGGAATTTCAGGAAATCTTCGATTTCCCCACGCTTCAATGCATCGAATCACATTTTTTTAATAAAATGGCTGCTGCACTTGTTAGGACAAGGGGCAAGGGACTCTGGTAACGCGGGATCGCCCACAATGCCAAGCATGCAGCTAATCAGCAGCCAGCCGGCCCTGTGATGTCATAGCCCTATAAAAACCCTCGGCCATTTTAGGTACAGTCATTTTACATCACTCTTACTGTAGGGGCAGATGTCAGCAGGAGCTAGGGAAAGACTTAGAAAACAGAAGTTTAGGGAAAGAGCCTTAAAACTGTAAGGAAAGGATAGGGAGGAATTGAAAGAAGAATTTGGGGTGGTTGCAGCGTCATTTACAGCAAGAATTTTAATATACATTGCAGCACTCACTGCCATTATACTGCTGCTCAACACAACAATCCTTTTGCAGTGCAGTACAGCAAAAAACAGTGAATTATCATCCACTAATATCTGCAGTTATTTATTCTAATGCCTTTTTCAAGGAGTTTATTATAAGGGGCTTATTCACTGTTCTTCAAAAGCATAACATTACAGGCCATTTGTTAGTACAGAAGTGGCAAAAATCAATAATAGCCACTGATCTGTGGAGTTAGCTGTTATTCTAACATTTATTTAAAGGTGTTTATTAGTGTAGAAACAAGGGGCATATTCGCCATTTTGTTCAGAGTATAAAATTACAGGCCATTTCTCTATACAGTAGTGGCAAAATTCAATAATAGCTACTGATCTGTGCAGTTAGCTGTTATTCTAACAGCTAAAGGTGTTTATTAGTATGGAAACAAGGCATATTCGCCGTTTTGTTCCAAGTATAAAATTAAAGGCCATTTTGCAGTACAGTACTGCCAAAAAGAATCATAATTCTTGTCCAGTAATCTCTGTCTTTATCACACTTTTTTTTAACCCTTTCATTGTCAGGGGTCTCCGGAAATTTTGCACCTCCGGTAGCCAGAGCAATTTTCACAGTTTTGAAATGGATAAATCAAACCTAAATTGCAACATTAAAAAATCATCCAACCCCCCCATACCTATATATTTTCTTAAAGTAGACACCTGCAGCATTGTCGGAATGCCACTTGGTACTGTATTCGAACAAGCACCTTCATGCAATTTTGATTTAAAGGGAATGTTTTATAAACAAAAAAATGCAAATAAATGTATATTAGTTGCTAAAAGTGGAAACCAAACAAAAAGTTATATGCACCAAACCTCCTAAAAATAAGAGATCAACATGTGCAGAGTTCATTCATATCACTAAGGCCTAAAACTGCATGCTCATATCTTCAGAAAATCACTAGAACTGGAACGAGCAAAAATCTGCTTTCAAGTTGGAAATGTTAAAAAAGTATCTTCCTATAAAATGTAGGGATTACACACCGTGGAAAGCAAGTGCACCACTAAACCCTACAGTGGGTGCGGAAAATATTCAGACCCCTTAAATTTTTCACTCTTTGTTTCATTGCAGCCATTTGCTAAAAGCAAAAAAGTTCATTTTATTTCTCATTAATGTACACTCAACACCCCATCTTGACAGAATAAAACCAGAAATGTAGATATTTTTGCAAATTTATTAAAAAAGAAAAACTAAAATATCACATGGTCATAAGTATTCAGACCCTTTGCTGTGACACTCATATTTAACTCACATGCTGTCCATTTCCTTCTGATCCTCCTTGAGATGGTTCTACTCCTTCATTGGAGTCCAGCTGTGTTTAATTAAACTGATTGGACATGATTAGGAAAGGCCAAGGTTACAAAAGAATTTCTGCAGCACTCAAGGTTCCTAAGAGCACAATGGCCTCCATAATCCTTAAATGGAAGAAGTTTGGGACAACCATAACTCTTCCTAGACCTGGCCATCCAGCCAAACTGAGCAATTGTGGGAGAAGAGCCTTGGTGAGAGAGGTAAAGAAGAACCCAAAGATCACTGTGGCTGAGCTCCAGAGATGCAGTAGGGAGATGGGAGAAAGTTCCACAAAGTCAACTATCACTGCAGCCCTCCACCAGTCGGGGCTTTATGGCAGAGTGGCCCGAAGGAAGCCTCTCCTCAGTGCAAGATATATGAAAGCCCGCATAGAGTTTTCCAAAAAACACATGAAGGACTCCCAGACTATGAGAAATAAGATTCTCTGGTCTGATGAGATGAAGATTGAACTTTTTGGCGTTAATTCTAAGCGGTATGTGTGGAAAAAACCAGGCACTGCTCATCACCTGCCCGATACAATCCCAACAGTGAAACATGGTGGCAGCATCATGCTATGGGGGTGTTTTTCAGCTCCAGGGACAGGATGACTGGTTGCAATTTAAGGAAAGAATGCGGCCAAGTGCAGAGATATCCTGGAAGAAAACCTCTTCCAGAGTGCTCTGGACCTCAGACTGGGCCAAAGGTTCATCTTCCAACAAGACAATGACCCTAAGCACACAGCTAAAATAACAAAGGAGCGGCTTCGGAACAACTCTGTGACCATTCTTGACTGGCCCAGCCAGATCTCTGACCTCAACCTAATTGAGCATCTCTGGAGAGACCTGAAAATAGCTGTCCACCAACGTTCACCATCCAACCTGACAGAACTGGAGAGGATCTGCAAGGAAGAATGACAGAGGATCCCCAAACCAGATGTGAAAAACTTGTTGCATCATTCCCAAGAAGACTCATGGCTGTACTAGCTCAAAAGGGTGCTTTTACTCAATACTGAGCAAAGGGTCTGAATACTTATGACCATGTGATATTTCAGTTTTTCTTTTTTAATAAATTTGCAAAAATATCTACATTTCTGTTTTTTTTATGTCAAGATGGGGTGCTGAGTGTACATTAATGAGAACTAAAATGAACTTTTTTGCTTTTAGCAAATGGCTGCAATGAAACAAAGAGTGACAAATTTAAAGGGGTCTGAATACTTTCCGTACCCACTGTATATATTTTTATATAAGTAGACAACCTGAAGATTACATTTGTCTCAACTGGTTATCAATAGCCACATCCATTTTCATGTAACTTTGTGACAAACACAAATAATTTTTTTTAAAAAATGCACTAAAACATATATTTGTACTTAAAACTCCTATTCAGTCTTACATTCACACACAAAATACATTTAAAATAAAAGATCAAGGTGTGCACAATTTATATATACCACAAACATCAGCTACAACAAGAGCTCGTACTCTCAAAAACGCTGATACAGAAGACAAGCAAGATTTTGCTGTTATTCACTAATATGTTAAAAATCTATACTGCACCTAGCAAACTGTGACTGTGATACCAAAATCTAACTTTTTTGTTTGTGAGATTGCTCAGAATACAGTATATACAAACACAACTTAATATTTCATATATACAACCACCTTCATGCAACTTTGCAGCAAACAGAGATTGTAAGCAAAAATTGCACAAAAATTCAAATTTGCCACTAAAGTGCATGCTCACGCAGTCACTTTCTGCAAACAAAATGTACTTTCCAAAAAATTGCAATATGTGAGGAATTCATACATACCACACATATACACACGTGGACAAAATTGTTGGTACCCCTCGTTTAATGAAAGAAAAACCCACAATGGTCACAGAAATAACATAAATCTGACAAAAGTAATAATTTATAAAAATTCTATGAAAATGAACAAATGAAAGTCAGACATTGCTTTTCAACCATGCTTCAACAGAATTTTTTAAAACAGAAAACTCATGAAACAGTCCAGGACAGAAAAGATGGTACCCTTAACTTAATATTTTGTTGCACAACCTTTTGAGGCAATCACTGCAATCAAACGATTCCTGTAACTGTCAATGACACTTCTGCACCTCTCAACAGGTATTTTGGCCCACTCCTCATGAGCAAACTGCTCCAGTTGTCTTGGGTTTGAAGGGTGCCTTTTCCAGATGGCATGTTTCAGCTCCTTCCAAAGATGCTCAATAGGATTTAGGTCAGGTCTCATAGAAGGCCACTTCAGAATAGTCCAATGTTTTCCTCTTAGCCATTCTTGGGTGTTTTTAGCTGTGTGTTTTGGGTCATTATCCTGTTGCAAGAACCATGACCTGCGACTGTACAGATTCAAGACACCCTGTGCCAGATGCAGCAAAGCAGCCCCAGAACATAACAGAGCCTCCTCCATGTTTCACAGTAGAGACAGTGTTCTTTTCAAGATATGCTTCATTTTTCCGTCTGTGAACATACAGCTGATGTGCCTTGCCAAAAATTTAGATTTTTGTCTCATCTGTCCATAGGACATTCTCCCAGAAGCTTTGTGGCTTGTCAACATGTAGTTTGGCAAATTCCAGTTTGGCTTTTTTATGATTTGTTTTCAACAATGGTGTCCTCCTTGGTCGTCTCCCATGAAGTCCACTTTGGCTCAAACAACGACGGATGGTGCGATCTGACACTGATGTTCCTTGAGCTTGAAGTTCACCTTTAATCTCTTTAGTAGTTTTTCTGGGCTCTTTTGTTACCATTCGTATTATACTTCTCTTTGATTTGTCATCAATTTTCCTCCTGCGGCCACGTCCAGGGAGGTTGGCTACAGTCCCATGGATCTTAAATTTCTGAATAATACGTGCAACTGTAGTCACATGAACATCAAGGTGCTTGGAGATGGTCTTAGAACCTTTACCTTTAACATGCTTGTCTATAATTTTCTTTCTAAGCTCCTTTGCTTCCTCTGGTCCATGTTGAGTGTGGTACTCACCATGTCACCAAACAGCACAGTGAGTATCTGTAGCCCTATATACAGGCCCACTGACTGATTACAAGATTGTAGACAGCTGTGATGCGATTTAGTGGACACACCTTGATTTAACATGTCCCCTTGGTCACATTATTTTCAGGGGTACCATCATTTCTGTTTTCTTTTTTAAAAAAATTCTGTTGAAGCATGGTTGAAAAGCAATGTCTGACTTTCATTTGTTCATTTTCATAGAATTTTTATATATTATTACTTTTGTCAGATTCAAGTTATTTCTGTGACCATTGTGGGTTTTTCTTTCATTAAACGAGGGGTACCAGCAATTTTGTCCACGTGTGTATATATTTATAGGTGTGGGTGTTAAAGAAACGCCAAAATCTCAGAAATGCGGCAACCAATTTTGTATATTCAAAATAAATAGGAGTTTACATAAAAATATAATTTTCTACCCCCCTATGAAAATTGTAGCAATTTATACGTTCATCTCTAGTGATAATCGTTATTACTATTATTTTAGCATGTAACGGATATCGCTAGAGGCGTATTTTACTCTATAAAGATCAGGTATGGACAAGACAAGGATTGGGTGAAATGTAAACTTTATTGATGACTTTGTGCATGTGTTGTGTAAGTGTTTGGTGCCACTCTTTTTGCGCTGTGACCTGGACAGTGGTAAACATCTGGGTCACAGTGCCAATAAACTTCCTGGTTATGTTCCGAGGGGTATTACATAAGAATACCCCTCTAATAAGGCTCAGAGGGGTATTACATTGTCACATAGAGGGATAATCAGATGCTCTCTGATTGATAGGAGAGGGGATAACATGGGCAGAAGTCCCTGCTATCCCCCCCCCCCCCGGGGTCACATACAGCTTATACACAGATGATGATTTTAGAGCCCCATATCTCAGGATCCATTAGGAGTATTAAGAAGATCTTGGATTCATTTTACAGATCTGATACCAAGATCTTCATGATAGCCCTTACAAATTCGGAGCGAATCGCTGTTCAAAATGCTGTCGGGAATTGAGATCTGCAATGGGATCTCAATGCCGAATAGCGTATTCAACAGTGAATCGCTCCAGAAATGTAAGGGCCATCATGAAGATCTTGGTATCATTTTAAAGCTGAGATTCCCAGATCTTCTTAACAGTCCTAAGGGATCCTGAGATATTGGCATTAGAAGTAAGGACATTTAATCCGCTATCTTTCTGCTAACTCTCTTCTTGCCCCTTACAAACTGGCTTCCGCACTCTGCACTCTAATGAACAGCCCTCACAAAAGTCTCCAGTGATCTCCTGACGGCTAAATCCAAAGGTGACTTCTCTCTTCTCATTCTTCTAGATCTCTCAGCAGCATTTGACCATCAAGTCCTCCTCTCTATGCTCCGCTCTGTTAGCTTCACGGTCACCATGCTCTCCTGGTTCTCCTCTTATCTCTCTGACTGCACTTTCAGTGTATCATGTGTGGGCTCTGTTTCTTCCCCTCTTCCCCTTGCCGTTGGAATTCCTCAGGGCTCGGTCCTAGGCCCCCTGCTCTTATCTCTCTACACAGCCCCCATTGGACAAACCATCACTAGATTTGGCTTCCGGTACCATCTTGATGCTGATGACACCGAATTATATACATCATCCCGTGACGTCACCCCTGCACTAATACAGAACACCAGTGACTGTCTCTAAGCTGACTCAAATATAATGTCTTCACTCTATCTGAAACTGAATCTCTCAAAGACTGAACTACTGCTGTTTCCATCATCTAATAGATCTGTCCCTAATATCTACATTGCAGTAAGCCGGAGCCTTACCATAACTCCTAGGCAGTATGCTACAGCAATGCCTCCGGTCTGTGTCGGTCACTACATTGGCTGCCTATTCAATACAGAATACAATATAAACTTATCACCCTCATCCACAAGGCTCTCCATAATGCTGCACCTCCCTACATTTCCCCCTCATCTCTGTCTATCGCCCAACCCGTACTCTCCGTTCACTCAATGACCTAAGACTAACATCCTCTATTATCAGAACCTCCCACGCTCTTATACAAGACTTCTCCCGAGTTGCACCACTTCTCTGGAATGCCCTATCCCGGACTATCAGATTAATCCCCAATTTCCACAGGTTCAAGCCCAAACTAAAGACATATCTTTTCAGAAAGGTCTATTACAATTCCTATTGTAAACCCTTCCGTAGTTAGATTCCCTAAAACGTACCCTCTGTTCACGCTCCCGCATTACCCCACAGGATATGATGCCGTATCAGACTAACTTTATACAGTGGGGGAAAAAAGTATTTAGTCAGCCACCAATTGTGCAAGTTCTCCCACTTAAAAAGATGAGAGAGGCCTGTAATTGACATCATAGGTAGACCTCAACTATGAGAGACAAAATGAGAAAACATATCTAGAAAATCACATTGTCTGATTTTTCAAGAATTTATTTGCAAATTATGGTGGAAAATAAGTATTTGGTCACCTACAAACAAGCAATATTTCTGGCTCTCACAGACCTGTAACCTCTTCTTTAAGAGGCTCCTCTGTCCTCCACTTGTTACCTGTAGTAATGGCACCTGTTTGACATTGTTATCAGTATAAAAGACACCTGTCCACAACCTCAAACAGTCACACTCCAAACTCCACTATGGTGAAGACCAAAGAGCTGTGGAAGGACACCAGAAACAAAATTGTAGACCTGCACCAGGCTGGGAAGACTGAATCTGCAATAGGCAAGCAGCTTGGTGTGAAGAAATCAACTGTGGGAGCAATAATTAGAAAATGGAAGACATACAAGGCCACTGATAATCTCCCTCGATCAGGGGCTCCACGCAAGATCTCACCCCGTGGGGTCAAAATGATCACAAGTACGGTAAGCAAAAATCCTAGAACCAGAAAGCTGGGAATAACGCAAGAAAGGCTACCGTCAGTAACACACTACGCTGCCAGGGATTCAGATCCTGCAGTGCCAGATGTGTCCCCCTGCTTAAGCCAGTACATATCCGGGCCCGTCTGAAGTTTGCTAGAGAGCATTTGGATGTTCCAGAAGAGTATTGGGAGAATGTCATATGGTCAGATGAAACCAAAGTAGAACTGTTTGGTAGAAACACAACTCGTCGTGTTTGGAGGAGACTGAATGCTGAGTTGCATCCAAAGAACACCATACCTACTGTGAAGCATGGGAGTGGCAACATCATGCTTTGGCGCTGTTTCTCTGCAAAGGGACCAGGACGACTGATCCGTGTACATGAAAGAATGAATGAGGCCAGTATCGTGAGATTTTGAGTGCAAACCTCCTTCCATCAGCAAGGGCATTGAAGATGAAACGTGGCTGGGTCTTTCAGCATGACAATGATCCCAAGCGCACTGCCAGGGCAACGAAGGAGTGGCTTCGTAAGAAGCATTTCAAGGTCCTAGAGTGGCCTAGCCAGTCTCCAGATCTCAACCCCATAGAAAACCTTTGGAGGGAGTTGAAAGTCCATGTCGTCCAGCGACAGCCCCAAAACATCACTGCTCTAGAGGAGATCTGCATGGAGGAATGGGCCAACATACCAGCAACAGTGTGTGCCAACCTTGGGAAGACTTACAGAAAACGTTTGACACTTGTCATTGCCACCAAAGGATATATAACAAAGTATTGAGATGAACTTTTGTTATTGACCAAATACTTATTTTCCACCATAATTTGCAAATAAATTCTTTAAAAATCAGACAATGTGATTTTCTGGATTTGTTTTCTCATTTTATCTCTAATAGTTGAGGTCTACCTATGATGTCAATTACAGGCCTCTCTCATCTTTTTAAGTGGGAGAACTTGCACAATTGGTGGCTAACTAAATACTTCTTTTCCCCACTGTACGTGGCTGACAGGGAAAGGGTTAAAGGTCTTCATTAGTTGGGATATAAATAAGAGCATATTCGCCGTTCTCTTCAAAGTAGAAAATTACAGGCCTTTTTGCCCTGTATTTATTTCCTTTGCAATTACGTTTTTTCATCTAACAGTATGTTAGACAGAGAAGCGAGAGACCATGCACAGGGAAGGGCCACGGGCCTAAATGTTTCTGGCGCAGGCATAGGTCGCAGCAGAGTAGGGGGGCGTGGCAGCAGGGGTCACTTACAGAGGCCTGAGCTCCCAGTGTCAGCTAGCAGTCGTTTCTCGACCAGCAACCCAACGGTTGTAGAATGGTTGACTCGGTCATCCACTTCATCCCAAGTCACATCAGACACCCCCAGCCAAGAGTCGGTGGGTTCGTCAGACACAACCCTTAGTTGGCATGGCCCGGGAGCAGACCATGTGCCCTCACCTGTCCTCAACTTGCCTCTGTCCTTTTCTGTTCCCTCAGCTAGAGAAGTACTCTATGCTGTAGGCTCAAATCCACTATATAGTGAGGAGGAGCTACTAGAGGACAGTCAGCAGCTAGTGCCCAGCCAAGATGTGGAGGAGACATCCGCCGCTTCCTCCGGTAGGCAGGCAAAGAATGATGAGGAGAGTGGCGTGGGAGCTGGTGTTGCGGGCGGTCAGGCTCCTGGCTCAGAGACCGTTGAGGAGGACATCAGTGACCTGCAGACATTAGTGGATGATGATGTAGCCAATTGCAATTGGGAGCCGGGTGATGAATCGGCTTCATTGTCATCGGGAGAAGAGGGTCGCAGCTTGTGTACGAGGCAGCAGTGGGAGGTCGGGAGCCAAATGTGCCAGGGGTAGAGTACCCGCTTCGCAGCAGCCTACCTGCCCGGATAGCAGTGGTGCAGGGGTTCTCCGAGGCAGTGGCGGTAGCAGTCAGTTAGTGCGGAGTGTTGGGTGTAAAATTACCTACTTGGCGGTGTGGCAGTTTTTTGTTAAGTTGCCAGGGGAGGTGAACATGGCCATATGTTCAATCTGTGGGCAGAAGGTGAAGCGTGGCCAGGGTGCCAATGTTGGCTCCACAGCCCTGCGTCAACATATGCAGCATCACCATAAAGTGGCTTGGGAGAGCCGTGGCTCCAATGTGGTGGTCCAGCCTGCCGCAGGAACCGTTGCATCACCCAGTGGCATGCACCCCATTTCAGGCATTCAAGGCTCCACCACCTCAGCCGAAAGAAGCTATGTGTCCTTCCCATCATCTACTGGTCGTGATGCTCCTGCTCCTGCTCCTCCTCCTCCTAGTCAGTTATTTCGTCAGCAATTGATCACAGAATCTATATCTAAGAGACAACAGCATGTGTGCACTCATCCAATGGTGCAGAAGCTGAACGTGCTCCTGTACAAGCTCATGCGTGACAACTGCCATTTGCTAGTTCCCTTTGATGAGGCCACTTTGTTAGTCAGTCGCCAGGACTATGGGATGAACAATATCATTCCACTGATTCACATCCTGGAAAAGATGCTTTTCAATCTGGCTGGTCAGGTGACTGGAGATGTGGCGTCTACATCTCACGGCCACATGAGCCCTGTGGGGGCTGAACTGGTGGAGGAGGAGGAGGATGAGGAGGACATTGGAGCACAAGCAATGTGTAGCCAAATGGGTGGAGAGGAGGAGCAGGAGCAACCGGAACAGCCAGAGGGAGATGAGGAGGAAAGGGCAGATGACCTAGACACACCATGGCAGTATGCAGTTGAGATGGATGCAGGGAGTCCCTCTGAGTCACTTGCGCAAATGGCCCGATGCATGCTCACTTCCTTGCGCAGTAACAGCGAATTGTCACCATTCGGCACAGGGATGACTACTGGCTCTCCACCATGTTATACCCTCGCTACCAGGAAAAAATGGGGGCCTTTTTTTACACCCGCTGAGAGGGAGGACAAACTGAACTACTATAGAGACATGCTATGTAGCAAGTTGGCTGCTGCCTATCAGCAGCAGCCTGAGCCTAGAGTCACTGATGAGCAGCTTTCTTCACCCGTATAGTGAAGAAGCTGCTCATCAGCAGCTAGACACAGAGCAGAACTTGAACCAGCAGGTGGTGGCATACTTAGAGTGCATCCTGCTACCCGTTATCGAAGATCCGCTGGACTACTGGGCAGCCAAACTGGATTTCTGGACGCAACTGGCCAAATTAGCCCTGGAAAAGCTGTCCTGCCCGGCCAGTAGTGTGGCATCAAAGCGGGTGTTTAATGCGGCGGGGGCCATAGTTACCCCAAGGAAAACTCGCCTGTCCACCCAAAATTTGGAGAGACTGACCTTTGTGAAGATGAATCAGGCGTGGATCAGCCAGGATTTCCACCCACCAATGCCTGATGCAGCAGATTAAATGATCCATGCTGAGTCACCACACTCTGCCACTGGTTCATTGTATGGCCTCCTAAGGCTGTTGCTACCTACACATTATATCACCTTGCCACTCTGTGGCCTACTCACACTGCTGCCACCTCCGCACTCTGCCACTGGGTGACTGTATGGCCTCCTCACGCTGCTGCCACCTCCTCACTCTGCCACTGGGTCACTGTATGTCCTCCTCACGCTGTTGCCATCTCCTCACTCTGCCACTGGGTCACTGTATGGCCTCCTAAGGCTGTTGCTACCTACATATTATATCACCTTGCCACTCTGTGGCCTCCACATGCAGCTGCCAACTCCACATTATGTTGCCTTGGCACTCTGACATCTATGTGGAATCGGCAGACGATGGTGTAAAAGGAGTGCGCTCTTTCACGCTACAGTAGGATGTTGGGCCTCTGCACGGTTCTTTCTAGCTGGCACTAACATGGACCTGTAAGGCTGAGTTCACACTTGAGTTAGTTGGTCAGTTTTGGCCCCGTAACTGGCCAAATAAGCGAAGTGTGCAGTGGTTCTAAGAGCAACAACTGTCATGTGCATGTCATACTGACTCACAGTATTGTATGACTACCACAGTAGGCTCCCTATGCGTGTTACTGTAAGGCACAGTGTTCTATACCACTATACAGGCTCTCTGAAGCCAGGAAATATGTGTTTTTTAATGATATTCACCACAAATTAATCTGGATTGAAGCAATGTTTTTTTTAATTCGAATCGAACTGCAGAATCAAACTTTTGAGAAATTCGTTCATCTCTAGACTCAATATAATATATGTGTTTCACTTTTCAATTGAATTACTAAAAAAATTTAAAAAATTTGATATTCTAATTTATTGAGATGCACTTGTATTCTGCGATCAATCACAACTGTTGTCTTCTGTGGGCGTCTAGGTCTTTTTGCATTGATGAGTTCACCAGAGCTTTCTTCCTTTCTCAGGATCTACCAAACTGTAGATTTTGCCGCTCCTCATATTGTAGCAATTTCTCGGATGGGTTTTTTTTTCTGTTTTCTCAGCTTAAGGATGTCTTGTTTCACTTTCATGGAGAGCTCCTTTGACCGCATGTTTTATTCACAGCAAAATCTTTCAAATGCAAGCACCACACCTCATATCAACTCCAGGCCTTTTATCTGCTTAATTGAGAATGACATAACAAAGGAATTGCCCATACCTGCCCATGATACAACCTTTGAGTCAATTGTCCAATTATTTTTGGTCTCTTTAAAAACAGGATGGCACATCCTAAACCCGTCATCCAATTTTAATCTGGATACCCTCAAATGAAAGCTGAAAGTCTGGACTTTATGTCCATGTCCATTATATAACTATAACTCAAATATGTTTCTGTAAACAGGTAAAAAAACTAAATTTGTGTCAGTGTCCAAATATAAACAGGGGCGTAACTACCAGGGTAGCAGCGGTAGCAACTGCCACAGGGCCCAGGACATTACAGGGCCCCACGGGCCCCGATGCTACCCTACAATCACTGCTATCGTTATACTCCGGGGTCTTTTAAAACCCATGAGTATATCGGAGGCCCAGGGGAGGTGAGGGAACATAAAAAACAATGTACTTACCTCTCCTACACTTCTCCAGGCTTCGGGCCTGTTTGGTGATGTCCCAGACGTCAGCGGACGTCATTTTGCGTCGCAACGCCGGCCTGCATCACGTGACGCTGGCCTGGTCCAACATTGAAGAAGGCCGAAGTAGCAGTGAGTGGACCAGAGCGAGGAACAGGTAAGCAACGTTGTTTTTTTATGTTTGTATCCTCCGCTGGGTCTCCGATCATTATACTCTGGGGTCTGAAAAGACCCCAGAGTATAATAATTGTTCATGGGTGGTCCACAATGGGACATATAATAGTGTGTGCAGGGGCCACTATGGTGCAAAATATTCAGTGTAGGGGCCACTATGGGGCAAAATACTCAGTGCAGGGACCACTATGGGGCAAAATACTCAGTGCAGGGGTCACTATGGGATATAATGCTGTGTGCAGGGGCCACTATGGGGCATGATACTGTGTGCAGGGGCCACTATGGGGCATAATACTGTGTGCAGGAGCCACTATGACACATAATAGTGTGCGCAGGAATGCGTTTGGGGGGGGGGGGGCAATTGGGGGCAGCGGTTCGGGGGGGGGGCCCATGTCAAATGTTCGCCTTGGGGCCCAGCCATTCCTAGTTACGCCACAGTATATAAAATATATATATATATATATATATATATATATATATATATATATATATATATATATATATATATATATATATATATATATATATATATATATATATATATGTGTATATATATATATATATACAATCATATGAAAAAGTTTGGGCACCCCTATTAATCTTAATCATTTTTAGTTCTAAATATTTGGGTGTTTGCAACAGCCATTTCAATTTGCTATATCTAATAACTGATGGACACAGTAATATTTCAGGATTGAAATGAGGTTTATTGTACTAACAGAAAATGTGCAATATGCATTAAACCAAAATTTGACTGGTGCAAAAATTTGGGTACCCTTATCATTTTATTGATTTGAATACTCCTAACTACTTTTTACTAACTTACTGAAGCACAAAATTGGTTTTGTAACCTCACTGAGCTTTGATCTTCATAGCCAGGTGTATCCAATCATGAGAAAAGGTATTTAAGGTGGCCAATTGCAAGTTGTTCTCCTATTTGAATCTCCTCTGAAGAGTGGCATCATGGGCTCCTCAAAACAACTCTCAAATGATCTGAAAACAAAGATTGTTCAACATAGTTGTTCAGGGGAAGGATACAAAAAGTTGTCTCAGAGATTTAACCTGTCAGTTTCCACTGTGAGGAACATAGTAAGGAAATGGAAGACCACAGGGACAGTTCTTGTTAAGCCCAGAAGTGGCAGGCCAAGAAAAATATCAGAAAGGCAGAGAAGAAGAATGGTGAGAACAGTCAAGGACAATCCACAGACCACCTCCAAAGAGCTGCAGCATCATCTTGCTGCAGATGGTGTCACTGTGCATCGGTCAACAATACAGCACACTTTGCACAAGGAGAAGCTGTATGGGAGAGTGATGCGAAAGAAGCCGTTTCTGAAAGCACGCCACAAACAGAGCCGCCTGAGGTATGCAAAAGCACATTTGGACAAGCCAGCTTCATTTTGGAAGAAGGTCCTGTGGACTGATGAAACAAAGATTGAGTTGTTTGGTCATACAAAAAGGTGTTATGCATAGCGTCAAAAAAACACAGCATTCCAAGAAAAACACTTGCTACCCACTGTAAAATTTGGTGGAGGTTCCATCATGCTTTGGGGCTGTGTGGCCAATGCCGGCACCGGGAATCTTGTTAAAGTTGAGGGTCGCATGGATTCAACTCAGTATCAGCAGATTCTTGAGAATAATGTACAAGAATCAGTGACGAATTTGAAGTTACGCCGGGGATGGATATTTCAGCAAGACAATGATCCAAAACACAGCTCCAAATCTACTCAGGCATTCATGCAGAGGAACAATTACAATGTTCTGGAATGGCCATCCCAGTCCCCAGACCTGAATATCATTGAACATCTGTGGGATAATTTGAAGCGGGCTGTCCATGCTCGGCGACCATCAAACTTAACTGAACTGGAATTGTTTTGTAAAGAGGAATGGTCAAAAATACCTTCATCCAGGATCCAGGAACTGATTAAAAGCTACAGGAAGCGACTAGAGGCTGTTATTTTTGCAAAAGGAGGATCTACTAAATATTAATGTCACTTTTCTGTTGAGGTGCCCATACTTTTGCACCGGTCAAATTTTGGTTTAATGCATATTGCACATTTTCTGTTAGTACAATAAACCTCATTTCAATCCTGAAATATTACTGTGTCCATCAGTTATTAGATATATCAAATTGAAATGGCTGTTGCAAACACCCAAATATTTAGAACTAAAAATGATTAAGATTAATAGGGGTGCCCAACCTTTTTCATATGACTGTATATATATATATATAAACTGTGGATTGGAATGGTCCCTAACAAATATGTATTCAAAAAGTCAAAGGAGTTTAAGGAACATAACATGTCCCATTCCCAAATTTCACTAATTTAATAATCCTCATATATGACAAATTAAACCATCACTTCCATTGCATTTCTTCTTTAAGAACAAATTAATTCAGCCGTACGTAAGAAACTGGGACTTAATGTACTGCAGTCTCAATGGTTTCAACTAATAGAAAATCCTAATTTTCAGGAGGGAAGGATGTCTTACCCATTTCGACAATGGTACAGATTGGGGCTTAGAAGTTTAAGGGACATGTGTAGGGATGATATGTTAAATGGGTGAATTTGAAACAAATGGTTTTCAGATTTGGGGGACTCTGAGTTCACGTCCAAACAAGCTCAACATTATATAGGAGACTATATAGTCAGGAGACTATTGGAAGAATCAATGGCTCATGATCTTGACAAAGGATTTTGGGGGAGAAAGGAACCATACCACTTGATTAATGTGATTTATTCCATTGCAAAAATTGGGTTGGGGGAAACTACTCTCTCGGGCGCATAACCAGATGAACTAGAGAGGTTACTAATCTGACTGAGGAGGATTTGCTGATAGCTCATATTAAGACAGTCAGTGAGCTGAATGTGACCACATACTTAGAAAATGTAAGCTATTCTACAAAGGTTATTTTACTCCCAAAAAACAGGCGTTAATGGTCATGATGACCACATCCAACCATCTGAATTGTGGAACCGCTGAGGTGGATCCATTACACTATCTGTGGAAATGTAGAATAGTAAGGAGATTTTGGAGGAAAATTCATGACTATATTCAAAGAAAGCTTAAAATACAGTTTTGTTTTCCTATTTACCCAGGGCAGTGTCTGATCATTCCCCGTTGTTGGTCCAATTAAACAGTAGTACGGCTGCTAAGCCACGACAGGGTTGGCGAATCCACCCATTTTGGTTGAAACTATTTGTACCACATGATCGAATACCTGATCAACTTCAGACGTTTTTGACCATTAATTCCCCAAACACTTCTCCACTCCTCTTATGGGAGACTATGAAGGCATATCTTAGGGGTTGTATTAAGTCCTCCATTTCCTTTGTAAAGAGGGAATCCTCGCTGTTGGAGACCACCTTAGCGACCCAGTGTGCCTCGCTCGAAGCCGCCTACGTGGCTAATCCAACTGATGAGGCTAGATCCCAATGGTTGCAGACGGGTAGACAATATCTGCATATACTGCATGACAAGGCACGTAGGTCTATGTTTTTTAGCAAACAGAAGTTTTACGAACTCGGTAACCAGTCAAGCAGCTTTCTAGCTCAACTGATACATCAAAACACAGCCTCACCTGCAATACTACGAGTACATTCAGAGACGGGGGAGGTACTGTCCAATAGCTTGGCCATTAGTGACAGATTTTATAGGTATTACAGTGAGTTGTACCTCTCCAAGCTTAGAGTCACTGATGGAGAGCTTGCTACCTATTTGGGTTTGATCCCCCTTCCTACATTGTCAGAAGACCAACGTGAATCTTTAGATTCCCCTTTTACGCTAGAGGAGCTATCGGGAGCCCTGGCAGATATGGCAAAGGGCAAATCACCAGGTCCGGACGGTATCCCGGTGGAGGTTTACGCCCAGTATGGGGGCCTGCTTCTCCCGGTGTTGCTTGAATGTTACAATGCTGCCTTTGTGGGCCGCAGTCTCCCGGAGTCCTTTTATGACGCCACCATTATCCTGTTACTTAAGCTTGACAAGGATCCGCTGGACTGTGGCTCATATAGGCCTATATCACTGCTTAATATAGATTATAAACTCCTTACTAAAATGTTGGCGAAAAGGCTAAATTCTGTTGTTCTCGACCTTGTCCATCCGGATCAGACAGGCTTTATGCCTGGAAAATCCACATCGGATAATCTTAGAAGGGCTCAGGTGATAACTCAGATTGGGGCATCATCCTCACATGACTGGGCGGTGGCTTCTTTAGATGCAACAAAGGCGTTCGACTCTGTCGAATGGCCTTTCCTATTGCAGGTGTTGCGGGGATACGGATTTGGAGAGGGGTTTATTACCTGGATTTCCCTTCTATACTGTTCCCCTAGAGCGGCGCTGTCAATTAATGGCACGTTGTCTTCCTACTTTCCTTTGGGTAGGGGTACAAGACAAGGATGTCCATTGTCACCGCTATTGTTTGCTTTGGCGGTGGAACCCTTGGCGATACTGCTTCGGAATGACCCCATATATAAAGGCATATTGATAGGCACCCGGGAGGAGAGAACAGCACTTTATGCCGATGACTTACTCCTGTTTATGAGCGACCCCTCCCGGTCCCTGCCCAGAGCCATGGCTATAATTGACGAATTTGGTAATTATTCTGGCCTGCGAACCAATTGGACTAAGTCCTCATACATGCATATTGGCCGCGCATCAAGTGTAGCTGAGGGAAATGTGGTATGTGGATTGACTACAGTCTCAACTTGCAAATATCTGGGCATCTTTATATCTAGGGACCATAGGTGTTTTTTGGAACAGAACATTTTTCCACTCATCTCGCACTTTAGGATTAAGTTTAATCTTTGGGCTACACTGCCTTTGTCGGTGGCTGGTAGAATCAACCTTGTTAAAATGATAGTACTACCCAAATGTCTATATCCTATAAGCCATTCTGCTGTGTCCGTGCCCCTTAGATTTTTTAAACAAATGGACTCCCTCATTATCTCCTTTATATGGGGAAACTCTAGATCTAAGCTTAGGTTGTCATCTCTACAACGACCGAAGCAGCTCGGGGGCACATCACTCCCTGATCTGTTTCTTTACTACCTAGCAGGACAGCTCCGTTTTATTAGGAAGTGGCTTTCATCTGATTCCCTACTGGGGTCCGAGGCACATCTGGCTCACCACCTGGGTTTGCGTAATTTGTGGCCGGTGTTGGAACACCCGGCCATGTTCAGGGGGGAGATTGTTGCCCATCCATACCCTGGCTGGACAGGTCTGGCGTCAGGCGAAAAAGGTGTCCGCTTATTCTGATATACCTGCGGAGACCCCGCTTTGGCACAACCCTGGTCTGCCGACGTTATTTGCCCTGCCTGGCGCCCGGGCCTGGTCGCAGTATGGCGTGTCCTCTCTTAGTGACCTGTATATACAAGGTGTTTTTAAAACATTTGACTCGCTGAGCTCCTCCTATGGCATCCCTAGAACACAGTTCTTTAGATATCTACAGATTAGACATGCACTCTCTTCTCAGTTCCCGGATTGATTGGACAATATATCTGAGTATCCGCTTATCGGCATACTTCGCTCACAGGGCCCTGGGGGTTTGATATCTACTTTATATGCACATCTGATACAGGCCAAGATATCCACATTGGACGCCCCGGCCCTGACGCGGTGGAGCATAAATATCCCAACTCTCACAAATGAGATGTTTCAAGACATCCTTGAATCTCCTCAACATGTGTCACCTTCAGCTAACAACAAACTGATTCAAACATATATTCTACACCAATGTTACTTGACACCTTCCCGTCTCTACAAAATGGAACGTCTGCCCAACCCAGGATGCCTTAGGTGTCTTTGTCCACAGGCAGACTTTTGGCATATGATTTGGGAATGTCCGATCATACAATGTTTTTGGAAAGGGGTCGTGGATCTCCTGGTGGAAGTTCTGGCTAAACCTATACCATTAACCCCAGAGATATGCCTTTTCGGTGTATTAGATGAAGAATTATGGCAACACCATGTTAGAATCCTTTTGAAGGAGTCTTTATTTTATGCTAGGAAAGCTATCGCACTGCGATGGATGGCTCCGAAACCCCCATCAGTATCTCAGTGGAAGAAACTTGTTAATACTGTTCTTCCTTATAACCAGATTGTGTATAAAGGGAGAGGGTGCCCTCAGAAATTCCATAAGGTGTGGGGAGCATGGTGCAATTCTCCGGTAACCCAATATACGGCTCCCTCATTGCGTTCTGCCATTCATTTACTCATGCCGTGAGGGGTGCGAGACACTGGGAGTATCCACGACCTCTCATTTTGGAGAGTATCCTTGTTGTTACCTTTGACTTATTGACTGCATGTTTTGCACATGATAACTGATGTATACTGTATTGTGCATGTCCTGATTATATCCTCTCTGTACCGAGTCTGAGTTGTGGGGTCCGGTTGGACGAGGGCCTGGCGAGGTGGGATGTAGTGTGTTGAGTGAATTTACATTTAAATTCTCGTTTTCTGGTGCGCAACATGTTATGTATATGTTTTGATTCCTTTTCTTGTGTCTGATACGCAATTTTCAATAAAACGAGTTTAAAAAAAAAAAAATACAGTTTTGTTTGACACCTGAATTGGCTTTATTTGGTATATTTAAACAGATTGACTTTCAATGTATTCCAAAATATCATAAACATCTGCTTTTGATATTGGCTGCAGCAGCTCAGAAAACCATATTACACACTTGGATTTCTCCCAGGGCGCCCTCCATTGCTTTATTCCTTGGGAAGATACCTGGGGTATTTAATATGGATAGATTACATTCAACTCTGAATAAATACACACAGACTAACAGATTCTTCTTAATTTGGTGAAAATTTATTCAGACAACTCTATTAGCAACAGCAATGGCTTTACATGACACCTTTCAAATTTACGGATTGATATCTTAAGCAACAACTGTTAGGCAGTGTGGTCACTCACATCTCTGGAGGAACCTAGGCAAGATCTTTTGAGACGGGGTGGGCCGGTCCCTGGGGCAACATAATGGTGGAAGGATGACACTCAAAGTTGAGTTATAATGTTTATATACTTTGGCTATTTATATTATGGAAAACACTGGTTTAGGCTAAGGCCCCATGTAGTGAAATGCAGCAAAAAAAGCTGCAGAAAAAATGCAGCATTTTTCATTGCATTTTCGCAGTGTTTTCCTTTGCAGACTTTCTGCCCCTATTATACCTATAAGGGATACGCCAGTGTTTCTGCAGGTATAATTGACATGCTGTGATTTTCAAAAGTGTGGGCATTTTTGAAAATGCAGCTTTTCCGCCACTTTTGAAGGATAAATTGAACTATAGTCAATACTGTATATATGGTAATCAGAACTGTATTCATTTTTATCTTTATATATGTGAGATTCTGTATGCTCACACATATTTGTAACACTTTGTGTTATTTATTAATAAAAAATTAAAAAAAAAAAAAAAAAATTCGTTTACACAAGTTCAAGAGGACCTTTCATGACCTCTGAGATTGGTGGTACTATATACTGCTAGAAAGCTGACAGTATGCTGAATTCAGGACACTGTCAGCTATGCCGGTATGTGTCTGGGTTTCGGAGATATCGGTGCAGTTAGTTTCTGCACCGATATCCCTCCACTGTCAGAAGGGCAGGCCTTGCAGCCTAGCTTCATAGCTGGGCTTTGAGGAATGCCCCCTTGACAGTACAAAGCTATGGAAGAGTATTGTCAGGGGGACGTTCCTCACAGCCCAACAATGATGCTAGGCTTTGAGGCCCTTCTTTCTGGCAGTTTTGGCACCAATATTCCTTCACTATTGGCATCGATATCTCTGGCATCGGGGTGCATAGTGGCGAAGTTGACAGTGCGCTGAATTCAGTGCACTGTCGGCTTTCTAGCAAAATATAGAACCGTCAATCTCTGAGGACATACAAGGTCCTCTTTAAGCACTTTACTAAATCAGAAATCATTGCTATCAGCATATTCCTCTTCATGCCTCTTTCTCTTACAGCAAGCCTTGCGGATGCTAGGGTTCTAGTTACTGGTGCCAGCACTGGCATTGGGGAGGAGATGGCATATCACTACGCCAGGGCCGGAGCATATCTTGTGCTGACTGCAAGGAGGGAAAATGTTCTGATGACAGTAAGTAACAGATGCTTGTAATAGTATATGATATAAAATGATATCTTTATAAAATTAAAGCTAAAATGCTGGCATACCATAGGCTTGTTTATTACTGTGATTCATCCAAGAATACTAATCTCTTCCTGTAAATCTTGTGTTATTATGAATTTTAGAGAGTCTGAAGGCATTGTACACCTGTCTGTAAATAAAAAAGTGCAAATTTTTAACTGATAAACTTTTTAAGAAGAGTATTTTATACATACTGTATATCATATCTCCCTGGTGTTTCAATGGTAAAGAAACACTTGCTGTCCATTGTGTGAAAGATCATTGCTTACACTATGTTCACATCTGTGAATGGTATCCGCCCGATGCAAATCCATTTAAGGCTAAGGCTCCACGTTGCGGAAACGCAGCTTTTTTTGTTGCAGATTTTGCTGCGGTTTTTTTGAGCCAAAGCCTGGAGTGGATTTAGCGGCAGGTAGAAGTATAAGAACTTCCTTTATATTTCCCATTCCTTTTGTAGCCATTTTTGGCTTTGGCTCAAAAAACCGCAGCAAAATCTACAACAAAAAATGCTGCATTTCCGCAACGTGGGGCCGTAGCCTAAGGCAGGGGCTCCACGTTGTGGAAACGCATCATTTTTTGTGTCAGATTTTGTTGCCTTTTTTTTGAGCCAAAGCCAGGAGTGGATTGAGCAGAAGGTAGAAGTATAAGAGCTTCCTATATATTTCCCATTCCTTTTGTAGCCATTCTTGGCTTTGGCTTAAAAAACCGCAGCAAAATCTGCAACAAAAAAAGCTGCCTCAGCCTAAAAAAAAACAAAGGATTTGTTTTTTTTTAAAAACAAAACACAACATAAGTGGTTAGACCACGTATACCATAATCCATCTATTTTGATGGATCAGTCAGTGGGTATCTATCAAAAAACTGTCCGTTTTTGGCTGATCCATTTTTTTTTTTTCACCTCTTCATCTTCATTCTGAGAATGCACATAGAAGAATGAAGAAGAGAAAGCGGACATAAACGTATTACTATCTGTTGGTAATCTGTTTGTGTCTCCGTCCAAAAGAATGGATACATGACGGAAATGCTTCAAACACACACCTGCAGATGGTTTTAAAAACCCATTGAAATCAATTGATATATTTTATTTATTTTCGCTTACTTATATAGCACCATCATAATCCGCAGTGCTTTTACAGTGATATTGTCAATACTGTCCCAAGTAGGGCTCACAATCTAAATTCCCGATCAGTATGTCTTTGTAGTTTGGGAGGAAACCGGAGTACCTGGAGGAAACTCATGCAAAACAGCACTTTTGATTTTTTTTTTTCCTGCTATGTTGTTCACCGTTCAGAAAATTTTTTTTGTAGAGATTTGTAGACCAGGCGTTTTCGGACAAAGGGATACCTAATGTGTATGTGTTTCACAGTATTTCACAGTGTGCTGACAATATGTCACATAGATAGCTGTCAGTTACTGATTAGAACCAGGTTCCCTTTAAATTAACACTGAATTCACTACAACATTAAGTGTTTTTTATTCTTTTTTGACATTTAATGTAGATGGAGGTTGTTGTATTAACAAATATAAGACATACATGGATATTCAACATTTCAGCATGATTTATTCCTTTGTGAGTACTGACTGTGCTGTATTCTGGGAGATTAAATCAGTCAATCATCTCCAAGTTAATAATGAGATTTCCATGGAGGCTTCCACTACCTTTCTTCATGTTTTTTTTTTTTTTATCACATTCTCATATAATTTTTACTATTTCTTTGAGAAGCATGTCTCTGACTCCAAGCACCAGCTTTCAGTTTTTCAGACCACCATGACCCATGCTGCAGTTAGAGTGGTGGTCTCAATATGAGATTTTCTTTAGATATGCCCTATATGGTGTCACAGAGTAATCTGCCCTCCTTCTATTAGAGCAGAGAGCCATTCTAGTAGATTTTGCCTGACCACTTATTACATTGGTTATTTATTTGAGTAGCTGCTTCAGGAAAATGTTATGACCAGCTACCTAGTAATATCAGATGTTTGCCTGCTGCTTCAGAAGATAGACCCAGAACAATAAACTGATCACCAAGTCAGCTTCATTGTAAAAACAGGATGTCTTCATGAGACAACCCCTTTGAACCTATAAAGCCTTTGTCATTTATTCAGTCAACAAAAAATCTAAAAAGTTTTTATGGGTTTGGAAAAAAAATCACCTTTTTATTCACATGCAGTCCCATTCTTGTCTATGAGTTGTGTCTTCTATTGCATCTCTATTTAAATCAACTTGCAATGTCAGACACAGCCATTTATATATGTGGCACTGTTTGTAGATACAAAGCTAGTTTTTCTTTTGTTGAGCTCATAAACTTTTTTTCTAGTTACATAGTAGATGAAGTTGGATGAAGACACCGGTCCATCAAGTCCAGCCTATAACCTTATAGTACCCTACAGTGTTGATCCAGAGGAAGGCAAAAAAACCCATGAGGCTTTTGCCAATTGCCCCATTTCAGGGAAAAAAATTTCTTCCCAACTCCAATCTGGCAATCAGTATAAAACCCTGGATCAACTTGTCCTTAACAAAATCTAGAACCCATAGCCCATAATATTGTTCTGTTCGAGAAAGACATCCAAGCCCTCTTTGAACTTGTTCAATGAATCCACCATCACCACTTCCTGGGGCAGTGACTTCCATAGCCTCGCTGTTCTTACAGTAAAGAATCCCCTTCTATGTTGCTGGTGAATCTTTCTCTCCTCCAGACGTAGAGGATGTCCCCTTGTCTCTGTCACTGGCCTAGGAGTAAAAAGATCATTAGAAAGTTCTTTGTGCTGTCCCTTCATGTATTTGTACATTATCAGGTCTCCCCGTAGTGTTTTTTTCTAATAAAAACTGAATAACCCCAAGTTAGGTAATTTGTCTCTGTACTTCAATCCACCCATTCCCCTAATAAGTTTGGTTGCCCTTCTCTGCACTCTCTCTAATTTGTCCTTCATGTATACTGGGGCCCAAAATTGCATGCAGTAGTCTGTGTGGCCATACTAGTGATTTGTATCTTGTCCTCTTGGTTGTATTATTATTGTAAATTATTTAGTATCATATTTATTTGTCATCTCTTTGTGATGGCTCAGACATTGGCCAGCAGATGGAACTATAAATATTTAAAGGCAATGGCCCAGATTTACTGTCTAAAAACTAGACTGTCTTAAACTGCACCAGATTTATCAAAGTGTCTGATGCTGTTTAATAAATCTGACGTATTCTTAGACTGTCTAATCTAAGTTTACACCTCCCATTAGTTGGCTTAAAACTTCTTGGCACATTTATGGTGCATTTTTGTCGCACACAGGTGCAAGTTAGGTGACATCCCTTTCCCATGAGGCCACGCCACCTTTCTGGTCAAATCGAAAAAGTGTCTAAAACACTGGATAAATGTGCCACACAGCATGCTAGACAGTTTTTGGCGCAACATTCTGGCATATTGTGTTTATTAAATCACCCCCAATGTGTAGCCAGAAAATTACTTATTTTTTAATCAATTTTTATGTTAAACATATTTCTAAAGAATTTTTGGTGAGGTTTTAAACATTTTCAATGTTATTATCTATATTTAAAAAAAAAATCCTAAAAATCCAGCAGTTCTGATACTGTTCACTAATATCAGTATATAATATACTGATATTGCAGTTTTCTGTAGATTTCTTTTCTACAGTCACCACACTTATCGGCACACTCATGATCACAGCTATCATGTATATGTAGATAAGACACACAATCCACCAGTCACAATAGAGGATTTTATAGCTTTTACTACTCTCCAGAGGTGTAACTTGAAGTTCCTGGACCCTGTGCCTTTTAGAATAGTGGTTTATTTTATGTGACAGAAGGACCTTGGAGCCTCCTCAGGGTCCATGACTTGGTAGCGACTGTTACCTCTGCACCCCTTTGGAATTGCAAGATTTCTTTAATTATTAAATTAAATTATTTAAAAACATATTTAACATAAAAAGGTGATTTAAACAATAGGTAATTTCTTGGCAACACATTTCCTTTAAGGAGTGGCAGTCCTTACATGGGACATCTCCTTAAAACAAATACAGTATGTTTGTTAACATTTTCGTAAACCAGTTATTGCATATTTAAATTATAATTTAAATAATATCTACATTTCTCAATTAGCACTGGTGTGGTTCATGACCTGGAGCATGGTGCTCTAAACAGTATTCTCCTTTTGGATTATAATTTACAAATTTTTTGTTAAGATGTGTAGACTGCCATTACATCCAATTTACATGTACTGTGGGGAAAAAAAAGTATTTAGTCAGCCACCAATTGTACAAGTTCTCCCACTTAAAAAGATGAGGCCGGCCTGTAATTGTCATCATAGGTAGACCTCAACTATGAGAGACAAAATGAGAAAACAAATCCAGAATATCACATTGTCTGATTTTTAAAGAATTTATTTGCAAATTATGGTGGAAAATAAGTATTTGGTCAATAACAAAAGTTCATCTCAATACTTTGTTATATATCCTTTGTTGACAATGACAGAAATCAAACGTTTTCTGTAAGTCTTCACAAGGTTGGCACACACTGTTGCTGGTATGTTGGCCCATTCCTCCATGCAGATCTCCTCTAGAGCAGCGATGTTTTGGGGCTGTCGCTGGGCAACACAGACTTTCAACTCCCTCCAAAGCTTTTCTATGGGGTTGAGATCTGGAGACTGGCTAGGCCACTCCAGGACCTTGAAATACTTCTTGCGAAGCCACTCCTTCGTTGCCCTGGCGGTGTGCTTGGGATCATTGTCATGCTGAAAGACCCAGCCACGTTTCATTATCAATGCCCTTGCTGATGGAAGGAGGTTTCCACACAAAATCTCACGATACATGGCCCCATTCATTCTTTCATGTACACGGATCAGTCGTCCTGGTCCCTTTGCAGAGAAACAGCCCCAAAGCATGATGTTGCCACCCCCATGCTTCACAGTAGGTATGGTGTTCTTTGGATGCAACTCAGCATTCACTCTCCTCCAAACACGACGAGTTGTGTTTCTACCAAACAGTTCTACTTTGGTTTCATTCTCCCAATACTCTTCTGGAACATCCAAATGCTCTCTAGCAAACTTCAGACGGGCCCGGATATGTACTGGCTTAAGCAGGGGGACACGTCAGGCACTGCAGGATCTGAGTCCCTGGCGGCGTAGTGTGTTACTGACGGCAGCCTTTGTTACGTTAGTCCCAGCTTTCTGCAGGTCATTCACTAGGTCCCCCCGTGTGGTTCTGGGATTTTTGCTCAACGTTCTTGTGATCATTTTGACCCCACGGGGTGAGATCTTTCGTGGAGCCCCTGATCGAGGGAGATTATCAGTGGTCTTGTATGTCTTCCATTTTCTAATTATTGTTCCCACAGTTGACTTCTTCACACCAAGCTGCTTGCCTATTGCAGATTCAGTCTTCCCAGCCTGGTGCAGGTCTACAATTTTGTTTCTGGTGTCCTTCCACAGCTCTTTGGTCTTCACCATAGTGGAGTTTGGAGTGTGACTGTTTGAGGTTGTGGACAGGTGTCTTTTATACTGATAACAATGTCCAACAGGTGCCATTACTACAGGTAATGAGTGGAAGACAGAGGAGCCCCTTAAAGAAGAAGTTACAGGTCTGTGAGAGCCAGAAATCTTGCTTGTTTGTAGGTGACCAAATACTTATTTTCCACCATAATTTGCAAATAAATTTTTTAAAAATCAGACAATGTGATTTTCTAGATATGTTTTCTCATTCTGTCTCTCATAGTTGAGGTCTACCTATGATGTCAATTACAAGCCTCTCTCATCTTTTTAAGTGGGAGAACTTGCACAATTGGTGGCTGACTAAATACTTTTTTTTCCCCACTGTATGTAAAGTAATACACATACAACTATAATACATATTTATACAATATACACGCTACAAAGATATGCTGTCCCTTTACGATTGGGGTGGGCTTTGTGACTGCAGGCACCATCTAGAACAGGGGTCTCAAACACTGTGGCTGTCATCTTTGGCCCGTGGGCCGGGGTGAAATACAGCTGATTCTCCCTGGTTCTCCTGATCCAGTTATTAATCCATTCTGGCTGGTGGTATTTTTAAATTTGTACAATGTACTGGGAAGCTATAAAAAAAAAAAAATCAGAATGGAGTAGAATAGGAGAAAAAGTGCATTTATGCGACTTTCTTACGGGCTTTGTTTTTATGAAGCTCACTCTGCAACCAAAATGACATGTCACCTGTATTTTGTGTTTCTGTACGATTCTGGGAGTGCCAAATTTATATAGTTTTATTTACATTTTAACCCCTTAACAAATCCAAACTTTGCAAAAAAAGTCGCCATATTCTAACACCCGCAACTTTTTTTATATTTTTGTGTATGGGGATGCATAGGGTGTTTTTTTTTTTTTTGCAGGGCCGGGCCAGGTGTACTTTATAGGTATACCATTTTGGGGAATGTCACTTGCATTGATCACTTTTTATGAAATTTTTTTTATCAGAGGCAAAACAACAGAAAAAAAAAAACCCGCTGTTCGGCACTTTTGATTTTTTTTCCTGCTATGGCGTTCACTGTACGAGAAAAATATGTTTATAAGTTTGTAGAGCGGACATTTTCGGACACAGGGATACCTAATGGGTATGTGCTTCACAGTAATTTTTTTTTTTATTTACTATTTTTTAGCTCCTCCTAGGAGGTTTTTTACCTGTATTGCAGTCTATGGGAGATTCGCTACATTATAGTAATATTCCTATGACAGCCTTAGAACTTTCATAAAGCGACAAGGGTACAAGACCGGCCCCGAGGGCAGTTTTAATACTTTGGGGGGGGGGCTCACACTTAGCAATGCCCGCAATCAGAGTGGGCTCTGCAGAGTGGCCCCCATCTTTAAAAACCCAGCATCCGCATTAATAGTACAGCGGATGTCGGGATGAGGTTAAAAATGCAGCTTCAATAAACTGGAGACCCGACCCGGTTCTGAAACTGGCACTGCCTTACTGCATTGTGACTTATAGGCTGTAGGCCACTTAAGGTCTGTAGCCTACAAGATGCTGGCAGTGTGAGTGCAATACTTCTCTCTCTGCTCTTCGGCCCATTCCCATCCTTCCTGCAGGAGGTACACATGACACATCACAACAGTGAGAAGAGCACGGCTGGGGAGCAGTGAGCTAAGTACTGTACGAATAATCACCTCTGTATGAGGGCAGTGATGGGGGCCCGACCACTGTATGGGTCACACTGTGTGGGGGACAACTGCTGAGGACCATTATAACATTTGGGCGCAATGGTGGGGTCTATTTTATTGTATGGGTTGAACATAAGAAATGCAGCCCATCACCTTCAACTTTTCTATATCTGGAACATTTACCCAGGCGAGTTTTAGACCTCTGGTCTAGAGTGTTGAAGCCCGATTCATGACCCTACTAACCAACAAATAATGGCATAACCAAGAGATATGACTTTATTTGCTAGGACTAGAATACCCTTTTTAGCCCCTTAAAGCAGTCACTCATGCAATCCTGTCATGCTGTTGTTTTGACAATTAACTGGGAACATCAAAGGGAGGTGGTAAGTATAGTGTATGATTTTATTTTTGCTAGGGTAGACTGATTTTTTGGGTATAAAAAAAAATGCTAAAAGCTCTGACATATCAAAATGTCAATAGTAAACTGAAAGCTTTAAACAATGTCTTCTCATTAACCTAATAAATGATTTTTGGATGCACTTCATTAGCTCTACATATATGAGAATCCTAGCCAGTCTGCAGATGCTCTGCTGTATCACAGTTGTATGCATGGACTTATAGAGGTGCTTTTTCTGTTGGGGTTTCAGCTGCTGGCTTGAATTAGTAACCTGAAGTGTAGGTACAACTCTGGCAATGACTTCAGTATAAGGGCCACTCACATGGTAGAATCTGCCACTGAGTCTGAGTCAGATTCCACCCCAAAATCAATGGCAGATTCTGTGTTAATTGAATACAATGGGAGGCAGAGATCCTAGCAGAACATTAAAAAAATAAGTATCCTGCTTGCTGATTAAGACACAGAGTACACGGCTGGAGACTCCCCGCTGAATATTCCCATTCATTTGAGCCTAACCAGTGGCAAATGCTCTGCTTCAGCATTCCGCTGGGAAGGGGGTGCGGAAAATGAAGAGGAATCTGGGGCAGATGTTCATCTGAATTTCCTCTTCATTTTCTGCCATGTGAATTTACTCTAAGAGGACTAGGATAATAAAACGGTAATCAGACGTTTCATGTTAGAGGCTGGGCCGGATTGGAACCTGAAATTCAACCCTGGCATTTGAAGCACACAGGCCCATTTGCTGTATGGTAAATGTGAAATACATTTGCACACTTGTAGGTTGTGGCTGATGTGGTTTATATAGCATTTACAGAATACAAACTCTATAAACTGATCTGTCATTTGTAGCCATATTTGTAACAGAGAATCTCACAGTCTCTATTACGTGCACTAAAAAAACAAACATATGCTGCCAGCAGCTTCCCTCTCCACACCCACTTCCCTAGATTGGGTTCTCTTTTACAAATATGGCACAACTCCACACTGCTTTCCTCCTCCCCTATCATATCAAGGGAGGAATCCTCCCCATCAACGCTGAAACCTGTTTAAGACAAACAGCACCCTGCTCTGGTGCTGCCACATATTGATGTTCCAGCACTACTATCCGCAGTATCCTTACTGCACATGTTTCTGGAAAACCCACAGACTTTCTTGGGTTTTAAAACAGCCATGCGAAGGCTGTCGCGTAGCCGATTTTCACTGATTTGTCATGTGATTAAGGCCAAAATGGATCAATGAATAATCAATGCAGATCAAAATGGATTCATGGACTTTGAAATTTGTGATAAACAGAAAATCGCCTTGGGAATAAGGCCCAAGGGTCTTTTCACACTGTATATGTTTACAGTATGCACCAAAAGCCTTAATGAACCATTCGGTTTAACGTCGCATTGTAGGTATTTGCATTGCTAGAACAATTTTGCTGCCTTTTGTGTTTAATAGCAGGTCAAGAGTAATGATATGAACATATCTGACATCAACCTCTACTTGATTATAGGTGAGAAGGAAGTGCCTGGAACTTGGGGCAAAGAGTGTGTCTCTGGTTGTCGCTGACATGGGATCATCAGAGGCTCGGGAGAGAGTTCTAGAGAAAGCTGTTGCTGACATGGGTAAGACAAGGGAAAGCAAGCAAAATGTAAAATTGGTCTATCATATGCAAAGTTCAGCTTCTTCAACATTACAGTGGGTATTGCAAAATTAATAATGGCTTATGTATAGATCTGGATAGAATGTTGGATAGGAAATTCAGAATCAACTCAATTTGGTCTTGTAACACAGGCCTATAGATATACACACGTGGACAAAATTGTTGGTACCCATCGTTTAATGAAAGAAAAACCCACAATCGTCACAGAAATAACTTGAATCTGACAAAAGTAATAAAATATAAAAATTCTATGAAAATGAACAAATGAAAGTCAGACATTGCTTTTCAACCATGCTTCAACAGAATTTTGTAAAAAAGAAAACTCATGAAACAGGCCTGGACAGAAATGATGGTACCCTTAACTTAATATTTTGTTGTACAAACTTTTGAGGCAATCACTGCAATCAAACAATTCCTGTAACTGTCAATGAGACTTTTGCACCTTTCAACAGATATTTTGGCCCACTCCTCATGAGCAAACTGCTCCAGTTGTCTCGTGTTTGAAGGGTGCCTTTTCCAGATGGCATGTTTCAGCTCCTTCCAAAGATGCTCAATAGGATTTAGGTCAGGGCTCATAGAAGGCCACTTCAGAATAGTCCAATGTTTTCCTCTTAGCCATTCTTGGGTGTTTTTAGCTGTGTGTTTTGGGTCATTATCCTGTTGCAAGACCCATGACCTGAGACTGAGACCAAGCTTTCTGACACTGGGCAGCACATTTCTCTCTAGAATCCCTTGATAGTCTTGAGATTTCATTGTACCCTGCACAGATTCAAGACACCCTGTGCCAGATGCAGCAAAGCAGCCCCAGAACATAACAGAGCCTCATCCATGTTTCATAGTAGAGACAGTGTTCTTTTCAAGATATGCTTCAGTTTTCCATCTGTGAACATAGAGCTGATGTGTCTTGCCAAAAATTTCGATTTTTGTCTCGTCTGTCCATAGGACATTCTCCCAGAAGCTTTGTGGCTTGTCAACATGTAGTTTGACAAATTACTTTTGTCAGATTCAAGTTATTTCTGTGACCATTGTGGGTTTTTCTTTCATTAAACGAGGAGTACCAACAATTTTGTCCACGTGTGTATGACTGCTAAAGGTACAGGGCAGTTGTGATGGCAGCTGCCCTGCTTATTGAGTAGAATCTGGATGCCATGCTTACAGGCTGGACCCTAAGATGATACTAAACTAAAGAGGTCAGCTGAGCAAAATCAGCTGCTTCCACATCTAATGCCTATAAAAAGAATTCTTTCACTTTTTTGGACTTTCTCCTGCTTTACTGTCTTTACAGTTTTAGAACACATTGGATTTGAATACACGCCTTACAAATTAATTAGAACAATCAGTAAAATGTGATCTGCATCACTTGCAGTTATACAGTACCTTTATTGTGCTCAAAACTTTAGAGTTCTTTACGGAAGGGAATGTTGTTGCAAAGGTTCAACCTTCAACTAGCTACATCTGTTTTTTTTTTTTGTTTTTTTTTTCCAGGTTTTCCAGCTGTTGCTCTTTTATAAAAGAAACTGGCTATGAACATTTTCCTAGATTTTTGTTTATGGGAAAATTGTGTCACTGTAACAAATGAAAGAAAACAGCTCTGCTCCTATTCACCTGAATGGGGGCAGAGCTGTCATCAGTATCAAAAATGGCCCCCAGCAGTGAAATCACCTTTAGGCTAAGGCCCCACATGTGAAACACATCGCAGTTGTTCCCGCAGTGCTTTTCACAGAAAGTGTGCAGAGTTTTCTTCTACGGACTTTCTGCTTCCATTATACCTATACAAAAACCACCAGCGTTTCCGTAGGTATAATTGACATGCTGCGACTTCCAAAAATGCACGTTTTTTTCAAATCGCAGTATTTCCGCTGTGATTTTGTTTTTTGTTTTTTTAATTCAGGTCTCTCCACAACTCTGCAGTCTGAACATACAGTAAGCACATAGCACAGACAACATGCAGTAGAGGAGAGTCTTCGGTATTCAGATTACATGGTCAATTAAAACTGTTTGCAGGTGTCTACAACTTCGAATTGCATTTATTCAAGGGTTAAGTCAGCCACTTAACAACAGCTAGTGGTTTGCGGCGGCTCCATCCATTGTCGGAACAGTTGTGCCTACTGATTGGCTCTGGGCAAGATTGTCTGAAAGGAGTCTTGCAATGATTTGAGACTTCTCCTCAGAAGTTTTTCTGAAGGAGGACTGATCTAATCTAGATTCCACACGGCATGTCCCAGCAAATGATAATCTGCAATCTATTTAAAGGAAAACTATAAGGGGTCAGTTATTATTTGTGCCTTTTTAACACATTTTTTTATGCCTCTGCCTTCTGTTCAGCTGATTTACTGAAAAGGCAAAATTGTATCATAAATTTTGCATAAAATTCACCTATTGGAACTTGTGATTTCATTGATTGTTAGATATGTCGTTTTTTTTTATGTTGCCTGTGTATTGGAGTGCGGTTGTCCCTTTTTTGGCCTTTATGAAAAAGGGGCATTTTATAAATTGAGTGTTAAATGTTACTCCAGACCAGGTCCACGTTCCCCAACAAATAAGCAATATGATGAGCCTTGTGTAAAAGCCTTAAAAATAGGTGTATGTTGAATACTGCAACAAACCATTTCAGAGGCAACTTTTGGGTTATGTACCTCATAGTGAGAGATCATTGACTGCTAGACATGCCACTACGATGCACTCAAAGATATTTAGGTAACGAAAGATAATAGGTTATGAAACTGTATAAATGTTTTTTTTTTTTTTTTTTGTCACCTCCCCTGGGCCTCCACCTTTTATACTCTGAGGTCTAAAGTGACCCCAGAGTATAATAATTTACAGTAATTTACAGCATGTCGCGGCAGCCATTTTAGTTAATACCTCGTCCTTCTCGTTAAAACTGAACAATCTGGAATATTCAGATTAAATCCAGTTCGTTACGAACCGATTCACCAATCTCTATTTGTACAGTTTTCCCCAATAAACTTATCCTTTTGCTCTAATATTGCAATCACTTACATATATCAGCATTGTATTAACATACACAGTTCTTTTGATTACATTGAAAAAAGAAAAAAAGATCAGCATCCCTCTATGTACAAGGTTTTTTTTGCAGAATGGAAGAGTTTGCCTCTGTTTCATAGATTCTGTAGTCAGAGGCTAAGAAGGCTGCTTCTGAGTTTTTTGAGAACCTTGAAGAAGAATAAATAAGAAAGTTTTCTATTACAAATATAATACAATAGCACCAGGACAACCAATAACAGGTGGGCATGGATGGCGCTGTTGCTAGGTGGCTGACTTAACCTTGAAGAAATGAGGTTTGTAGTCATAAACTGAGAAGATTCAACCTCTAATCATATTAGCTGCAGTAGTGAGACGTTTTAGTTTTCTCTTTTGAGAATAATATGAAAACCTTCCCTAGTGATACAGCCATGGTTCACTAATATATACACTACCGTTCAAAAGTTTGGGGTCACCCAGACAATTTTTGTGTTTTCCATGAAAACTCACACTTTTTTATTTATCAAATGAGTTGCAAAAGGAATAGAAAATATAGTCAAGACATTGACAAGGTTAGAAATAATGATTTTTATTTGAAATAATAATTTTCTCCTTCAAACTTTGCTTTCATCAAAGAATACTCCATTTGCAGCAATTACAGCATTGCAGACCTTTGGCATTCTAGCTGTTAATTTGCTGAGGTAATCTGGAGAAATTTCACCCCATGCTTCCAGAAGCCCCTCTCACATGTTGGATTGGCTTGATGGGCACTTTTTGCATACCATACAATCAAGCTGCTCCCACAACAGCTCAATGGGGTTGAGATCTGGTGACTGCGCTGGCCACTCCATTACAGATAGAATACCAGCTGCCTGCTTCTTCCCTAAATAGTTCTTGCATAATTTGGAGGTGTGCTTTGGGTCATTGTCCTGTTGTAGGATTAAATTGGCTCCAATCAAGTGCTGTCCATCTTTTCAGTTGTTCTGTGTCTTACAAATGTTCTTCTGTGTGATCCAAACACCTCAAACTTCGATTCGTCTGTCCATAACACTTTTTTCCAATCTTCCTCTGTCCAATGTCTGTGTCCTTTTGCCCATATTAATCTTTTCCTTTTATTAGCCAGTCTCAGATATGGCTTTTTCTTGGCCACTATGCCCTGAAGGCCAGCATCCCTGAGTTGCCTCTTCACTGTAGACGACACTGGCGTTTTGCGGGTACTATTTAACGAAGCTGCCAGTTGAGGACCTGTGAGGCGTCGATTTCTCAAACTAGAGACTCTAATGTACTTGTCTTGTTGCTTAGTTGTGCAGCGGGGCCTCCCACTTCCCTTTCTACTCTGGTTAGAACCTGTTTGTGCTGTCCTCTGAAGGGAGTAGTACACACCGTTGTAGGAAATCTTCAGTTTCTTGGCAATTTCTCGCATGGAATAGCCTTCATTTCTAAGAACAAGAATCGCATTTCACATGAAAGTTCTCTTTTTCTGGCCATTTTTAGAGTTTAATCGAACCAGCAAATGTAATGCTCCAGATTGTCAACTAGCTCAAAGGAAGGTCAGTTTTATAGCTTCTCTAACCAGAAAAACTGTTTGCAGCTGTGCTAACATACTTCCACAAGGGTTTTCAAGGGTTTTCTAAACATCCATTAGCCTTCTTACACAGTTAGCAAACACAATGTACCATTAGAACACTGGAGTGATGGTTGCTAGAAATGGGCCTCTATACACCTATGTA
This sequence comes from Leptodactylus fallax, assembly GCA_947044405.1. Lineage (NCBI taxonomy): Eukaryota > Metazoa > Chordata > Amphibia > Anura > Leptodactylidae > Leptodactylus > Leptodactylus fallax. Next base: position 166,356 of record CAMRHE010000026.1, read on the forward strand.
GATATTGCATTAAAAACCAGATGTTTGCAGCTAGAATAGTCATTTACCACATTAACAATGTATAAAGTGTATTTATGATTCATTTAATGTTATCTTCATTGAAAAAAATTGTGCTTTTCTTTCAAAAATAAGGAAATTTCAAAAATAAGGAAAGGAAATAAGTGACCCTAAACTTTTGAACAGTAGTGTAAAAGTCAATTCTGCTGTCCTAGCCATTTTAGCTAAGGGAACTAAGCATTCAAGAGTACTGGGATATGAAATTTTGCCTAGATATGTGTAACGTCTCTGCCTGTTCGGGTCTCGGCGCCACCCTCCACTCGCACGCTGTGGCGAAGGAGGCGTGTTCGGTTTGATTCCTTGCGTAGGTATCTTGTTGCTCAGTCTGAACATGGTCCTAGACAAAGTAATGGATTTCCGGCCACACCCGTGTTCTGAGCATTTCTCTCTGGACTGCATAGAGTTAATCTCTTCCTGGCCTGTGTGATTGACAGTCTGTGTACCTATCAGGTCTGGGGTTGGGCCAGACTTTCTATATACGGGATGTCACTTTCTCAGCAAGTTGCCGGTTATTGCTCTGACTTTGCCTGCTCTCTTTGTGCCCTTGTTATTTACTGTGCTATTTCTCTGATCTTTGGCTTGCCTTGTGGCTATTCTTTTGGATTGTGATTTTGTACTGCATTGCTCGTTTGTTACCGACCCCTTGGCTTCCTGACCTCTCTTTTTGTCGTTTGTTTTGTTTTGTCCTGTTCTGTGTGTCACTTACCCAGTATAGGGCTCGTCTTCAGGTTGTCCTTTTACCGTTTAGGGTAACTGAGGCAATAGGAAGGGACAGTGGCTGGGGTGAGATTAGGGCTCACTTGTCTCTGTCCTTCCTCCCAGACCCCTGCAGTAGTGTCAGGGTATTGCTACGTTTGGCAAAACCCTAACAGAATAACTGGCCCATACATTCTGCCATTGCTTCCCATAGGGTCAGCATGGATCCTATTCAGGGCCTTGCAGCCAAGTTGGAAGGTTTGGCAGGCCTGGTAGCTGAGCTTGCTAAACAAGTGCAGACCCTTACTGAGGCTGCTGCAGCATCCCCACCTGTTTCTTCCCCTTTTAAGGTGAAGATGTTACTCCCAGATCGTTTTTCAGGGGATCGTGAAAAATTTGAGACTTTCCGGGAGTCCTGTCACCTGTATTTCTGGATTAATCCACACGCATCCCAGGCCCAAATGGTGGGAGTAGTTATATCCCTCCTACAGGGGGATCCACAAGCTTGGGCCCTTAAACTCCCTCCAGGGGCTGAGGAGTGGTCTGACTTTGAAAAAATTTTTTTTGTCTTTGGGGTCTATATATGCTGAGCCAGACCACATTGGGCTTGTGGAATCGCAACTTCTCACTATGCGGCAGGAATATTGCGCAGAATTCCGCAAGTGCAGTGTAACTGCAGGTTGGTGTGAGTCAGCTCTAAAGGCTCACTTTAAACAAGGCCTATGTGACCGTGTTAAGGAGGTCTGGGTTGGTCACCCGGATCCTCCCACTCTTGAGCAGGCCATGACTTTGGCTGTCCGTATTGACTGTAGGATCTGGGAAAATGTTAAAGAGAGAATAGGGTCTGCTTCTTCCAAGTTTTCTGTCTCTCCCTCACTCTCTCCTGAAAAACCTGTTATTTTTCCCATGACTCCTGGTGAGGAACCCATGCAACTGGGAGTTATGGACGCCAAGATGCGATGAGAGCATCGTCTCAGGAACAATCTCTGCCTGTACTGTGGTGCTTCCGGTCATTTCATCCATGACTGCTCGATCAGACCTCGCAGACCAGCAGAAAAGCTTCAGTGCCTGAGTGGTGATCAGAAGAACCACTCAGGCAACCAGGTATTTGCTGATATGACTGCTCTGCACACTTTAAATTGTGTTACTGAGGAGACTGTCTCGGCGGCTAAAAGTGGGAAACACCAGGTGAATAAAAAATGTTTGCCTGGCCCACCAGTGTCTGTGGTTGTGCAAAAAGACCCTGAATTGAAGGCAGAGAAAATACTGGGTCCTACTAAAACTGGTTTATCTGGTGAGGGTCCGGTGGCCCCTCTTAAAGGGGGGGGTACTGTAACGTCTCTGCCTGTTCGGGTCTTGGCGCCACCCTCTGCTCGCACGCTGTGGCGAAGGAGGCGTGTTCGGTTTGATTCCTTGCGTAGGTATCTTGTTGCTCAGTCTGAACATGGTCCTAGACAAAGTAATGGATTTCCGGCCACACCCGTGTTCTGAGCATTTTCTCTCTGGACTGCATAGAGTTAATCTCTTCCTGGCCTGTGTGATTGACAGCCTGTGTACCTATCAGGTCTGGGGTTGGGCCCAGACTTTCTATATACGGGATGTCACTTTCTAAGCAAGTTGCCGGTTATTGCTGTGACTTTGCCTGCTCTCTTTGTGCCCTTGTTATTTACTGTGCTATTCCTCTGATCTTTGGCTTGCCTTGTGACTGTCCTTTTGGATTGTGATTTTGTACTGCATTGCTTGTTTGTTACCGACCCCTTGGCTTCCTGACCTCTCTTTTTGTCGTTTGTTTTGTCTTGTCCTGTTCTGTGTGTCACTTACCCAGTATAGGGCTCGTCTTCAGGTTGTCCTTTTACCGTTTAGGGTAACTGAGGCAATAGGAAGGGACAGTGGCTACGGTGAGATTAGGGCTCACTTGTCTCTGTCCTTCCTCCCAGACCCCTGCAGTAGTGTCAGGGTATTGCTACGTTTGGCAAGACCCTAAACAATATGATAGCAAAATGTCAACATTCCAGGTCACTGAATATTTAGGCATTAAAGGGGTAGAACCAACTACTCCCCTCAGAAATCATAGATAGAAATTGGGTAATTAGGATATTCAGCACTAAGCCAGTGGACTTTCATAAATTTGAGTTCACTCCAGATTGGAACTTGAATGTTAAAAATTCTAAAGCCAAAATGTCTAATCAATTAAAATGGTTTTCCTTCCTAAAAGTAAAACAATTTTGGCATTCTATTATGATGAATTTACATTTATTTCTGGTTCGAGATCTGAAATAAGTGTTGATTATGTCAACTTCTTTGGAAGAGAGAACTGAAATGGAAGACAGCAGACTCTGGCTATGATCCACATCATTTGAGGTAATTTGGATAGAAGATCAGTCTTTGGTGAACCCCAATGGCAGTTTCTACCTCTTGATAAAGAGACTGAAGTCTTGAATGCCAAGGTTTCAAGTCCCGTACTGGATACACTAACACCATTTGTTGGACAAAATCCTCCGATATTTTTTGGAATACTCTCAGAAGGAGTAACAGGAGGAAAGGAATTGACCTTGAGAAAGACCTTGAAGGTATCTGCTTTCCATGCTTTCACAGCCCACATTCTGTAAACAAACACTGGAAGCTGTATGGAGGTGTCTGCAAAAAAAGGTATACTTCCAGTTTCTATAGTTGAAAAATTTATAGTCTGAGTCCACTTCAGGGAGACAGAAGAAAGTGGTATCTTTTGACATGAAAAGGAATCTCCCTGTTTGTTTTCCTGACCAGGAACGCAATGGGCCTTCAGATCTACATCATTCAGAAGAGCCCAGGAACAAAACCTCTGTATAGAGGTTCTTTAATCTTGTACCCCCCATCCTGATTATGTACGCCACCGCTGTATGATTGTCCATCTGTAGGAGAACTGAGATATGGCTATGAAGATTTGAGAGTCACTTTGACTGCTCATAGCTCTAGCATAAGGTACATGACCAATCATGAGACCTGGGAGAGGTGGACGGATGGGAGCTAGAATTAGATGGGGGAGGGATAATATGGCCTTCAGTTTTTTGCCTACTGGGCTTATACAAGAAACGACCCTGTACCAGTTGAAACCGTTTTGTAACAGTGAAGAGAGCCATAGTTTCATTTGTCTGTACATTAGCAGTGCAGTTGTAACCTGGAAAGGGCTGCACTGTGTATTCCCCTCAGGACTCCCCAGGACATGGGGTAGCTGAGTTCTATGACTTATCCTCCCCTATTTCCTCCAACATTTAAATAGTTGAATATACAGTGCCTTGCGAAAGTATTTGGCCCCCTTGAACTTTTCAACCTTTTGCCACATTTCAGGCTTCAAACATAAGGATATAAAATTTAAATTTTTTGGTGAAGAATCAACAAGTGGGACACAATCGTGAAGTGGAACAAAATTTATTGGATATTTTAAACTTTTGTAAAAAATAAAAAACTGAAAAGTGGGGCGTGCCAAATTATTCGGCCCCATTAAGTTAATACTTTGTAGCGCCACCTTTTGCTGCGATTACAGCTGCAAGTCGCTTGGGGTATGTCTCTATCAGTTTTGCACATCGAGAGACTGAAATTCTTGCCCATTCTTCCTTGGAAAACAGCTCAAGCTCAGGTCTGGACTTTGACTTGGCCATTCTAACACCTGGATACGTTTATTTGTGAACCATTCCATTGTAGATTTAGCTTTATGTTTGGGATCATTGTCTTGTTAGAAGATAAATCTCCGTCCCAGTCTCAGGTCTTTTGCAGACTCCAACAGGTTTTCTTCCAGAATGGTCCTGTATTTGGCTCCATCCATCTTCCCATCAATTTTAACCATCTTCCCTGTCCCTGCTGAAGAAAAGCAGGCCCAAATCATGATGCTGCCACCACCATGTTTGACAGTGGGGATGGTGTGTTCAGGGTGATGAGCTGTGTTGCTTTTACGCCAAACATATCGTTTTGCATTGTGGCCAAAAAGTTCGATTTTGGTTTCATCTGACCAGAGCACCTTCTTCCACATGTTTGGTGTGTCTCCCAGGTGGCTTGTGGCAAAATTTAAATGAGACTTTTGATGGATATCTTTGAGAAATGGCTTTCTTCTTGCCACTCTTCCATAAAGGCCAGATTTGTGCAGAGTACGACTGATTGTTGTCCTATGGACAGACTCTCCCACCTCAGCTGTAGATCTCTGCAGTTCATCCAGAGTGATCATGGGCCTCTTGGCTGCATCTCTGATTGGTCTTCTCCTTGTTTGAGATGAAAGTTTAGAGGGACAGCCGGGTCTTGGTAGATTTGCAGTGGTCTGATACTCCTTCCATTTCAATATGCCTCACAGTGCTCCTTGGGATGTTTAAAGTTTGGGAAATCTTTTTGTATCCAAATCCGGCTTTAAACTTCTCCACAACAGTATCACGGACCTGCCTGGTGTGTTCCTTGGTCTTCATGATGCTCTCTGCACTTTAAACAGAACCCTGAGACTATCACAGAGCAGGTGCATTTATACGGAGACTTGATTACACACAGGTGGATTATATTTATCATCATCAGTCATTTAGGACAACATTGGATCATTCAGAGATCCTCACTGAACTTCTGGAGTGAGTTTGCTGCACTGAAAGTAAAGGGGCCGAATAATATTGCACGCCCCACTTTTCAGTTTTTTATTTTTTACAAAAGTTTAAAATAACCAATAAATTTTGTTTCACTACACAATTGTGTCCCACTTGTTGATTCTTCACCAAAAAATTAAAATTTTATATCTTTTATGTTTGAAGCCTGAAATGTGGCAAAAGGTTGAAAAGTTCAAGGGGGCCGAATACTTTCGCTAGGCACTGTATATATATAAAAAGAAGGGCATAAAAAAGGTATGGTGTTTTACTGTAGTGTGCTCTGTAATGTAGGGAACTGCAATTTCTACTAGTATATAATGTATCTGGCTTCTTTGCCCCTGCAGTTTGGCTTCAGAGACCCCAGGCATTCAGTGCAAGTTTTGTTTTGTAAATACATTGAGTCAGACACATGTGAGGCAGAGCTGCTGGGGGGAGGGATGTGAGCAGAGCTGCTGAGACAGACATGTTATGTCTGGGGGAGTCTAAGAGCCACTTGTTCCTCTTTACTTCACAGTATATAGTTAGGTATGTGTTACCCCCTATATACTCACAGGAACTAGCTAGTAACCGTAATTAGGGATCCATATATATATATATATAGTTCAGGGCAGTGATAGGTTAGGCTTCCGAAGGCCAACTAGCTAGTTAGAGGCCCGGTGGCACTAGTAGTTTAGCTGGCAGGTTAAGGACTCAGTGTTAGGGTAGTCAGGCCTGCATCTACTGCCGTCACCGTCGCCCTGTTTGCTGCCTGTGAAGAATCTCACCATCATCATCATCTCCTGATCGGCTGTCTGTCATCTCCTGGAAGAATCCGAGGATCCACAGTCATCCACAGGGGCCCCTGCATCTCTTCTGTTGCCTGGAGGTATTGTGCACCGGTATTGTGCTATATATCTATATATATATACCCGGGTATATAACCTAAGACGGTTGAGGACTTGCTGGTTGTTGTAGTATTGCTGTGTTCTGAGTATATTTTATGTATGTATTATTACCCTGTTGATTCTTATAAAGCTACTGTTATAACCTTATGTGGTATCTGTATGTATTCTTCAGACTGTGAGATTAGTACAGTGATCCTTGTTAAGGCTACTAACTGTACTTCATGGGTAAGTCCCAGGAAGAGATTCTCCCTGTAATACAGAGGCTCTATCCTGGGTGGAGGCACTGATATATTTCATATATGTTCCCACTCTTCCCTTCAGCGAAGGCTTCAGGTCCCATTATACACACAGGTCAGCGCCAGAGTCTGTTGCGGGAGGGATAATACTCATACCCCCCCCCCAAATAGGGCTACAGTAACATGGTAGTGGCAGTTATATTTTATATTTCCCTATATGAATCTTTTTTGAGAAGAAAAATTCTCCCCTCCAGCAAGAACTGTATCTTCAGGATGCTCTCCAGTCGAGCTTCTTTGACTTCAAATATTGATAGCTCTGACACTGAGCACTAGGCATACTGGGAACACAAAGTTTAACCAACCTGGAAATGCATCCTTGGGTCAGGGAGATCTAGGTGTTAGAAATAGATCTGGAACCTCTACAGTTGCGACTGTGAGGTTGCCAGTCTCTTCCTAACACATGCGGTATTATTGTGTATTTCCCTTTTAACATCTGCTTGTTTGTATTCATTAGTCTTTATTAGTCCACTTCCATCTCTCTTTCACCACTGGCTATTCAGTTTTCTGCTGGTTAAGCTGTTTGTTCCTGTACCTGCTCATGTTTTTGTAACTGACTCCTGGCCCCGTTATCTGACTTCGTCTCTGCCTGCCGATTCTGCCTCTATGCTCCTCTCTGTTATGAACCCCTCTTACCTCCTGGACTTCTCTCCGCTGATCCCGACTTTATACCACGCCGATTTCACGTTGCCTACCAGACTGTTGACTATTCTTCTGCCTGATCCTCCTGTACTGCGCTGACCTCTCGTTACCAACCGGACCGACGACCACGATATTCACTCTGACATCTTGTCTGACGCCTGTAGCTGCTTCCTGCTTCCACGGACATTTCCAGACCTTCAGTCAACTCCAGCACAAATTCTGGTGAGTGGTTCTTGTCTCCTGGAACAGCTGTTACCTGTGGTGCACCGTGCGCCCGGTGCCTTCTCACCTGCTGCTAATTGTGGCTGAAGGAATCTGCCAAGTCCATTACCACCACTTGGGGCTCTGGTAAACATGTCTGGAGGCTGGACTTGGGTCAGTTGTGGGGTGCGGAGTGCTCGGTTTCTCTGACCATAGTTCTCAGTTGTACCTGGTTTCTGGAACTAATTAAGCCTGTCCAAGTTATAACTGTGTTTGCTCATAACAGAATAGCCAGCTCTAAATAGGGGTATTCTGAAGTCGTTTATGGAACCCATACAGGTCTTAATAGAGCAAATGCAGGCCCTTGCTCAGTTAGTTCAAGACCTGGCGGAAAGGGTGCAGCATCAAGAGCAAGCGCAATCCCAAATTACTGCTTTTAGTCCTGGTCCCATGTCTACCAGATAGATTTTCGGGGAACCAGAAATAATTTATTAAGTTCCGTGAAGCTTGTAAATTGTATTTTCATCTCCGGCCTTACTCCTCTGGCACTCCGCAACAACAATTGGCGATTGTAATTTCACTGTTACAAGGAGATCCACAGTCCTGGGCTTTCTCCCTAAGTCCCCAGAACTAACCTTTGTCGATAGGTTCTTTACTGCTGTGGGTCTATTATACGACAAACCAGACCTGCAAGCTGTTGCTGAGACAAAGCTTTCATCATTACGGCAGGGTAATCGGACGGCAGAGGACTATTGCTCTGAGTTTAGGAGATGGTCAGTTCAGTCCTAGTGGAACAACCCCGCCCTGTGTTGTCAATTTTGTAAAGGACTGCCTGATTCCTTAAAAGATCTCCTGGTCAACTATCCACAACCAGCTACCTTGGAGGAAAGCATGAAACTTCCTATAAAACTAGACAGACATCTACGTGAACGTAAAAGAGAATGTGTATCAGCTGTCTTCTCTCCTCCTGTTCCTGATTCGTCACTTGAATCTTGTCCTGAATCCATGCAACTCAGCTCTGCTATGACCCCTAAGGATTGCAAGGATTTCAGGAGACAAAGAGGTCTATGTTTTTACTGTGGAGAGGCTGGTCACATGTTGAGCAAGTGTCCCAAATGACCTGGGGCGGAAGGACTTCAGCGTCTGGGTGCTTCCCAGAAAGATTACACAAGAGTCTCTCCGTAAGGGTCATATTCGCCCATCCACCTCTCCAGCGGGTGTTGGGTTCTTTTTTGTTAAGAAAAAGAATGGTGGGTTAAGGCTGTGCATCGATTACCGTGCTTTAAATAAGATCACTATTACCCTGGAGTACCTGACTGCCCTTCTTAATAATGAGGAGGAGAGGTTCTGCCTGATCTGGAAACCATGGGATGCGTTTTGGGTGGTCCAGCCTCTCTGATCCGGCTGCTGTGTGGCCCCTTACTTCCTGGATGTCCTTCTGTCACCCTTTTGTCCTCCTGTCTTGTCTGCCCCTGTTTGTTGTCGGATTCCTTGGCCTTTTTGGGGTCATTTCTGGCCAGTTTGGTTAAAGATTTGTAATTTATTGAGAATGCTGGGTAATCCCCGTCTGTCCTATGTTTCAGTTACCTTCAGTTCTCTTATGTTTCTCGTATATTGTTATTCTCTCTGTATGACAAAAACTTTGAAAATAAACAGTTGAAAAAAAAAAAAAAAAAAAGATCACTATTAAAAATCAATATCCTCTTCCAGTGATCCCTGATTTGTTAAACCAGATTTCTGGGGCCAAGTATTTTTCAAAATTAGACTTACGAGGGGCCTACAATTTGATTTGGATTCGAGAAGGGGATGAGTGGAAGACAGCCTTCAATACACCTGAGGGACATTATGAATACTTAGTTATGCCTTTTGGGCTAAGTAACGCTCCTGCAATTTTCAAAAATTTTGTAAATGACATTTTCCAAAATTTGATTGGGCAATTTGTTATCATTTATTTGGATAATATTTAGTTTTTTTCTTCTGATTGGAATGTACACAGTGGCTCAGTGGTTAGCCTTGCAGCGCTGGAGTCCTGGGTTCGAATCCTGCCAGGGACAACATCTGCAAGGAGTTTGTATGTTCTCCCCGTGTTTGCGTGGGTTTTCTCTGGGTACTCCGGTTTTCTCCCACACTCCAAAGACATACTGATAGGGAATGTAGATTGGGAGCCCTATATGGGACAGTCAATGTCTGTAAAGCGCTGCGGAATATGATGGCACTATATAAGTAAGCATAATAAATAAATAAATGCATGTCAAACATGTTAGATCTGTGTTGGAAATTCTGAGAGAGAATAAGTTATATGCAAAACTAGTGAAATGCCTTTTTGGAGCACAGCAGTTGTCCTTCTTAGGTTACATTTTGTCTTCTTCTGCCATCAGCATGGACCCAGTTAAAGTTCAGGCTATTGTAGAATGGACACAACCTATTTCTTTAAAGGCATTACAGAGGTTTTTAGGTTTTGCTAACTATTATCGAAAATGTATTCGGAATTTTTCTACAATAGCAAAACCTTTAACTGATCTCACCTGGAAAGGTGCAGATTTGTTAAACAGGAGGCAGTCGATTCGTTTGAGTCTTTGAAACAAACTTTTACTAACGCTTCTGTTCTGATCCAGCCTGATCTCAACAAACAATTTGTTGTAGAGGTTGATGCTTCAGAAGTGGGGGTAGGGGCCGTGTTATCCCAAGGTACTGCCTCCTTTCCTAAATTAAGACCTTTTGCCTTCTTCTCCAGAAAATTCTCTTCTTCTGAGAGGAACTATGATATAGGTAACCAAGAGTTATTGGCTATCAAATGGGCATTTGAAGAATGACGACATTTTCTTGAAGGGACTAGACACAAGGTGACAGTGTTAACTGATCATAAAAACCTTGTTTTTCTCGAGTCTGCCAAAAGATTGAGCACTAGAAAAGTCAGATGAGCACTGTTTTTTACTAGGTCTGATTTTATTGTGACTTTTAGGCCTGGGTCTAAAAATTTAAAAGCAGATGCATTGTCTAGGAGTTTTTGTCCTTCCCAGACTGGTGATTCTCAGCCTGAGTCAGAGGCGTAGCTAGCGGGGGGGGCAGAGGGGGGAGGGCGGCCACCCCGGGCCCACTGACTTTTTGGGGCCCACCCCAGGGCCGCCATTAATACATGCTTTATTTCTAACTAGATCGGTGTCTGCAGACACCGATCTAGTTACAATGCTTCCTGGTGCTTAACTGTCTTGTAAACCGCAAGCCACTGCAGGCCTGCGGTTTACAAGACCCTGAGACCACAGACCGATGTCTTCCTCTAAGCACAGGCGGCGCTCAGACGTCACAATATCACGCCGCCCGCGCTCAGACACAGACGTTATGCGCATGGACAGGGAGGAAGCGCCGGCGGCTCCGTTCATCAGCATCGCAGGTAGGTGAGTATGATTTTTTTTTTTGTGGGTATATTAATAGAATAAGGGGTGGTTAGGAGGGGGGAAATCTAACTATAAAGGGAGGATTCATTAGGGGGCATTATAACGATGTGGGGTCATTTATATAAGGGATATTGGGAGGTATTATGAATACAAGGGGGTAGGTTATTTATATAAGGGGCCATTAGGGGGCATCATTTATATTAGGAGGCATTATGAACATAAGGGGGTGGTCATTGATATAAGGAGCCATTAGAGGTGCAGTATTTATGTCAGGGTGAATTGGGCATAATATGAGGGTCAATTAATTTAATTAAAGTTGCACTTGCACCTTATTAAGACTAAGGCCCCACGCAGCAGGCTGCAGCAAGAAAAAGCGCTGCAGTTAAAACCATGGCGGTAACATTGTGGTTTTTCCCGCAGCGCTTTTCACAGAAGGTTTTCAATACACCTAAATGGAAACCGCCAGCGTTTCCATAGGTATAATTGACATGCTGCAATTTCCAAAACCGCAACGGTTTTGGAAATCGCAATGTGTCTGCTGTACATATTTTTCCGCAGTGTGTGGATGGGATTTGCTAGAATGTTGCGGTTTTTTTTCAGTGGGTTTTCACCACATGGAGCCTTCATCCCTACTTTGCAGTATAATATGCACAGCGGATAATCTGCGATTTCCAAAACAGTCGGTGTTTTGGAAATCGCAGAATGTCAATTATACCTATGGAAATGCTGGCGGTTTCCCTATAGATATAATTGAAGCAGAAAGTCTGCAGAGGAAACCTCTGTGAACTTTCTGTGCAAAGTGCTGCTGGAAGAACCGCGATGCGTCGCTGCCGCGGTTTTTCCCGCAGCTCTTTTTTGCTGCGGTACGCCACATGGGGCCTTAGCCTTAAGGCGTTTTCCAGCTCATTTTTATTGATGATCTATCCTCAGAATAAAACATCAATAAGAGATAAGTGATTCCCCACTGATCAGCTGTATGAAGGGGCTATGGCGCCTGTTTATATCACACGCTGTCTGTTTATAGTGACCGTGTGATGTAATTACAGCCTTGTCACATAGACGTGTATAGGATGAGGCTGTAGTTACATTACATGGCCGCTATGAAAAGAATGACACTATGTAAACAGAGAAGTGGTCACGGCGCTTACACAGGTACCACGGTTCATTCAAACAGCTGATCTTGGAGGTTCCGGGTATTGGAACCCCAAAATTTTTTTTTCCCTTTTTTTTCCTTTTTAATTAGGAAACACCTGGGGCATTATTAATAAGGGGCAAATTATCTAAAGAGGACCTTTCACATCCTCATGTATATGCGGTTTTACATACCGCTATATGTCCCCCGGGGTTGGAGATATCGGGGGTCTAAATTTCACCGTTCACTGTCAGAAGGGCATTCCTGACTGTCTAGCTGCGCTGTGAGGAATGCCCTCCCTGACTGTGCTCGTCCATAGACTTGTACTAGGGGGCGGCGTTCCTCACAGCTCAGCGTCATCACTGGGCTGAGTACACCCCAGTACAATTCTATGGACAGGTACTGTAAGGGAGGGCGTTCCTCACAGCGCAACTAGACTGTCAGGAACGCCCTTCTGACAGTGAACGGTGAAATTTAGACCCCCGATATCTCCAGCCCCGGGGCATATAACTGGAAAGCCGGTAGTGTGTTGAATTCAGCGCACTGTCGGCTTTCTAGTGGTATGTAAAACAGCATATACATGAGGACGTGAAAGGTCCTCTTAAAGGGGTGCAAAGGGAAGTTATTAGTTTAAAGATGCACTTATTCATTATGGGGGATTATATTACAGTGCTGGCCAAAAGTATTGGCACTCCTGCAATTCTGTCAGATAATACTCAATTTCTTCCAGAAAATGATTGCAATCACAAATGCTTTGGTAATAATATCTTCATTTATTTTGCTTGCAATGAAAAAACACAAAAGAGAATAAAAAAAAGTCAAATCATTGATCATTTTACAGAAAACTCCAAAAATGGGCCGGACAAAAGTATTGGCACCCTCAGCCTAATACTTGGTAGCACAACCTTTAGACAAAATAACTGCGAACAACCGCTTCCGGTAACCATCAATGAGTTTCTTACAATGCTCTGCTGGAATTTTAGACCATTCTTCTTTGGCAAATTTCTCCAGGCCCCTGAGATTTGAAGGGTGCCTTCTCCAAACTGCCATTTTGAGATCTCTCCACAGGTGTTGTATGGGATTCAGGTCTGGACTCATTGCTGGCCACTTTAGAAGTCTCCAGTGCTTTCTCTCAAACCATTTTCTAGTGCTTTTTGAAGTGTGTTTTGGGTCATTGTCCTGCTGGAAGACCCATGACCTCTGAGGGAGACCCAGCTTTCTCACACTGGGCCCTACATTATGCTGCAAAATTTGTTGGTAGTCTTCAGACTTCATAATGCCATGCACACGGTCAAGCAGTCCAGTGCCAGAGGCAGCAAAGCAACCCCAAAACATCAGGGAACCTCCACCATGTTTGACTGTAGGGACCGTGTTCTTTTCTTTGAAGGCCTCTTTTTTTTCCTGTAAACTCTATGTTGATGCCTTTTCCCAAAAAGCTCTACTTTTGTCTCATCTGACCAGAGAACATTCTTCCAAAAAGTTTTTGGCTTTCTCAGGTAAGTTTTGGCAAACTCCAGCCTGGCTTTTTTATGTCTCTGGGTCAGAAGTGGGGTCTTCCTGGGTATCCTACCATAGAGTCCCTTTTCATTCAGACGCCGACGGATTGTACGGGTTGACACTGTTGTACCCTCGGACTGCAGGGCAGCTAGATCTTGTTTGGATGTTAGTCGAGGTTCTTTAGCCACCATCCGCACAATCTTTCGTTGAAATCTCTCGTCAATTTTTCTTTTCCGTCCACATCTAGGGAGGTTAGCCAGAGTGCCATGGGCTTTAAACTTCTTGATGACACTGCACACGGTAGACACAGGAACATTCAGGACTTTGGAGATGGACTTGTAGCCTTGAGATTGCTCATGCTTCCTCACAATTTTGCTTCTCAAGTCCTCAGACAGTTCTTTGGTCTTCTTTCTTTTCTCCATGCTCAATGTGGTACACACAAGGACACAGGACAGAGGTTGAGTCAACTTTAATCCATTTCAACTGGCTGCAAGTGTGATTTAGTTATTGCCACCACCTGTTATGTGCCACAGGTAAGTAACAGGTGCTGTTAATTACACAAATTAGAGAAGCATCACATGATTTTTCAAAGGGTGCCAATACTTTTGTCCACCCCCTTTTTTATGTTTGGTGTGGAATTATATCCAATTTGGCTTTTTGACAATTCTTTTTGTGGTTTTCCATTGACGACAAATTAAATGAAGATATTATTTCCAAAGCATTTGTGATTGCAATAATTTTCTGGAAGAAATTGAGTATTATCTGACAGAATTTCAGGGGTGCCAATACTTTTGGCCAGCGCTGTATATATTTTATAATTGGGGTAGCAGCAGGATGGGGGCTTTGTGCAATGTGTTGCAAACTTTACAGAGACTGGAAGAAGTGGTCATGGCCGTCCAGATGAAAGAGATGGGGAATGTGAACGATTAGTCAGAGACGTCACCGGTAAGTCACTAAATGCTACTGCCCTGTATTCACCTAAATCGTCTGCAGAGCCCTGTGTAGAGCCGCTATATACCACTATACGCTCACCGTATACTGATAGTATCGGTATACAAACATGTCCAAGTAGGGGGCCCACTTGGGCATGTTCGCCCCCCCTGTGCTAAACCCCTAGCTACGCCTCTGCACTTTACTGATACGTTAGAGGCTCTGCAAACAGGACATGGCATCCAGATACCAATCATCTAAATCTGTACTCCAAAAGTCATATAGCGCTCCTTCATGTCTGTGCCTGCTGTGTGCCCAAACTGCAGTTTATGCCCACATGTATGACATTGAGCATTTTGATGCCACAGCTGTTTCACAGATTTTCTTAACACTGGGACTTGAAAATGGAAAATTACTTTTTTTCCAATAAACTGTCAATTTAGCCCCAGATTTTTCATTTTCACAAGAGGATAAAAGAAAAACAGCTCCCCAAAGTTTGTTACACAATTTCTCCTGAACACGGCAATACTCCTTATGTAGTTGGAAACTTCTGTATGTGTACATGGCAGGGCTCAGAATGGAAAGAGCGCTATTTGGCTTTTGGAGGGCATGTTTTTCCTGGAATAGTTTTCGGGTGCCATGTCGTATTTGCAGAGCTCCTAAAGTACCAGTACAATGGAAACTCCCAAAAGTGACCCCAATTTGGAAACTCCACCTCTTATACAATTTATCAAGAAGTATGGAGCATTTTGAACACACAGCTGTTTCACAGATTTTATTAGCAGTGGGACGTAAAAATTGAAGTACAAATACAATGTAAACCTCCCAAAAGTGGCCCCATTTTAGAAAGTACATCCCTCATTTTGAGCCCAAGAGTGCTTCCCATAAATTAGTGTACAAAGTGAAAATTTAAATTTCAGTGCCCTATATATTGTGCCATCAGAGACATGCACTCCTAAAACTATTAAGTTGTATTTGTGGGTGTAAAATGCTGCATGGGCACACAGCAGGGCTCAGAAGGGAAAGAGCACTGCACTTTTTAGCTTTTGGAGTACAGATTGAGAGAGACTTTCTGGAGAGGGACTTTCTGATGCCATGTTGTTTTTGCAGAGCCCTGGAGGTGCCAGTAAATTGTAATTCCCAAGAAATGACCCCATTTTGTAGGGGCAGTTTTAGGGTCTCTGAAAACTTGACATGGCTTCAAAAAACCAACAATCTAAATCTGTGCTCCAAAAGCACATACGGTCCTTCACATCTGCGTCCTGCTGTGTGCTCAAACAGGAGTTTAAGCTCGCATGTATGACATTGTTGTATCCAGGTACTTAACTGTGTCATATGTGGGTATAAACTGCTGTTTGGGCACAGAAGGGAAGGAGCACTATTTTGGTTTTTGGAGCACAGTTTGGTTTTTGGACGTCATACCACTTTTGCAGAGCCCCTGAATTGCCAGTTAAGTGGAATCCGCATACACGTGGCCTCACTTTGAAAACTACACCCGTCAAGGGATTTATCAAGTGGTATAGCGAGCATTTTTAACCCTTGGGCGTCACATTCATTTAATTACCAGAAATGAACGCGTAGCTGAAAAAGAAAAGTGAAAATTGCAATTTTTCCAGAGATCCGCCATTTCAGTGTCCGATATGTTGTACTGTTAAGCAGGTATCCTGGGCACAACAGCTTTTGGAGCATTCATCTCTTATACAAGCTAGACACAACATACTGTGAACTGAAATGACATATTCCTGGAAAAATTGCCATCATCTGTGTATTCATTTATGGAAAATAAATTATAGCAACACTTGAGGGTTAAAAATGCTCACTGTACCCTTGGATAAATTGCTTCAAGGGTCTAGTTTCCAAAATGAGGTCACGTGGCAGGGGATTCTATTTTACTGGCAGACATGAGTGCACAGACGTGAATGCACAGTCTATGGTAAAAGTGAATATGTAAGCTGTGAAGAGTATATTGGGAACACTAAATTCCGCATTATTACCCCAGTAGCTCCTATGATTGGGGAGTCACTCTGGGGGTCACTTCTGGTTTCTTTTCCCTCGTAAGCTCTAAATCTGGTTTCTACCCTAATATATGTTCGCACTTTCCCTTCCTGCCGCAGCCAGGTTTGTTCTAATGATATGGCGATTTTTGGGGTTTTTGTCTTCACATTGTACAAGCTATTTTTTCTTAATTTTTCTGGTGATGTAGCCATATGTGGGCTGTTTTTTTGTGGGATGAGATGCATTTTGGTAATTATACCATTTTTGGGTTCCTATAATTTATTGAAAACATTTTATTAACTCTTTCTTGGTGGATTAAAAAAAACCCCATCAACCCTGGCTTGTTTTTAAATTTTAAATTTTTTGCCATTCAGCATAGTGCATAAGTAACATGTTACCTTTATTCTGTGGGTGGGTACGAGGGCTTATTTTTTGCGAGATGGCCTGTGCTTTTTATTGGTACTGTTTTGGGATACATATGACTTTTTGATCACTTTTTATAGCATATTTTGTAAGGTGAGATGGCAAAAAATCATTACACCGTGCAGGTGAAATAATGTTTCAGTTTTATTGTACGGGTTGTTAAGGGTGCAGCAATACCAAATATTTATTGTTTTTATTAATTTTTTATATATATATATATATATATATATATATATATATATATTATAATTACATTTATATAGGAACAGGGCATTTTTCGGGTTTTATTCATTTATTTTTTTTTTTTCCACACGCTTTATTTTATTTGCACTTTTTTTTACTTTTTTTTATTTTAACCCTTTCCCGACATCCTCCGTAATAGTACAATGTCAGGTGTTTAAATATGGTGGCCACTCAGGAGTCGAGCGGCTGCCATAGCCGCCCGGGTCTCTGCTGTTTTATACAGGAGAGACCCAGCGCTAATGCCCGCAATCGGTGCCCGCACTGATCACGGGCATTAACCCCTCTGGCTACTCGGTCAAAGCTGACTGAGGCACCATTTTACCGGAGGAGCGCAGGCACCGCCATTTTGCCGGGGAACTTGCTCCGGGTGCCAGCATCCTGTTACTATGACAGCCGGGAGCCTTGTGAAGGCTCCAAGGTCTGTCTTTCATTAGTTTCTATAGCAGGCTACTCTATGTAGCCTGCAATAGAAGAGCTGTTTTTTTGCAATGTATTGTAATACATTGCATTAGTGGTCAGACCCCCTGGGGTTCAAGACCCTAATAAATGCAAAAATAAATAAATAAATAAATATATAAAAAAAAAATATATATATATTAAAAGTTCAAATCACCCCTCTTTCCCTAGAACACATATAAAAGTACTTAAATACTGTGAAACATATACACATTAGCTATCCCTGTGTCCGAAAACACCCGGTCTACAAATCTATAAAAATATTTTTCCCGTGCGGTAAACACCGTAGCGGTAAAAAAAATCAAAAGTGCCAAACTGCCGTTTTTTCACTGTTTTGCCTCTGATAAAAATTTGAATAAAAAGTGATCAAAGCAATTCCCCAAAATGGTATAACTAAAAAGTACACCTGGTCCCGCAAAAAACTACGCTATATGCATCCACGTACACGGAAGTATAAAAAAGTTACGGGTGTCAGAATATGGCGACTTTTAGAAAAAAAAATTTTTTTGCACAGTTTTGGATTTTTGTTAAGGGGTAAAATGTAAATAAAACTATATAAATTTGGCATGAATTTTTTTCCAGCTTCCCAGTACATTGCACAGAATAATAAATGGTAGCAACATGAAGAAACATTTGTCCCGCAAACATTAAGATCTCATATGGCTCTGAGAGCATAAAAATAAAAAAGTTATGGGGTTTGGAGTTGGGGGGGGGGGGGGGGGAGAGTCAAAAACAAAAAGTAAAAATCGAAAAATTCCTCCGGCGGGAAGGGGTTAATGTTCCACTAGAAGAACCTTAACTAGCAATGCTCTGATTGCTGGTTCAGTACTATACACTGCAATACAGTAGTGTATAGTACTGAACAGATGCATAGGCTGTCTTCCTCCCATCTCGGCAAGATTGAGGGTTCCTAGCAATTCGAGGTCGCTGGCCAGACCCTGGGCTGAAGAAAATACATAACAGCACCCCCCGATCTCGCCATGGGGGGTGCTGATGGGTGTCATAATTATTGAGCAATTCCTTGGATGCCGTGGTTATGTTGGACCGCAGCATCCAAGGGGTTAAAAACCTCTGATCAGAGTGCAGCTAACACCTTCTCCCGATGCCATCACAGGACCTACTATTACGTTCATTTGCACTAAGTACCAGGCAGCCAGCACATAATAGTACGTCCTGTGTCGCTAAGGGGTTAAAGGATTATTAAATTTATATGCTGTTTTGAATTATTTGAGGGGTGTAGTTTTGAAAATGGGGTGATTTAGGGGGGGTTTCTAATATATAGACCATTATGATCTTCTTCAGAACTGAAGTGGTCCCTAAAAGTTAGTAAAGCTGGAAGATCGCTGTTACACTTGTAACCCTTCTAACGTCCATAATAAAATAAAGGACGATTAAAAGATTAAACCAGAGCTATGGTAGATAATATTTATTAATGTATTTGGGTGGTATGACTATCTGTCTGAAAAGCAGAGCATTTCACATTTTGAAAACTGCAATTTATTCCAAATTTCCATAAAATTTCCTATTAACTTTTTTTTTTTTTTATAAATAAATACAAAATATTGATCAATGTTTACCGCTAATATTGAAGTACAATGTGTCACGAAAAAACATTCTCAAAATCACTTGTGTGAAGTTAGTGTCTCAAAGTTATTGCCATATAAAGTGACAGTTTTGAAAAATGAGGCCTGGTCTGTAAGGTACTTTTAGGCTGTGTCCCTAAGGGGTTAAATAAACTGTATTTTGCAGTATTCTATGTATAGTGAGGGTCTTGTTTGCCCTCAAATGCCAAACTGAAGAGATGTGTTTTGAGTCTTGATTTAAAATTGTCCATAGATGAGATCTCTCTGATCGGTACAGGTAATGTGTTTCAGAGAGTGGGGATTGCATGGCAGAAGGCTCTGGCTCCAAATAGTTTAAAGTGGATCCTAATGATGGACAGTTTATTTGTGCCTGCTGATCTGAGGGGTCAGCAAGGATTATGGGGCTGCAGAAGTTCTTTTAAGTAGCTAGGACTAAGTCGGTTGTGGATTTCAAAATCATCAAGCAAGTAATGGGAGCATGTCAGGGTTGTTTGTTTATTAACCTCTCTGCATTTTGGACTAGCTGAAGGTATTTATTTATCTGGAAGACCTACATATAAGGCATTACAGTAGTCCAGAAATGAGGTTATCTAGGCATGGACCAGCAGGGAGATGTCTTCTGTTGTTATAAGGTGTTTGATTATAGCAATGTTCCTCAGGTGGAAGTATGAAGATTTGATAATGGAGGATACCTGATTCCTGTGAGAATTTCCCAACAATCACTATGCCATAGTTTCGCACATAGTCTGAGCTTTAGTTTCAAAGGTATTTATTGAAATATAACAAAAGAATACAATACAAAACGAGTATCAAGATAATCACAACACCAGTTCAAAAATGCAAGACAAGGTAGGCATAAAGGAAAGAAACAATCATACAACGAACGTTAACCTGCCTCTAGAGTGAGAAAAGGGGTTAAAAGGCATAAAAAATAAGAACAATCACAGTAGGGGAGAAAGAAGAACGAGTAGCACCACAGGAGTGAAGAGGGGATTAAGAAATAAGGGTATTAGTGGTGAAATTGGACTCTGTAACTGATAAGGAAAATGGACCCTCCACCACATTTGTAACATATAATCTGTAACTTTAGCAGCTGCTGGAAGTGTATAGGAAGCTGATTTCGGGGTCCACAGTAGGGCTTGCAGAAAGGTCGGGGCTACTAGCGTCGATTCCAGCATGACCCATTTCAGGCAATCCAGTTTGTTATAGATAGTGCTCAGTTGGGAAAGCCTCCAACCATGAGAACTTAAGTTTTGTCCAGGTTCAGTTTTAGCCAGCTGGCATTCATCCATTCTTGTAGTTTAGCTAGGCATGAATTTATATCTGGAGATGGGTCACTAACTCTGAGCTTGAATGATATATATAGTTGGGTATCTTCTGCATAGCAGAGATAGGCCAGACATGACTCTGTATTAATTTGCCTAATGGAATCATGTTAACTGCATTAGGGAAAACACTGAGCCTTGTGGAACTCCATATTTTTAGGGTACAGTTGATAACGATGATGAGCCAAGAGATACTCTTTGTGATTTGTCAGCCATGAAGGAACTAAACCACTGAAGAACTGTGCCATCAATTTCACAAAACTCCTTGAGTCTACAGTGCCTTGCGAAAGTATTCGGCCCCCTTGAACTTTTCAACCTTTTGCCACATTTCAGGCTTCAAACATAAAGATATAAAATTTTAATTTTTTGGTGAAGAATCAACAACAAGTGGGACACAATTGTGAAGTGGAACGAAATTTATTGGTTATTTTAAACTTTTGTAAAAAATAAAAAACTGAAAAGTGGGGCGTGCAATATTATTCGGCCCCTTTACTTTCAGTGCAGCAAACTCACTCCAGAAGTTCAGTGAGGATCTCTGAATGATCCAATGTTGTCCTAAATGACTGATGATGATAAATATAATCCACCTGTGTGTAATCAAGTCTCCGTATAAATGCACCTGCTCTGTGATAGTCTCAGGGTTCTGTTTAAAACGCAGAGAGCATCATGAAGACCAAGGAACACACCAGGCAGGTCCATGATACTGTTGTGGAGAAGTTTAAAGCCGGATTTGGATACAAAAAGATTTCCCAAACTTTAAACATCCCAAGGAGCACTGTGCAAGCGATCATATTGAAATGGAAGGAGTATCAGACCACTGCAAATCTACAAAGACCCGGCGGTCCCTCTAAACTTTCATCTCAAACAAGGAGAAGACTGATCAGAGATGCAGCCAAGAGACCCATGATCACTCTGGATGAACTGCAGAGATCTACAGCTGAGGTGGGAGAGTCTGTCCATAGGACAACAATCAGTTGTACTCTGCACAAATCTGGCCTTTATGGAAGAGTGGCAAGAAGAAAGCCATTTCTCAAAGATATCCATAAAAAGTCTCGTTTAAAGTTTGCCACAAGCCACCTGGGAGACACACCAAACATGTGGAAGAAGGTGCTCTGGTCAGATGAAACCAAAATCGAACTTTTTGGCCACAATGCAAAACGATATGTTTGGCGTAAAAGCAACACAGCTCATCACCCTGAACACACCATCCCCACTGTCAAACATGTTGGTGGCAGCATCATGGTTTGGGCCTGCTTTTCGTCAGCAGGGACAGGGAAGATGGTTAAAATTGATGGGAAGATGGATGGAGCCAAATACAGGACCATTCTGGAAGAAAACCTGTTGGAGTCTGCAAAAGACCTGAGACTGGGACGGAGATTTATCTTCCAACAAGACAATGATCCCAAACATAAAGCAAAATCTACAATGGAATGGTTCACAAATAAACGTATCCAGGTGTTAGAATGGCCAAGTCAAAGTCCAGACCTGAATCCAATCGAGAATCTGTGGAAAGAGCTGAAAACTGCTGTTCACAAACGCTCTCCATCCAACCTCACTGAGCACAAGCTGTTTTCCAAGGTAGAATGGGCAAGACTGATAGAGACATACCCCAAGCGACTTGCAGCTGTAATCGTAGCAAAAGGTGGCGCTACAAAGTATTAACTTAAGGGGGCCAAATAATATTGCACGTCCCACTTTTCAGATTTTTATTTTTAACAAAAGTTTAAAATAACCAATAAATTTCGTTCCACTTCACAATTGTTTCCTACTTGTTGATTCTTAACCAAAAAATTTAAATTTTATATCTTTATGTTTGAAGCCTGAAATGTGGCAAAAGGTTGAAAAGTTCAAGGGAGCCGAATACTTTCGCAAGGCACTGTATGTATTAGGATGTCATGGTCAACTCTATCAAATGCTGCTGAGAGAATTAGGAAGGTGCATTCGCCTCTGTCCCTGGCCATGAGCAGGCCATTTAGTACTCGTGTGAGTGCGGATTTGTTGCTATGTTTTTTTCCTTATGCCTGACTGAAATTGGTCATATATATCATCACCAAATAACCTGTTATCTAATTGGTTAGCAGCAGCCTTTTCTATAACCTTTCATAAAAAGGGTAGGTTATAGACATGTCTGTGCCTACTCAACATATCTGGTTCCATGGAGGGTTTCTTTAGAAGAGGTTTGATGATGGCCGCCTTAAGTAGATCAGAGAAGATCTCACTCTGCATAGAACAGTTCACTATGTTCTTGATTGCCGGAATGAGCAGGTCAGGAGGAGTGAGATTGGGCCTGTTTCTAGTTCACATGATGTTCTGCCTAGGCTCTGAAGGATGTTTGTGATCTCTGTTTCATCTATTCTGTCAAATTGTAGCCATCAACTTAAGGTATTATTATTGCTGGCCTTTGGACTGTCATCTGTTGTTTTTTGCCATTTTGTATCAATGAGACTGTCGCTGAAGTAATAGGCAAATTTTTCACAGAGTTGTGATAATGAGATAGTAGGTCTTAGGCTGTGTGGCTTGCAGAGTTTATGTACTGCATGGAATGGCTATGGCAGCCTGTTCCTTGCGTTTTCTATTTCTTGTGACAGAAAGGTGGATTTTTTTTTCTCATTTATGGCTGATTGAAAGTTCCTCAGGTGTAGGGTCTGTTGAATTTTGTCCTTCAGTGATTGATGTTTCCGGCACTGATGTTTAAGCTTTGGTGTATTGCTGCACTAGGTGGTTATGCTCTGAAGTTGTTTCAGTCTGCCAGTGGAGGCTGAGGTTGTTCCAGATTTCTTGGGAAGATAATCCTGTAAGGATTCTGTGTTTTCTTTGACGTCAGGTCCCTTCCGCTGATTGGCCTCAGTGGTCACGTGATGTCCCGGGGGTGTCTTCCTTAGGCTGTGGAGACTTCTGTCAGAAGACAACAACAAAGCTGCAGACCCAGACTGTGCTGGGCACCGGGGACAAGTGAGTGTTTTTTTTTTTTGTTTTTTTTTTGTTCACCTTCCCTGGCCTCATTAAAAAAAATAAAAATTTTAGCATGGACAACCCCTATAAGCCCTCATATGGCTCTGTGAACTGAAAAATAAAAAAGTTATGGGGTTTGAAGGCGGGGAGTCAAAAACGAAAATCGAAAAATACCACCAGCGGGAAGGGGTTAAGGTAGATTTGAAGCCGATCGCTATCCCGCCTCCTTTTCTCTCCTGTCTCTCACAGTGCAGCACCAGGTAGTTATTTGGTATTGTAGCTTCCAGTATAGGGCCTGAGTTTCCATCTAGCTTTTTGATTTGTGGTTCATGGTAATGATTTCTCCAAGATTGGCATGGAACCAACCTCTAACAGTGACTGCATAAACATTTCTGTGCAATATTAATACATTAAAACTATTAATAAGTTAATAAGATCTTATGCACACGGCAGTGTTACATTCACAGGCTTGTATGGTATAGCAAGGTGTGCACTACTGGTCTGTTTATGGTGATGAACCATATTCTCTTTGTACTTTATGGAGAGAATACATCAGTAATATAGCATGTACTGGATGATACCACAATGTTTTGTTTTTTTTCATATAAAATCCGAACCATGCACAGCTGCCGTTTTTGCGCATAGATTTCTACTGGCAGTGTAAAACTTTTAGTTTTCTCATTGCATGAATTCCATGTACTCTAGGAGGAGCTTTCGTTTTTAAAAATAGCTGTTTTTCAGGTAAACGACTGAGTAAGGCTGTGTTCACACGGAGGAATTTGCTGCAGAATTGGGGGCAGATTTCGCCCCCGAATCCAGGACTGTTTCCTCCTGTTATCCGCCTCCCATTGTTTTCAATGGTAGGCAGAGATCGCAGCAGTACGCGGAAAAAATAAGCGTCCTGCTTAATCTTGCCGCAGATTCCATGGCTGATTCAGCCACGGAGTCCACGGCTCGAGACTCCTTGCTGATTAGGCCCATTCATCCAAGCAGCGGGATGCCACGACTGAATGACGATGCACTGCATCAGCATCCTGTCGCGGCTAGACTGCGGTGAAAATGCCGGTGACGGAAAATGAAGAAGAATTCCTCTTTATTTTCCGCTGTGAGAACTATACCCTTAGTTTGTCTGCTCAAAGTAAAGTGTATAGGGTTTGAGGGTATACTCACTTTTCCAAATGTTACTGTCAACTTTGAAACTTTTTTAGGAGGTGATATGCATGTAAAGTTCTCTAATTTCGTTATTCTTTTATAACAAACGTAAATTGCAATGTGTATTTTACAGACAGTCACTGGTTGTTGAAAAAATTTATGAAGAAGTTCAAGACTACGAGGTAGCAGTTTGATAAAGTGACAGTTTGCAGTTTTATTTGTACATGTTTGAAAGCTGTTTTATCAGGTTCAAAGTGTCTAGAAATACTTGGCACCTAAAGTGTTACAGTTAAGGTTTCAGAAAGATAAAGATAATAATATTCTAATTCTTATCATAGCAAAAGTAAAGTTCATTTGATAACATTAGTTTATGAGGTAATTGTACATAAAATCTATTGTTTTCTTAAAGTATCAATTTGCTGTGTAAGGACCATTTATATTATCTTTTGTACCATGAACCGTTTCTTTTCCTTAGATTATAGTAGTAAGACAGTACAGCAGTGCAAGCCAAGGGCATTGGTGTATATATCACAATTGATAGACAAACACACAGACATTAGTGATAATTTCTTTGTATAAAAAATTACAAATGAAAGACTAGTAGATAGCTAAGTACTGTACAGCATTTGGCCATCTCTGTCAGTACCATGGATATTCAGTGGAGTGGTGGTACACATGCATGACCATTGCTGCACCCAATCTCCTCTGAAATGGGAAGCCCTGTTTTGTTTTTTGTTTTTGTTTTTTTTTTGTTTTGTTTTTTTATATAATTTTATTTGTTTGTCAATAAAAAGCAGAGGATTGCATCTGGGTATATTCAATGAGTTAGTGCCATCGAAAGATGTGTATGAGGGAAAAATAGAAGTGTGACAGAGTACATTTTTAGGATTCCCTCTAGGGAATCCATCTGATTTCAAGCCACCCTCATCCAGACATCATACAAAAACCTCTGACTTGATATTATTGTAAAAAATGGTTTGAAAACAAGCCATATTTGGATCAAAAAAAGTAAGGTGTCTCTGTCCTGGCAGTACCTGCACAGAGAAGGATATCCCTTTCTCCAAGCTGAGAACAGTCTGTCTATTTTGTCCTCTGGGAATTCAGGAGAGCTATGTATCAGGTATGAGGCAGGGTCCCCAATGCCCAGAGACCCACAAGATGTTGTTTTAAGAGAGTGCTAGACTAGAAGGTGGAGTTATGGATCCAATATAAAGAGTGTCTAAGATGACTGGCCAAGTTGTAGCATCTGATATTGTAGTTTCTATGATTTACTAAACAAAAGTTCTGGTGTATCTTGTGCCAAAAAATAAAAGAAATTCTCTACTAAGCCTAAGGCTATATTTAATATTTTATTAAAACTTGAGTGAAGATGGATGTATTGTGTGGTAGATAGTACTAATAGAGAACCATATATACTCTAATGGACTTTTTTCCAACAGACAAAAAAAAACATGATAAAGATCATAGCTCTCCAAAAGTAACTGGGACATATTACTGTATACTCACAAGATTTAGGAATTTTGACCAGTGACCTTACAAGACAGTCTGTCCCTAGTAGACAGGCGGGCATGTACCTTTATAAAAACACTGTATCTTGGGCAGTGGTGAACCTAGCCTCTTTGCTGCCTGAGGCGGACTATAGAAAGATGCCCCCCCCCCCCCAAAAAAAAAAACAAAAAAAACTGAGTTTCCATGCTACTAGTTTAACACACTGTTAACGCACAATATACACAATACACAAAGTTATAAAACAGTTTTTAAGAATTCTTCTTCCTGTATTACTTCAGTATCAGATCAACAACACGGCATTAACAATGACAATAACTTCCCACATCTTCTGCTTGGTAGATGGACGAGCCCACGTGGCCCCCATTCTCTATAATAGGAGCCCCGCAGATAGCTGAGGACTGGACTTCGGGTATCTTTGGCACTCCCATTGAAGTGAATGAGAGCCCTGCGGGTTCGTCCATCCACCAAGTGACACACCTATATATATGGCTGCAGTCAGGCTGAATTCCCACCCAGTGGGGGAAAAAACCCAATTCTCAGGCTCAGTGGGGGTCTCAGCAGACAGACCCCCATCACTCAGGTATTTATCCTCTATCATTTAGGTGAATACAGGGCAGTAACATTCTGTGACTTACAGGTGACGTCTCTGACTAATCGGTCACATTTCCCTTCTCTTCCCTTTGGACCGCCATGACCACTTCTTCCAGCTGTGACTTGTCTCTGTAAAGTTTGCAGCACAGACATCTTTGGCTCCTCACTTTTCCAGGCATCCAACCCACATTGTCCTCACCTGCACCCCCATCCTGCTGCTACCCCCAATTATACTATATATGATATAACCCCCCATAATGAATAATACTCCCAAGTGCATCTTTATATTAATAACATCTGTGTGTACCCTGTATAAATAGTGCCCCTTATTAATAATACCCCAGGTGTTAACTAATTAAAAGGTTTTCCAGGTCATTAATAAACTAATCAGTGGGGTTCAAAAACCCAGGACCCCCACTGATCAGCTGTTTGAATGGTACCTGTGTAAGCGCCGTGACCGCTTCTCTGTTTACATAGTGTATTTCATCTCATAGCGGCCATGTAATGTAACTACAGCCTCGTCCTGTACATGTCTACAGTATGTGACAAGGCTACAATTACATCACACGGTCACTATAAACAGACAGCGTATAATATGAACAGGTGCCATAGCCCATGTTTATAGCGCCCCATTTACACACACTATAATGTTCCACAGCAGCCCCTGCACACAGTATTACACAGTGTTATGGCCCACAGCGGCCCCTGCACACTTTATTATGCCTCTCAGCGGCCCCTGCACACGGTATTATGCTCCATAGTGGCCCCTGCTCACGGTATTATGCCCCGCGTTGGCCACTGCACACTGTATTATGTTCCGCAGCAACTCCTGCACACAGTTTTATGCCCCATATTGGCCCCTGCACTGGTATTATGCTCCATAGTGGCCCCTGCACTTGTATTATGCTCTATAGTGGCCCCAGCACACGGTATTATGCTCCATAGTGGCCCCTGCACTGGTATTATGCTCCAGAGTGGCCCCTGCACAGAGTATTATGCTCCATAGTGGCCCCTGCACTGGTATTATCCTCCATAGTGGCCCTTGCACTGGTATTATGCTCCATAGTGGCCCCTGCACTTGTATTATGCTCTATAGTGGCCCCTGCACTCGGTATTATGCTCTATAGTGGTCCCTGCACAGGGTATTATGCCCCATAGTGGCCGACCCATGAACTATTATTATACTCTGGGGTCTTTTCAGACCCCAGAGTATAATGATTGGAGACCCAGGGGAGAATACAAACATAAAAACCAGAGTTACTTACCTATCCTGGACACCGGTGCACTCCTTGCAGCTTTCGGCCCTGTTTAATTGCGCACACACGTCACGTGATCAGGCCGGCGACGTGACCTGATGACGTCACCACAGGCCTCAAGCCTGCTCGGAGTTACATCGGATCGCAGGAGGTGAGTAACACTGTTTTTTATGTTCCCTCACCAACCCTAGGCCTCCGATTATTATACTCCGGGGTCTGAATAGACCCCGGAGTATAATAATAGTAGTATTTGCGGCCAGCGGCCTAACTTACCGATAACCTCACATTTGCAGCCAAGGTATTGAGTCAGAACAGTGAAAAATGATGCATAAAGACTGCCAGATACGGCTGTAAGACAGTTCACCAACTTCTGACATACAGTCAGTCACTGCAAGTTACCTGAAGCCAGAAGGAATCAGCATTGCGTAAGTTGCATCTGCAGCTCAGACCCCCTCAGCATAGAAGATTCTATCAAGCAGCCATCTCACTCCAGCAAAGTTATATTTATCCTGTTTGTGTTGCATCATGGCTGAAGGACACCCTGAAGCACAAGGTAGCATGGACCTCAGTCTGCAGCCCAGTGAGAAGGCTAGGCGCTCAATTAAACCTACATGGAAGGTTAGAGACAATCTAGAAGGTTTAAAGCATGAACTTTCCTGTGAACTCTCAAAATGGTGGCAGAAAATACAGACTAATATCTGCCATGTGCTTGTCTGCATACCATGTATCACCACTAGAGGGAGCTCTGTGACAGCTTTGTTCTATGCATGGACATTATAAAATGAAAGCTGAGGACTTTGAAAGCATATTGAGAAAACTACATACAGACGATTCTTTAGCTGAATTGCAAAGCTTCCAGCATCTCAATTCAGAACGAGACAGCTTAGTACATGAAACTAAGTTAAGGACATTGGCAAGAATTGCGCAACTGCAGGAAATGGCATCCCATGTTTCTGAGTCTACCAAGCGTTCGAAGCGTACATCTAAGTCACGTTCCTCTAAATCTTCCACACTCAGTGAGCAACTTATAAAAGCACGTGCAGAGGCGGAAGCTACTAAGATACAGGCAGCCTTTGCACAACAGAAAGCAGAGATGGAAGCTAATGCAGCTCAAAAAAGGGCAGAACTAGAAGCTCTAGAGAAACAGTATGAGCACGCTGCAGCCATGGCAAGGTTAAGCATTTTAGAACAGGCCATCAGTGGAAGTGAAAGCGACAGCACCAGTTTGTGTAATGTGGAAGCAGAGGATCCCCTCAAGCGCACAAGAGACTATGTACTAAGCCAAAGCAGTGAATCCCTATTTGCCACAAATGTTCCTGTCAGGGACGACATTTCTCCAGAGCAACAGGGCACAATATCTTCTGCAGCACACCGCATTCAAGGTCAGTACAATGCTCTGTCTGTCCAGCATCCAGTTTCTTCTTCCTTCATGGATTCCCAAAGCCTTACACCTCAGCAAATGCAATATACTGATACTCAGGTAAACACCAATGTGACGCCATACCACCAGACTGCAAACAACAGTCCAGTTTCACATCCATATGATGGCTAAACCTATGGACTTTTAGCTAGCTCCTAGGCTGAATGCCTACACAGCCCCATTTCTACCTACCTCTGTTAACCAGAACCCCACTAACAACGTAATCACCGCTTCTCAGCCAGCAACTCAATATTTAAGGTCAGAGAGAACAGACATGTCAGAGTTTGCAAGGTACATGGTTCGCCGTGAGCTCACTAAGACTGGACTCACAAGGTTCGATGACCAACCTGAGAACTACAGAGGCTGGAAATGTGCCTTCAAAACTGCAATTAGTGACCTTGGCATTACTGCAGCTGAAGAACTGGACTTGCTTATGCGGTGGGTTGGCCCACAGTCCACAGAACGTGCTAAAAGACTCAGATCCATCCACATTTACAACCCCACAGCAGGCTTTACTGCTGCTTGGGAAAGACTGGAGAAAACCTATGGCAGTCCTGAAGCAATAGAGAATGCTCTGTTCAAACGATTGCAAGGGTTTCCAAAGATATCTGGTAAGGATCATCAGAAATTTCAAGAACTTAGTGACCTACTCATGGAGCTCCTACTGGCTAAGGCGGACACTCTCCTACCGGGCCTCAGTTACCTGGACACTGCTCGTGGGGTAAACCCGATAGTCTCCAAGTTGCCATATAATATTCAAGAAAGGTGGACCACAGTTGGGTCAAGATACAAAAATGAGAATCGAGTCTCCTTTCCTCCATTTTCCTACTTCTGTGAGTTTATCAAGAACATTGCAGAATCCAAGAATGACCCAAGCTTTTCCTATGGGGATCCTAGTGTTCCTGGTTCACCTCCTATTAAGTATGACAGCTCACATTCTAACTACAGAAACCGCAGAAGCCCAGTTTCGGTGAAAAAGACTGATATTCTTCCTACACCTACATCAGCACCAGAAGAAAGCAGTTGCAACAACAACCAAGACGAAAAGGTAGAAAATCCTAACCGTCTGTGTCCTATTCACAAGAAGCCTCATCCCCTCAAGAAGTGTATTGGCTTCAGGAGGAAACCAATTCAGGAACGTAGAGAACTTCTAAAGAAACTAGGGATATAATTCAAATGTTGTGCCTCTACTGAACATGTTGCTAGAGACTGTAAAATTACTATTAAGTGTATAGAGTGTGGCAGTGAGGACCATGTACAAGCTCTTCATCCATCCCAGCCTAGTGCCGCACCACCTAGAGGTTCCCCTTCCCCAACTAAGCATGGCGGGGAGAACACAGATCAAGCAGCAAATACTACCACAGTATCTTGCTCATGTACAGAAGTCTGTGGAGAAGACCTTTGTGACAAGTCCTGTGCAAGGATATGCCTAGTCAATATATACCCCAAGGGCCAACCAGAAAGGGCTCTGAGGGTGTACGCTATCTTGGACGACCAGAGCAACCACTCACTTTCAAGGTCAGAACTCTTTGATCTGTTTAACTTAAAGGGTGATACTTATCCATATACCTTGGGTACTTGTAGTGGCATATCAGAGGTTTCTGGAAGAAGGGCCAGTGGTCTTGTAATAGCTTCTCTTAAGGGCAATCTGGAGATGCCTTTGCCCACACTTGTTGAGTGCAACCAGATACCATCAAACAGATAAGAGATACCCACACCAGAGGCGGTTTTTCAGCACCCTCATCTAAGGGCTATAGCCAGTGAAATACCATCCCTCGACAAAAATGCAGACATTCTAGTTCTGATAGGTAGAGGCATTCTCAGACTGCACAAAATACGCCAGCAAATTAATGGACCACATGATGCACCATTCGCCCAGCACCTCGATCTAGGATGGATTATCATTGGCAACGTCTGCATAGGTAGGATGAAAAGGCCCACCAATATTTCTTCATTTAAGACGCATATGTTACCAAATGGTCGCAGCACTTGTTTTCAGCCATGTCCACATCACTACCAAGTGAAAGAGAAGATAAGCAACAGTAAGTGGCTGCATAATCACCGAGACAACGTGAATACTTTCCTGCCTGGGGACGACACCCTTGGATTAACAGTGTTCAATACAACAAGTGATGACAACAAGCTGGCACCGGCTATAGCTGATAAAGAATTTCTCAAACTTATGGACAAGGAATTCATTCAAGATGATTCCAACAGCTGGGTAGCACCTTTCCCTTTCCGCTCCCCGAGATCAAAACTACCAAACAATCTGAAGCAAGCAGTTTCTAGATTTTCCTCTTTAAAACGTACCCTCAAGAGGAAACCAGAGATGGAGAAACACTTTGTAGGTTTCATGCAGAAGGTATTTGAGAGAGATCATGCAGAACCTGCACCTCCACTAAAGGAAGGAGAAGAATGCTGGTACCTTCCATCGTTTGGCGTGTATCACCCTCGCAAACCTGACCAAATCAGGGTTGTGTTCGATTCTAGCGCTCAGTATGAAGGCGTCTCTCAACAACCTGCTCCTCACTGGTCCTAACCTAAACAACAGCCTCATAGGAGTCTTAATCCGTTTCAGACAAGAGCCTGTTGCAGTGATGGCCGACATCCAACAGATGTTTCATTGCTTCATTGTTAAGGATGATGACAGAAACTATCTGAGGTTCCTATGGCATAAGGACAATGATGTCAACAATGAAGTCATAGATTACCGGATGAAGGTACATGTCTTTGGCAATAGCCCATCTCCTGCAGTAGAGATCTATGGACTGAGAAGGACCGCCCATGAAGGTGAGAAAGAGTATGGCTCTGATGCTTGTCAGTTTGTTGAGAGGAACTTCTATGTTGATGATGGTCTTAAATCCTTACCTGCAAGTGAAGAAGTGATTGATCTCCTCTCTAGAACACAGGAAATGCTGTCTGTAGCTAACCTCAGACTTCACAAGATCATCTCCAACAATATGGAAGTAATGAAGGCATTTCCCTCTGATGATCATGCAATCAACTTGAAGGATCTTGATCTCAGTTCTGATACTCCTCCTATGCAACGCAGCCTAGGATTGCTATGGAACACTGAACAAGACACATTCACATTCCAAGTGTCTTCTTGTGACAAACCTTTCACCAAACAAGAAGTTTTATCTGTTGTGAACAGCATTTATGATCCTCTTGGTTTCATTGCTCCCATCACCATTCAAGACAAGCTACTACTAAGACAGCTTACCACTGAGAACATGGACTGGGACACTCCACTGCCTGCTGAGAAACAACAAAGGTGGGAAAAATGGAAAAGATCTTTGCAAGTATTGGAACAACTCCAGGTTCCACGTTGTTATGTACCCAGCTCCCTTACAGCGGCAGTAAGGAAGGAAATCCACATCTTCTCTGATGCGTCAGTGGAAGCTATAGCTGCAGTGGCCTATCTGAGGATATTAGGAGCCAATCATGAGCTACACTGTGGATTTGTTCTAGGTAAGGCCAAACTGACCCCAAAACCTGCACACTCCGTTCCACGACTCGAACTTTGTGCAGATGTGCTTGCAGTAGAAATTGCTGAAGCAATAAGAGATGAAATGGACATTGCCATTGATTCATTTACATTCTACACTGATAGCAGAGTTGTCCTTGGTTATATAAACAATCAAACAAGACAATTTTATGTGTATGTTGGAAACAGAGTGGAACGTATCCAAAGTTTCTCTACCCCTGTTCAGTGGCATTACGTCTCCACACAACTTAACCCAGCTGACCGTGGTACAAGGCCTGCACTGACAGCGCACCTTTTAGACCATATGTGGCTGTCGCCTCCAAGTTTCCTGTATGAAGATCCCTGCTTGTCTCCTAACAATGCTGTCTACGATTTAGTGGATCTCGAGTTTGACAAGGAAATCAGGCCTATGACCTCCACACTCTACACTTCTGTGATTCCAAAGGCGAAGCTGGAGCCACATCGCTTTGAACGTTTCTCAACCTGGTCATCCATTGTGAGAGCTGTCGCCCAACTGTTTCACATCGCTCAGTGCTTTGCGAAGGACAGATCAACGGAGTGTCATGGCTGGCATATGTGTACGAAACACCCTACCACAGCGGACATTGAACACGCTGAGCAAGTTATCATCTGGAGTGTTCAACATGAGGTATATCATCAAGAGATTGACAGTATCTCACCGAGCATCGATCTGTCCAGGAACAGTCACTTTATAAACTAAACCCCGTAATCGACCACCACGAATTATTGAGAGTGGGCGGCCGGATTGGAAGGTCTGACTTGTGTAGCAAGGCACAGAACCCAGTGATCATTCCAGGTGGACACTACCTTTCTGCTCTGCTGATCCGACATTACCACGAGAAGGTCAAGGTAACCAAGGGAGGCTCAGTGCGAGTTTTCTTCCGCCCAATTAATGAACTGGTGCTTCTTCTTCCAAGAGGAGATGTCACATAAAAGAAGATAAGGACACCATTCACAGCTCATGGCGGGGAGCTTCCTTCCATGATCTAAAACCGTGTTCTTGTGGATTACAGTGTGGGTTGGTGGAGGTGTTGGCAAATTGCGGCTTCCCGATCTGAAGATTTGTTTATTTGGACTAACTGTTGATTATTGTTTGTTGTGCATGTTTCTTTTTTGTTTTTCAGGTTTGAAGAGGACCTTATGGACATCTCAGGACATTATTAATGTTTGTTTTCAGTGAAATCTAAAGATTTCAGGCGGGGGAGTGTCATGTCCCGGGACTTGGTTTAATTCACTGACATGTATCTGTGATACTGTGTTTGTCTTTGTAGTTTGTCCCTTCTCTCTCTCTGTATCCTTAGCTGTGATGCTCTAGCTCCTCCTCTCTCTCTCTCTGTTTAGTTTCACTTCTTTGTAAGCAACATGTCTGCTCAGCTCCTGGTAATTCATAATTTTTCACCTACTGCTGTATGAGGTTTTACAGGATTTACCTGGATTAAAGCATCTGGAATCTTATCCTCGCCTCCTCAGTTGAGTCGAACACTATCTGATAAATATTTCTTGGTGTAAATTGCTGGTTAGCATAGAGACTACAGGACACTCTCACAACCTCACATTTGCAGCCAAGGTATTGAGTCAGAACAAGGGCATCAAATACCTTGTCCGGCCCTGACTTGATGTATATCAATCTTTGCTATCATATTTATTTACTATGACCCATGCTAATAAGTAACTGTGTACCTTTTTACTGATTACACTGTCCAAGGTCCTTCACCATAATGTTTACTATGCTTGCTATCTCAGGAATAAAGCATGTACGTCATTTCTTTAGGTTCAAAGTAGTTAAATAAAAAGCCATACATTTCAGCCTCCGTTATTATCATTTAAAGGGAGTCTATCATTAGAAAAACACTTTTTGAACTAATGGCACATTGGAATAGCCTTTAAAAAGGCTATTCTACTCCGACCTTCCTTTCTTTTCTTC
Organism: Leptodactylus fallax; assembly: GCA_947044405.1. Classification (NCBI taxonomy): domain Eukaryota; kingdom Metazoa; phylum Chordata; class Amphibia; order Anura; family Leptodactylidae; genus Leptodactylus; species Leptodactylus fallax. Next base: position 201,015 of record CAMRHE010000026.1, read on the forward strand.
TCTCCGCCATTTCTGATAAAATCAGTTTCTTGCATTATGCAAATTACAATCACTTCCCTCTTCATCTTCTCCGGATCTTCTGCCTTGCGTAGGCATCGGATTGCATAGGCAAAATGGTGGCAGAGCCTGAAGTGGCAGAGCCGATTGCGTATGCACAAAATTTCATATCCATACAGCACTGCGTCCGATGCCTACGCAAGGCAGAAGATCCAGAGAAGATGAAGAGGGGAGTGAACACAATCAGCTAAGGGGCGGCGGAAGGTTATGACGCGGGGGGTGCTTGGAGCACAGGGGGAACGCCCCCTGTGCTCTGTGATCATAATTTGCATAACTCAAGAATCGGATTTTTATCAGAAATGGCGGGGAAAAGAAAAGAATGTAAGGTAGGAGTAGAATAACCTTTTTAAAGTCTATTCCAACATGCCATTAGTTCAAAAGGTGTTTTTCTAATGATAGACTCCCTTTAATGACAGATTTTCTCCATTATTCACAATGTTTGAATGTTTACACATTAACTTTGCCTATTTTTCTGCTGAGGAAACAATTCAATGGCAACCCTCTCCATTTAATTAAAAAGCTACCATCCAAGGGGATTTCCTGCTATAGTGTTATATTGCTAGAACATAGAAGAAGAACTTATTGATGGTGAGAATCCCATTTCTGAGAATCTCACAATCTTTAAGACGAAGGGGCTTTGGTACTAGAGAAACACTGTGTTTCTTCACAGCCTTTTTCTGTACAGCAACCTAACCTGTGCAGTGAACTTCAACATAGCCCTATTCATTTGATTTGGACAGCATTGCAGAGCAAGTGGCCAAGACTGCCACTGTGCAGAACAACCGGAAGGATCTTGGTCCCTTTGTTTTCAGGATTGGGGTGTCCCAAGAGATGTTTTGCCAGGTTCATTTCAGCCAAGCGTCACTACTCTGTCCTCTTCCTCCTCGACCTCTCCTCTGCCTTTGACACAGTCGACCATTCCCTCCTGTTAGAAATGCTCTCATCCCTTGGCATCTCAGACCTGGCCCTTTCCTGGATCTCCTCATACCTCACCACAGGGGTGCACCTCTAATGAGACGAGGGTGAGGCGGCCGCCTCAGGCAGCACTATCGGAGGGGCGGCATTTTTAATATTGTGGGTTTTTTTTGTTTGTTTTTTTTAACTATTCTTTATCCTAAACCAGCCCAAGACAGGCCGCTCTGAAAACAAAGCTAAGCGGTACCTGTCTGGGGCCGGCTTAGGAGACTTCTGCATCTCAGCGCAGGCGGCGGTGCTATGACGTCATCACGCCTCCTACGCTGAGACACAGACGTCTTATACGCCGGAGGTAACGGCCTATTTACTTACCTATCCCCGCTCCTGCTCATGACCGCCCCCCAGAGGTGTAGCTAGCGGGGGGGGGGGGGGGGCAGAGGGGGCAGTTTTTCCAGGCCTACTGACTCTGTAGGGGCCCACTCCGGAGCCACCATTAATGATTTACTTTTAACTAGATCGGTGTCCGCAGACACTGATATAGTTAAAACCCATCCTGTCTTGTAAACCGCCAGCTACTTCAGGCCTGCAGTTTACAAGACACCGAGACCAGGCTGGCGCGATGATGTCATAGCATCACGCCGCCTGTTTGTGGACCCTATTCATCATAGAGCAGAGGAGAAGAGGAGGAGAAGCGACTCCATTCACCAAAGGATCGCAGGTAGGTGAGTATAACTTTTTTTTTAGCGCAGTTGTGGGTGTTTTAATAGTATAAGGGGTTGTTAGGAGGGGGAAATATAAGGGAGGATTCATTAGGGAGCTTTATGATGATAGGGGGTTCGTTTATATAAGGACTATTACAAGGGGGGAGGCATTACAAGGGGGAGGTCATTTATATAAGGGGTCATTAGGGGCGCAGTATTTATGTCAGGGGGAATCAGGGGCATAATATAAGGGGAGAATTCATTTAATTAAGGTGGCACTTTATTAAAGCTAAGGCCCCATGTAGCGAGCAGCAGCAAAAAAGTGCTGCAGGAAAAACCACATCGGTAATGAATCGCAGTTTTTCCCGCAGCGCTTTTCACAGAAAGTCCGCAGAGGTTTCCTCTGTGGACTTTCTGCGTCCATTATACCTATTGGGAAACCGCCAGTGTTTCCGTAGGTATAATTGACATGCTGCGATTTCCAAAACCGCAACAGTTTTGGAAATTGCAGCATGTCCACTGTGTGTATTTTTCCGCAATATGTGGATGGAATTTACTAGAATCCCATCCACTTTGCAGGAACTGTAAAACACTGCATTTTTTTCACGACATTTAAACCGTGGCCACACCACGGCATTTCTGCCACGTGAGGCCAGGGCCTTAAGGAGTTTTCCACCTCATTTTTATTGATGATCTATCCTCAGAATAAATCATCAATAAGAGATCAGTGAATCCCCGCTGATCAGCTGTATGAAGGGGCCACGGCGCAGTCTGTTTATAGTGTCCGTGTGATGTAATTACAGCCTTGTCACATAGACGTGTATAGGACGAGGCTGTAGTTACATTACATGGCCGCTTTGAGATGTATGATACTACATAAACAGAGAAGTGGTCACGGCGCTTACACAGATACCACGGTTCATTCAAACAGCTGATCCTGGTGGTCCCGGGTATTGGAACCCCACTCATTTTTTTTTACTTTTTAATAAGGAAATGCCTGGGGCATTAATAATAAGGGGCACTATTTAAAAGGGGTACACAGGGAAGTTATTAATATAAAGATGCACTTGGGGGTATTATTCATTATGGGGGGTTATATCATATATTTTATAATTGGGGTAGCAGCAGGATGGGTGTGCAGGTGAGGACAATGTGGGTCAGGTGCCTAGAAAAGTGAGGAGCCAAAGATGTCTGTGTTACAAACTTTACAGAGACAAGTCACAGCTGGAAGAAGTGGTCATGGCGGACCAAAGGGAAGAGAATGGAAATGTGAACGATTAGTCAGAGACATCACCTGTAAGTCACAAAATGTTCCTGCACTGTATTCACCTAAATGATAGAGGATAAATACCTGATTGATAAATACCTGAGAATTGTTTTTTTCCCCTCCACTGGGTGGGAATTCAGCCTGACCGCAGCCAGGCTGAATATAGGCATGTAGCTTGGTGGATGGACGAACCCACGTGACTCTCATTCCCTTCGATTGGAGTGCCAAAGATACCTGAAGTCCAGTACTTAGATATCTGCGGTGCTCCTATTAAAGAGAATGGGGGCCATGTGGGCTCGTCCATCCACCAAGCAGTTATTTTCATTGTTAATGCCGTGATGTTGATCTCTGACACTAAAGTAATACAGGAAGAATAATTCTTTTATAAACTGTTTTATAACCTTGTGTATATTGTGCAACAATAGCAGTGTGTGAAGCTAGTAGCATGTAAACGCAATATTTATTTATTTATTTTTTTTTTTTTGGGGGGGGGGGGTGTCTTTCCATAGTCTGCCTCAGGCAGAAAAGAGTCTAGGTTCACCACTGCCTCACCAACCACATATTCAGCGTCTCCCGCTCACACACCACCTCCCTGCCACACCCTCTTTCTGTAGGTGTCCTTCAAGGCTCCGTCCTAGGACCCCTCCTGTTCTCCATCTACACCCTCAGCCTTGGCCAACTCATAGAATCCCATGGTTTCTATTACCATTGCTATGCTGATGACACCCAAATATATCACTCTGAACCAGACATTACGGCTCTGTTGTCCAGAGTCCCAGAATGTCTAGCAGCCGTAGCCTATTTTCTCTCCCCCCGCTTTCTCAAACTCAACATGGAGAAAACGGAGTTCATAATCTTCACCCCTCTTCACACGGCCCCCCTACCCAACCCATCTATCAAAGTAAATGGAACCACACTCACCCCAGTCTCACGGGTCCAATGCCTTGGGATAACCTTAGACTCTGACCTATCCTTCAAGCTGCATATTCAAACCCTCAACACCTCCTGCCGCCTCCAACTTAAGAACATCCATCGAATCCGCTCCTTCCTCACTCCTGAAACTACAAAGATGCTAGTCCACGCCCTCATAATCTCCCGCCTAGACTACTGTAACACCCTTCTCCATGGCCTCCCAGCTAACACTCTATCCCCCCTCCAGTCCACCTTAAACTGTGCTGCTTGCTTAATACACCTCTTCCACCGTTCTTCATCGGCTCCTCCCCTCTGCCAATCCCTTCAATGGCTACCCGTTGCCCAGTGAATAGAGTTCAAACTACTAATGCTGACATACAAAGCCATCCACAACCTGTCCCCTCCATATATCTCCGACCTAATCTCCCGCTACCTGCCCACACGTTACCTCCGATCCTCCAAAGACCTCCTACTCGGCTCTGCTTTTATCCGCTCTTCACACAACCATCTCCAAGACTTCTCCCGTGCATCCCCCATACTCTGGAACTCATTACCAAGACACATAAGACTGACCCCCACAGTCACAAGCTTCAAGAAGGCCCTGAAGACTCCACTAACGTTCTGTCTCTATCCCTCTTCCCTCATAGATTGTAAGCCCTTGCGGGCAGGACCCTCTATCCCACTATGCCAGTTTGGTCACTGTTAGTATTATATTTGTTTTGTATATCTTGTGTACCGTATATAAACCCTCAAATGTAAAGCACCATGGAATTAATGGTGCTATATAAATAAACAATAATAATAATAATAATTTCTTGTACAGTGCCTTGCAAAAACATTCATACCCCTTGTACTTTTTCACATTTTGTCACCTTACAACCACAAGCTTAAATGTATTTTATTGCGATTTTATGTGATAGCCCAACACAAAGTAGCACATAATTGTGAAGTGGAACGAAAATTATACATGGTTTTCAAAATTTGAATCAAACATCTGAAAAGTGTGACATACAAAAGTATTCAGCCCCCCTATAGCAATACTTTATAGAGCCACCTTTCGCTGCAATTACAGCTGCAAGTCTTTTGGGGTATGTCTCTACCAGCTTTGCACATCTAGATACTGAGATTTTTGCCCATTCTTCTTTGCAAAATAGCTCACAGATGCTCAATGGGATTTAGGTCTGGACTTTGACTGAGCCATTCTAACACATGAATATTCTTTGATCTAAACCATTCCACTGTAGCTCTGGCTGTATGTTTAGGGTCGTTGTCTTGCTGGAAGGTGAATCTTCTTCCCAGTCTCAAGTCTTTTGCAGCCTGCAACAGGTTTTCTTCCAGGATTGCCCTGTATTTAGCTCCATCCATCTTCCCATAAACTCTGACCAGCTTCCCTGTCCCTGCTGAAGGTGTGTTTAGGGATGGTGTGTTTAGGGTGATGAGCAGTGTTACTTTTCCACCACACATAGTGCTTTGCATTTAGGCCAAAAAGTTCAACTTTGTTCTCATCTGACCAGAGCATCTTCTTCCACATATTTACTGTGTCCCCTATATGGCTTGTGGCAATGGCTCTTCTTATGTCTTTCTTTCAACAATGTTTTTTTTCTTGCCACTCTTCCATAAAGGCCAGATTTGTGGAATAAATAACTTATAGTTGTCCTGTGGACAGGTTCTCCCACCTGAGCTGTGGATTTCTGCAGATCCTCCAGAGTGACCATGAGCCTCTTGGCTGCTTCTCTGACCAGTGGTCTCCTTGCTTGATCTGTCAGTTTAGGTGGACGGCCATGTCTTGGTAGGTTTGCAGTTGTAGAATACTTTTTTTTCTATTTTTGGATGATAGATTGAACAGTGCTCCTTGGAATGCTCAAAGAAAGCTTGGGATAGGTTTTTATAACCTAACCCTGCTTTAAACTTCTCAACAACTTTATCTCTGGCCTGTCTGTGAATTATTTGGTCTTCATGATGCTGTTTGTTCACTAGAGTTCTCTAAAAAACCACTGAGGCCTTCACAGAACAGGTGTATTTATACTGAGACTAAATTACACATTACTGGACTCTATTAACTAAGTGACTTCAGAAGGCAATTGATGTCATTGGAATTCATTTAGGGGTATCAGAATACACGTCAGATTTTTATTTAATTGACATTTGAAAACCATGTATCATTTTCGTTCCACTTCACAATTATCTGCTACTTTGTATTGGTCTATCACTTAAAATCTCAATAAAATACATTTAAATTTGTAGTTGTAAGGTGACAAAATGTGAAAAAGTTCAAGGGGTATGAGTACTTTTGCAGGGCACTGTAAGTGTGTCCTGTACACTACCGTTCAAAAGTTTAAGGTCTCTTAGAAATTTCCTTATTTTTGAAAGAAAAGCAGTTTTTTTCAATGAAGATAACATTAAATGAATCAGAAATACACTCTATACATTGTTAATGTGGTAAATGACTATTTAAGTGTATAGAGGCCCATTTCCAGCAACCATCACTCCAGTGTTCTAATGGTACATTGTGTTTGCTAACTGTGTAAGAAGGCTAATGGATGTTTAGAAAACCCATGAAAACCCTTGTGCAAGTATGTTAGCACAGCTGAAAACAGTTTTGCTGGTTAGAGAAGCTATAAAACTGACCTTCCTTTGAGCTAGTTGAGAATCTGGAGCATTACATTTGTTGGTTCGATTAAACTTTCAAAATAGCCACAAAAAGAGAACTTTCATGTGAAACTCGACAGTCTATTCTTGTTCTTAGAAATGAAGGCTATTCTATGCGAGAAATTGCCAAGAAACTGAAGATTTCCTACAACAGCGTGTGCTACTCCCTTCAGAGTAGGCTCTAACCAGAGTAGAAAGAGAAGTGGGAGGCCCCGCTGCACAACTGAGCAACAAGACAAGTACATTAGAGTCTCTAGTTTGAGAAATCGACGCCTCACAAGTCCTCAACTGGCAGCTTCAATAAATAGTACCCGCAAAATGCCAGTGTCAACGTCTACAGTGAAGAGGCGACTCAGGGATGCTGGCCTTCAGGGCAGAGTGGCCAAGAAAAAGCCATATCTGAGACTGGCTAATAAAAGGAAAAGATTAATATGGGCAAAAGAACAAAGACATTGGACAGAGGAAGATTGGAAAAAAGAGTTATGGACAGACTAATCGAAGTTTGAGGTGTTTGGATCACACAGAAGAACATTTGTGAGACGCAGAACAACTGAAAAGATGCTGGAAGAGTGCCTGATGCCATCTGTCAAGCATGGTGGAGGTAATGCGATGGTCTGGGGTTGCTTTGGTGCTGGTAAAGTGGGAGATTTGTACAAGGTAAAAGGGATTTTGAATAAGGAAGGCTATCACTCCATTTTGCAATGCCTTGCCATACCCTGTGGACAGCGCTTGATTGGAGCCAATTTCATCCTACAACAGGACAATGACCCAAAGCACACCTCCAAATTATGCAAGAACTATTTAGGGAAGAATCAGGCAGATGGTATTCTATCTGTAATGGAGTGGCCAGCGCAGTCACCAGATCTCAACCCCATTGAGCTGTTGTGGGAGCAGTTTGACCGTATGGTACGCAAAAAGTGTCCATCAAGCCAGTCCAACTTATGGGAGGGGCTTCTGGAAGCATGTGGTGAAATTTCTCCAGATTACCTCAGCAAATTAACAGCTAGAATGCCAAAGGTCTGCAATGCTGTAATTGCTGCAATGGAGCATTCTTTGACAAAAGCAAAGTTTGAAGGAGAAAACTATATTTATTATTTCAAATAAAAATCATTATTTCTAACCTTGTCAATGTCTTGACTATATTTTCTATTCATTTTGCAACTCATTTAATAAATAAAAGTGTGAGTTTTCATGGAAAACACAAAATTGTCTGGTTGACCCCAAACTTTTGAATGGTTGAGGAAAGGCCCTAGAAACTTGGGGATAGGGCCTGCATGACAGGGGGGAGGATTAGGTAACGAAGGGGTTAATTAGTGCTGAGTTAGAGCGGGGAAAGTTAGGGGTGGGGTCAGATCTGATAAGAGAGAGTGCAGGGGTGAATCTGAGTTCAGTTGAAGACAGTTAGCAACCTGAAGTGGAGCACATAGCAGTGCAGCAGCATCTTACCATGGCTGCTTGGGAGGCTCTGATGTCCTTGGTGTAGTCAGCAGCGGCAATGCCTGGAGGCCAGGTGTTGGTGGAGCGGCACCTGGCAGCTGTACGTGAGCCCCCTGGCCAGGGCCCTTCTTACTTGGCCTCTTCTACGTGCGCTCGGCGGTCTCAGCTGCTGGAGCGCTGTTCTCCTGAATGGGGCGGGCGACGAGGTGGCGGTCCAGGAGCCCCAGACGGGACCCTCTGGCTCCGGGCGCCTCAATGAGCTCTGCTGAGGCCCACCCAAACGTCAGGAGGAATCCTCGCTGGAGCCGTGGTCGTCTGGAAGGGGGGGCTGGTGTCTTTGCCCCCTCCTTCCTCTTCTTCAGGCCGGACCATAGCGGCGGCTTTACGTGCTTCGGCTGGGAGGAATACCCGGCGTGTGATGTCATCGGGTGGGGACCACCCTTTTGGCGCGCTCCCCGGTCCAGGAGTCGGTGCGGCCTCTATCGGTGCCGGAAGTGATGCGGCCGGCACTTCCGGTGCGGCCGGGTCGTCATGGGGCGGGACTTTGGGCCTGGGCCGGAAGAGGCTGGCTGAAGATGGCGCCGGCGATTCTCCTGCAGGACGGACAGGGCGCAGCCCGCAGGGGACTGCCGGTCCTGCTTCTTTGGATGGTGCTGGTGGGTCCAGTGTTGAAGAAGGGGAGTCCTCCCAGAATGACCACACTGACCTGCGGCAGGATGCTGGACTGGCGGCTAATCTAGGTCCTCCCGTGAGGCAGCCAGGTGAGGGTCTGGGGTCTATATCTCTTTCCTCTGGGGGGGCTCTGCGGGCGGGGTGTTGGGGCCCGTGGGTCCGGAGAGTGTGTTGGGGTGGTTTAGGGGTTGCAGCTGGAATGGGCGAGCTTGGATCTGTGTGGAGTCCATTGTTGGGTCTGAGGCGGCAGCTGGTGGGTGAGCTGTCGGGTCTGGGGGTCACAAGGACTGCAGCTGTCTGGCTGGGTGCAGATGGTGGTTTGGGGTTCGGTGTAGTAGTTCGTTTGGCGGTTAGTGGGCTTGCTATGTCTGGCGCAGGTGTTGCAGGGGCTGTTGGGCCCCTCCAGGAGGTTAGCTCTGAGCTGGATCGTGCGGTTACAGAAACGGGGACTAAGTCTAAGGGGAAAGCGATGGCGCTGGCGGTTGATATAGTGAGCTTGGATAATCGGACAAAGGGTGCGGTCTATGTGTGTTTTGAGGGTCCCTTGGGGGCTCATCTGAAGCAGGAGGTGCGTAACATCATTTGGTAGGGGGAATATGTGGAAATTTTTCCTTGCTCCCCTTCGATAATTTAATTTAGACACAAGGAAACCTAGTGATAAAAAAAAGGAGGATGAGGGGAAGCGTCGCTGCCACTTGATCCTTAGGACCTTCGCCAATTGGCTACAGGCTTTTGCCGCTTTGGCGAGCATCATTGGTGAGAGGGAGCCGGAGCATTGCTCGGCCCCCTTTTTGGGTATGTGGATACGGTTGGGGAGGTTTCCAGGTGTATGGCGGGGTCGCCTGGCTCCGTTATGGTGAACAGTTCAGGCAGCGGAAGGTGGTGCGCCCGGGTTTGTGGTGGGACCACAAGGAAATCTCCTTGTGGATGAGGCTGATGTCGGCGCCAGCAGGTCTGTCCTTCGAGGGGGCGCGGGGGTTCTGGTTTGGGGGCCGGGTCCTCGGTGTCTCAGCGGAAGGGGTACTATTGACGGTACAACGAAGGGTAGTGCAAGTTCGGGACTTCCTGCCGCTTCAAGCACGAATGTTCAGGCTGTGGGTGGATTCATGGGCCATTCCACAAATGCTTTAAGTGCGGCATGGGAAAAGGTCTAGATCAGGGGTAGGCAACCTTTTTTGTTCGGCGTGCCGATTTTAATAAAAAAATCAAAGATGAGGTACTCGGAGTGCCGGTCAATAATTGTAAGTCTAACGACCCCTAAACTAAAGTCATATACCACAAACCATAACACAGAAGTGCTGCCACCAGATGCTTTAGGACACATGTGTTTACTGCTATTTCCTGTGACGCTCCAGTACTTTCTGATTAGAAGCAATGAAAGTCCATGTGCAGCCCTCAATTAGTGGTAAATGTAAGTGTCCAGGAGCAGCGTATGGCAGCATCCTTATGGTGAAAACACACTATGTATCTGTATGCAGCTATATTCTTAGGCCACTGGAACTTTTTCATTCGATGTAAAACTGGTGCATTTTTGCACACAAAAAAACAAAAAAAAAACAAAGCCTGAGTTTTCTGTGCAAAAACACATCCTTAATATAGAAGACACACTATTATACAGAATAATGTCCTATAGTGGTCCCTGCACACGGTATTATGTCCCATAGTGGCGCCTGCACACGGTATTATATCCCATAATGGCCTCTGCAACATGGTATATGTCCCATAGCGGCCTCTGCACACGGTATTATGTCCCATAGCGGCCTCTGTACACGGTATTTGTCCCATAGTGGTCCCTGCACACAGTATTTGTCCCATAGCGGTCCCTGCTCACGGTATTTGTCCCATAGCTTCCTCTGCACACAGTATTTGTCCCATAGCTGCCTCTGCACACAGTATTTGTCCCATAGCGGCCTCTGCACACGGTATTTGTCCCATAGCGGTCCCTGCTCATGGTATTTGTCCCATAGCGGCCCCTGCACACAGCAATATATCCCATAGCGGCGTCTGCACATGGTATTATGTCGCATAGCGGCCCCTGCACACAGTATTTGTCCCATAGCGGCCCCTGCACACGGTATATGTACCATAGCAGCCCCTGCACACGGTATATGTCCCATAGCGGTCCCTGCGCATGGTATTATGCTCCATAGTGGCCCCTGCACACAGTATATGTCCCACAGTGGCCCCTGCACACGGTATTATGCTCTATAGTGGCCCCTGCACACGGTATTATGTCCCATAGCGGCCTCTGCACACAGTATTTGTCCCATAGCGGCCCCTGCACACAGCAATATGTCCCATAGCGGCCCCTGCACACGGTATATGTCCCATAGCGGCCCCTGCACACGGTATATGTCCCATAGCGGCCCCTGCACACGTTATTATGCTCCATAGTGGCCCCTACACACCGTATATGTCCCATAGTGGCCCCTGCCCACGATATTATGCTCTATAGTGGCCCCTGCACACTTTATAATGTCCGATAGTGGCCCCAGCACACTGTGTTATCCTCCATAGTAGCCCCTACACATGGTATAATATTCTAACTTTTATAATATTCCAATTTTTGCCACTCACTAGCTATTATTATACTGTGGGGTCTCTTCAGACCTCAGAGTATAATAAGTGGAGGGCAAAGAGAGGTGATGAAACATAAAAAACAATGTTACTCACTATTCCACGCTCCGCAGCCGCTCTGTATCTTCGGGCACTTCTGCTTGTAGTCAGCGACCGCTCATAGAGTCTCAGGGGTCACGTCGCGTCATTATGCATAATGACGTCAGACGCAGACGTGACACCTGAGTCCCTGTCAGCTGACTTCAGGCAAAAGCGCCCGAAGAGCACAGAGCGGCTGCGGAGCGTGGAATAGTGAGTAACATTGTTTTTTATGTTTGATCATCTCCCCGGGGGCTCCGCTTATTATACTGGGGGGTCTGAAGAGACCCCACAGTATAATAATAGCAGTTTTGTTTCGGCCATGTTTGGTCTGATCGAAACTGCTGTGTGAGGAGTCCACTGCCGTGCCAGGGAAATATGCCTCGCGTGCCAAGAGTGGCACGTGTGCCAGAGGTTGCCAACCCCTGGTGTAGATGTTGTTGGAAGGAGGTAGGTGGTGAGGGTTGCTGCTACACGGCCTTTCCTAAATCGGTATCCTGACAGGGCTCCGGTGTGGCATTGACTCCTCTTTGTCCTTGGTTTCATACACTTCCTTTGATTGCGCAGTGGAGTTGGTGCGCTGGGCTGGTTCAGGGGCCCTTACGGCCAACACTGGAGGCGGCTTTTTGATTCTTAACTGTCCATCCGGAGAGTTTTCATTTGTTGGGGTGTCTGCGGGACGGGCAGTTCTTCATCAACTGTTTTTTGGAGTGGGTGGTCAGGGATGTGTCTGGTTTGCCTTCAGTTCTCCATTACTTGGATGATTTTCTTTGTGTCAGTCCTGGGGTGCGGTGGGGTCTGTCTGGTGTTGTTGAGGATGATGACATGGGTGGCGGGTTTGTTCATGGTGCCTCTGGCTCCTGACGAACTTGAAGGGTTGGCAACAGTGATAATGTTTGGGTACTGAGCTAGATTCAGTGTGTATGGAGTCACGGTTTCCGGTGGACAAGTTGGAGGATTCGAGGTCGACGGTGCAGGCTGTCCAGGGGGGTTCGGATGGCGCGTCTGCGGGAGGTGCAGTCGCTGTTGGGAAAAACTAGTTTTCGCCTGTCACATCGTGCCGATGGGGCGGGTGTTTTGTCGGCGTCTGGCGGTACAGACGGCGGGGGTGCGGTCGCCTCATCACTTTGTGCGTCTCACGGCAGAAGTGCGGGCGGACCTGGGGGGTGTGGGATTGCTTCGATTGTTTCTAGCGCGACATTGGATTTGTATACGGATGCGGCTAGGTCGCTCAGTTTGGGGCTTACTGTCATGGTAGGTGGTGTGCGGGGCTGTGGCCTGATTCTTGGGCTGTGTCTGGCTTAGTGTTGAACTTGGCGTTGTTGGAACTGTTTCCGATTTTGGTGGCGGTCAAGCTGTGGGGCTCGGAGTTTAGAGATCGGCACGTCTGTTTCCATTGTGATGATAGTGGTGTTCATGGTTAATTCTCAACCGGCTAAAATCTCTTCCGGTGGTGTAATTGTTGCGTCACTTGGTGTTGCGGTGCTTGGAGCTGAAGGTGTCTGTTTCTGTGCGCTATGTTCCAGGTGTTGAGACTTCTGTGGCTGATTCCCTGTCTCGGTTTCAGTTCGACAGGTTCTGGGAGTTGGTGCCGGTGGCAGTGGGCAGGGACTGCCCTGGTCACTGGTGTCTGTGCCGCGGTGGGGCTCATCCAGAGATCAGTCCCCGCAGTGACATGGCGACGGTATCGGCAGGTGGACTGAGCGGGAGAGTGAGTGCTTATAGTGCGGGGGGATTTGGCTCTGTCGTTGGCTGAGTCCTCTTGGTGCAGTCATGGATAAAGGTGGCCTTTGCGGAGGGGGCGGCCTGCGGCCGTAGTGTCGCAGCGGTTGGTGGGTTTGGCTTTCCTTTTTCACCTGCTGTGCCTTTTGGATGTCACTAAAGATGTTGTGGTGCAGCAGACCATGCGAGGTTTTCGGAGGGGAGTGTTGCACCGGGATGGGCGCCGTCCTGTGTCCTTTGACCTGTCGGGTCGTATGGTTGAGTATTTGTCTAGCATCTGTTTCTACGCCTATGAGGTGTTGTTGTTTTAGGCATTCCTGTTAGCGTTTTTTTGGTGCATTTTGTGTTGGGGAACTGGTTAACGGGTCCCTGGTGACCTCGGGGGGTCTGCAGTGGTTGGTCGTGGACTTCTTTACTGATCGTGTGGAGTGTTGGGTTCGAAGTCTAAGACTGATCAGTTGGGTCGTGGGCGCTTGGTGGTTTTGCATTCAACGCGTGATGGGTCGTGTGGCCCGTTGGCTGGGACCTTGAATTTTGTGTGCCCCCCCCTGGATCCTTTTTGTGCCACGATGGTGGGGGGTGCACTGTCATGTTTTCAATTTGTGGTGGTCTTTTGGAAGCCTTTGGTTGCGATGGGGGATGCTCCTGGGGACTATGGTTCTCACTCCTTCAGGATTGGGGGGGCTACTGAAGCCTCTCGTTGGGGTCTAGGGGATGATGTGGTACGGAGGATCGGCAGGTGGGAATCTGATCGCTTCCGCCTGTATGTGCGACCTGATTTCTTGTCGTTTTGAGCTGGGGCGGACATTGTGCTTGTATCTTGTTTTGCGGGTCCCTGTTTGATTTGGATATTGGGTCTCTCATACATTTTCTGGGGCACTTTGGACGGATGTCGCGGCATCTCGGTCTCTCTTGGTCTGATGCAGTCGTGCGGTGGATCGGAGTGCGCGGTATGACTTGGGGCAGGGTTTTGCCGGAGTTTCACTACTATAGGGTGGACCGCCCTCAGCATGTCCTTTTTCTACAGGTTTGGGGGTATTGACCTGGGGGGTGCGTTCTTCTCGGGAGCTTATCAGGGATGTTCAGTTTGATATTTTGCGGCTGATGTCGGAGTTTCCGGGTGTGGTGATTGTGTGGCCCAATGTCGTGGCACGGCTGGTGTGGCATAATGCGCGGTTTTGGCTCGTCTCGACAAACCACGTATCAGGGTGAATAGGGCGGTGGCCCGGTTTGTGGTGCGCAAGGGGGGCATTGTTGTCCAGCATCGGGGTTTGGAGGAGCCATCCTTGGAGCATAAGTGGTGGGACGGGGTCCAGTTGCATACAATTGGACCTGTTTTATGGCTGTTGGGCCTTGGACATGGGGGGGAGCATGTTTTGGCTGTGTGGCCGGACTCTTGGGCATAAGGGGTCATGCCCTCAAGTCTGTGGCCGGGGGGTTTGTGGGGGGTGAGAGGCTTAGCGGTATTTGTAGGACCTCATCTGTGGTATGGGGATCCTGGTGGTGAATGTCTAGGCCTGGGGAGTACCCTTGTTGGGCTATGGTCCCTTTGGGGAAACAGGCCTGAGGTCATTTTAGTGGAAGAAAGGTCTACCCGAGGTGGGGTTTTGCGCCTGGGTAGGCTGGGGCGATGCCTCTCGCCCATATTATCTGCATTATGTTGCACTTTAAAATGGTTGTGGTTTGTTACATTGTTGTTTATCGTAATTTATGTATTTATAAACCGCCCGTTACTTGACGGTTGTTAATATGTGATTTATGTAAGTTATTGTATTGTGTTTAATAAATCGGCCTGAATAGGCCAATTTTAAATCCAAAAAGTAGTCCTGGTCTTTCTTGTAAGGGGAAGTTAAGTGGGGTGGTGAAGAAGCTGTCGGTATGGTAAGTGAGAGCAGAGTGAACTATATTCCTCCTCCCCGGGTCAAGGAAAGGCCCTAGACACTTGGGGATAGGGCCTGCATGACAGGGGGGAGGAGTAGGTAATGAAGGGGTTAATTAGTGCTGAGTTAGAGCGGGAAAATTAGGGGTGGGGTCAGAGCTGATAAGAGAGAGTGCAGCGGTGAGTCTGAGATCAGTTGAAGACAGTTAGCAACCTGAAGTGGCCCTCCCGCCCACCCTTTTTTTAGGCCCGGGATTGTTTTGTTCTGTACGTTGGCCGGGGGTTTGTGGGGGGTGAGAGGCTTTGCGGTATTTGTAAGGGGATCCTGGTTGTGAATGTCTAGGCCTGGGGTGTACCCTAGTTGTGCTATGGTCCCTTTGGGGAAACAGGCCTGAGGTCATTTTAGTGGAAGAAAGGTCTACCTGAGGTGGGGTTTTGCGCCTGGGTAGGTTGCGGGCGGTGCTTCTCGCCCATATTATCTGCATTATGTTGCACTTTAAAATGGTTGTGGTTTGTTACATTGTTGTTTATCGTAATTTATGTATTTATAAACCGCCCATTACTTGGCAGTTGTTAATATGTTATTTATGTAAGTTATTATATGGCGTTTAATAAATCGGCCTGAATAGACCAATTTTAAATCCAAAAAGTAGCCCTGGTCTTTCTTGTAAGGGGAAGTTAAGTGGGGTGGTGAAGAAGCTGCCGGTATAGTAAGTGAGAACGGAGTGAACTATATTCCTCCTCCCCGGGTCATGTATGTTTCCAGCAACTGTCCATTTGCACCCATTGTAATTCAATCCCATAATCAACTGAGTCTACTGGAGGTGAGTATTTTAGTGAAATTTGTCTCACAAATATTTGACTGAATACATTGAATATTTGACTGAATAAATCGGAACTGCTATTGTTATTATACTCTGCAGTTTCTTCAGACCCCAGCGTATAATAATCAGAAGTCAGTAAATCTAACAAACAGTGTTACTTAACTCCCCTGGGCTCCGGTGTGTGAGTCCCCATCCTCTTTGGGCCTCTTCCAGCCTTCTAAATTACATCAGGGACCGGTGTCATGACCCACATGTCCGCTGAAGCTAATCACAGGCCCCAATGGTCCCTGACATCATTAAAGAGGCCCAAAGGGGATGGAAACCATGGGCCTCAGTTTGTGGGTAACGAACCCCAAACAATTCCTGTTTGGTGGAACGTGAATATTTTGTAAAATTTGTAACAAGAACCAGTTCAGTCATCCTTATGTATATGCCACTGTGACACATTATACTGTGGGGATGGGACCACAATGAAAGATTTTTCTGTCCACAGGGATCTTTGGCATGAATGTGGGGGCCAGGCTTTCTGAACAGCCCAGAGTCCATGGTCAATATGCCCCATCAGGCTTAACTGATGATAGGGGTTTCAGCTGATCAGCAGTGCATCTTGAGAGAACTATTCTAATAAATTATTTTCAACCTGTTCAAAAATACCTGCAGTGTTTCAATTTAAAGATGGCAATATACATAAGGTAGATGTCACCAAATCCAATTATATCAGTGGAATCTAACGACCATCATATGTCTATGTGAGTGTCTTACTTTACCCGATGGCCGATAACACATGCCCAACCCTTTTACACTCAATGCGCTTAAGGCTGCTTTCACACAGCAGTGTTTGGTCAGTGATTTTGTTCAGTGATTGTGAACCAAAATTAGGAGTGGAGACTACACAGAGATCAGGTATAATAGAAATATTTGTACCTGTTCTGTGTTTTTAACCCACTCCTAGTTTTGGCACACAATCACTGATGAAAATCACTGACCAAACACTGACCATGTGAAAGCAGCCTAAGTCTGAGGCCACACGTTGTGGGAACACAGCTTTTTTTTCTTTTTGCAGATTTTGCTGCAGTTTTTGCGCCAAAGCCAGGAGTTGGTTGAGCAGAAGGTAGAAGTATAAGAACTTTCTATATATTTCACATTCCTTTTGTAGCCATTCTTGGCTTTGGCTCAAAAAAACACAGCAACATATGCAACACAAAAATCTGCGATTGTGCAATGTGTGGCCTCAGCCTAACAGTGACTTATTCCCCTCTCACTATTTAGAGGGGAATAAGTCACTGTACACTTAGTTTTACAGTATTCCAGAACTGTATAAGAACTGTTATTGGATACTTTTTTTACTGGATGCAACTGCATGATGTCGATTTTAGCTTTTGAAGCATGGATCACCCAAGGTGTGCAAAATGATTGAGGCATACTTCTACTAATAATTTTAGAGCATCGGACATCAATATGGAATAGGTAAAGACTTGTGTAACAAACATCAATCTTGAAAAATTCTATTTCTATTTTTCTTTTCTTTTTTTTATTCTTTTTTCTAAAGTAAAATGTAGTCACTATTAACTACTCTTTTATAACTCTGCAGGAGGTTTGGATTACATAGTGCTAAATCACATTGGATACACCCCTTTTAAAATGTGGGATGGAGACGTAAATCACACGAGATGGCTAATGGAGGTTTGTCTTGTCCTGATATGTACTGTAAAAGATACATTCCTTGTGTAACCCATGGAGAGAGATCAGTAATCTGTATGAAAAAAAAAAAAAACGAAACAAACAATTCTGAGTTAAAATTCCCCACACTTACGCTAGGCGGAAACACGCGGACCCCATTATAATCTATCAGGTCCGCACATAACCACTTTTTTAGGTGGACAGGGTTTCCGTCCTTCAAGTTGCCATGCGGACCCGAAAGACAGAAACCAAGCGCTAGTGTGAACCTAGCCTTACACATTAGCATCTTTGTAATTTGTATTTTTGTAACTGCAAGCTTACAATACACTTTAGATTTATTTCAAATGTCAAACCCACTGATATTGGCATCTTTGGCTAGCCATCTAGTGTGCATGTGGTCCAGAGGCAGACACTGCCACCAAAGGGCCCTTGTGCAAGAAATGTGTCTAAGCCCCCTTCCATTAAACAAAATAAATAAAGTTTAAATATTTATATATATACACACATATGTGTGTGTAGGAACATAGTGCACTGACCGCACTCCATCAATGTCCTGCTGCTGTTTACATGGTCCCCAGGCCTTAATGACACAGTTTCTGCAGATACCCCATTGGTCAGTCATGTAAAGTTACATATTAGGGCTTATAAAATTCAAACATAGCATAGAAAGGTGGTTATCTGTGAGACAGTATAAAACATCTTTGCGTGCCTCTTACCACTACTAAAATTCAGAGCAAATACATTTATAAGAGGTGTTTGAGTAAAATGGTCACGCTAGAAGAATAAAATGGTTTTACTAAATGCCACCTTTTGGAAGTGCACTAGCTATGTCAACATCTGATCAATTAAAGAGCCTTGAAACATTACTAAGTTTTTTAGGATTGTTTGGCTGAAATACCTAGTCAGGTTTCAAGACTCTTTAAATGGTCAGACATTAACTCAGCTACCCCCAATAGATGACACTAGAGAGAGTCTTCTACCTTTTGGAGCAGAATTAATTTACATACCTATTCCTATGGAGCAATATGACTGAAAGACTCCCTATGTCAGCTCTGCAAAGGGAAATAGTACCCTTCAGAGCTAGACCAAAACCGCTGCCCAAAACTATGGAAACCTCAACTGAAGTCCAATATAACACATTTAAAGGGGTTGTAAAGTTTCTAATATTGGTGGCCGATCCTTAGATATTAGATCTGCAAGGGTCCAACACACAGGACCCCTGCAGATCATCTGCTCCAGTGCAGTGTGTCTCCCAATAATGCTTACATTCTGGGAGTTGCACTGATCACTAGCTGTACAATTTGTATTGACGGGTTTTGGTACCACAGTGCTGCCTCATTAAAGTTTGAGGCAGCGCCGCAGTACCAAAATTTGCCACTACAAATCATATGGCGAGTGAGAAGCACTGCTACTGTTATGTAAACATTACCTGGAGCCACGCTGTCCCAGAGCAGGAGATCTGCAGGGGAAGCAGGTATCAGACCAATCTAATATTACATATCTAATATTGATGGCCTATCCTAAGAATAGGCCATCAATATTAGAAACCGGATAACCCCTTTTAAAGTCAACAGGGTCCATCTGTCTGAAGCCATGATGCTGCAAAAATCTGAAAATGTGTGAAAGCTCAGTGCAGTTTGGAACAGTATGATTTTGCAGAATTTGCTTATTTTAGTGCATGTAGTGTGTTTTACAACATGTAACATTTTATTATGAATGCATTTCTCTGAATTGGATTTCCCTATTTAGATATTTTAGATATTTATAGCATTTCATAGTATTTACCATAAATGTCTGATAGGTGGGTTCCCTTTTTATCTCCATACTCTACCTTCTGGATCTTCAAAACTAAGAGGGGTGCCCCAACAGGTAAATGTGTATCTGCCTACAGCCGTGATGGCGAATCTATGGCACGCGTGCCAGAGAGGGCACTCAGAGCCCTCTCTGTTGGCATGCTCGCCGTTGCCCTGATCGCTCACTAACAGGGAATCCGGTACAGGATTCCCCGTTAGTGAGCGATCACTTCTTTCAGCTGTATGTGCAAATTGACTGCAGAGTGTGACCACTTCCCCCGACGCAGGTGCAATGACGTAAGTCATCAGCGCCTGCAGTCAGAAGAAGGTGGACGCCCAGTCCCAGTTGCTCTTCGTGGGATTTCAGGAAAGTATCATATAATACTGTGTGTGGGGGCCTACTGTGGAACATATAATACTGTGTGGGGGGCCTACTGTGGAGCATATAATACTGTATGGGGGCTACTGTGGAGCATAGAATACTGTGTGGGGGCCCAAAGTGGAGCATATAATACTATGTGGGGGGACTACTGTGGGCATATAATACTGTTTGGGGGCCACTGTGGAGTGTATAATACTGTGTGGGGGCCTACTGTGGGCATATAATACTGTGTGGGGGCCACTGTGGAGCATATGATACTGTGTGGGGGCCACTGTGCAGCATATAATACTGTGTAGGGGCCACTGTTGATTATATAATACTATGTGGGGGCCACTGTGGAGCATATAATACTGTGCAGGGACCGCTGTGGAACATATAATACTGTGCGGGGGCCACTGTCGAGCATATAATACTGTGCGGGGTCCACCTTGGAGCATATAATACTGTGTGGAGGCCACTGTGGGCATATAATACTGTGTGGGGGCCACTGTGGAGCATATAATACTGTGTGGGGGCAACTGTGGTGCATATAATAATGTCTGTTGGCCACTTTGGAGTGCATTGTACTGTCTGGGGGCCACTGTGGAGCGCATTGTTGTATGGGGGCCCTTCACTATTTATATCACACATTATCTGTTTTATAGCAGACATGCGATATTATTACAGGCTGTAATAACATTGCACAGTCATTATAAAACAGCTCCTGGTTAATTTAAGGTTAAATTGCCATGTTGGCAGTTTGCGATAACTTAGTGGGTTTTGGGTTGAAGTTTGGGCAATCTCTCTAAAAGTTTCGCCATCACTGGCCTACATCTTCCATCAGCTGATCATCACAACTGCTTTTTGTTATCAGCTTTGTCTATGTATATTGTTACTGTCTTTACTCAAAATTGTTTCATTGCCTTCCAGGTAAACTTTCTCAGCTATATTCATCTTGCTACCAAGGCTCTCCCTCACCTTGCAGAATCAAGAGGCTCTATTATTGTGCTGTCTTCTCTCACAGGTGTTTGTTGGCAAAATTTTGACGAGTTTATGTTCCTTTTGGTTTTTACCTTGCAACTCTCTCTTGGATAACAACACTTCCCCTTATTGAGGTTCTTTTGGGACTTGATGGATCTTCAAACATTTTCTTCTATAGCAAGAAAATGGTCTTCGGTTGCCAGAAGGAGCTCCCTTCATCAAGTTAACCAATCACATGCCATGTTCACATTTTTGATGGTCTGCTGTGCGGGCACCATGTTTAAAGATACACATGTATGGAAGATTCCAAAAATTAGGGTATTTCCAGGCTAAAAATTTTGCTGACTTATCCCGAGGATTCCAACACCTGGCAGCCCCATTGATCAGCTGTTCTCTGCAGTTGATACACAGCCAACGGAGCATAAAGCAGACAGCTGTGTTCCCTGTGTAGTGACATGACTAAGTTACTGCAGATAAGAACCAATTCAATTGAATGGGAGCTAAGCTGTAGTCTGCTTCCTGTTCCATTCTCTAAGTAGTGGTTGAATTGAGGCACTACAGCTCTGCTCCCAATCTATTGAATGGGTTCTGATCTGTAGTAACCTGGTCATGTCGCAACACAGGGAACACAGCTGTCTGCTTTCTGCTCTATTGACTGTGTATCAGCTGCTGAGATCAGTTGATCAATTGGGGTGCCAGGTGTTGGCCCCCCTCCAATCTGATATTGATGACCTATTCTTGGGTTAGGTCATCAATAATTTTAGTCTAGAAAATCCTTTTAAACCAATACATACTCAAAATCACCTAAAAGCTAAGGCCACACATAGTTAATTGGAGCTCAAAAATGCTGTGGGAAATAACCCAGCAGAAAAACATAGCTTCACTTCTGTGTTTTGCATTTTGCATCCACTCATACTACTATGGGGAAAACAGTGTGTTTTCACAGATAAAATTAACATGCTGCATTCTTTAAAAAAAAGTTTGCTTTTACAAGTACCTATAAAAACATAATATATACTGTATATAAATATACAGTGGGGAAAAAAAGTATTTAGTCAGCCATCAATTGTGCAAGTTCTCCCTCTTAAAAATATGAGAGAGGCCTGTAATTGTCATCATAGGTAGACCTCAACTATGAGAAACAAAATGAGAAAACATATATAGAAAATCACATTGTCTGATTTTTAAAGAATTTATTTGCAAATTATGGTGAAAAATAAGTATTTGGTTAATAAAAGTTCATCTCAATATTTCGTTATATATCCTTTGTTGGCAATGACAGAGATCAAACATTTTTTGTAAGTCTTCACAAGGTTGGCACACACGGTTGCTGGTATGTTGGCCCATTCCTCCATGCAGATCTCCTCTAGAGCAGTGATGTTTTGGGGCTGTCGCTGGGCAACACGGATTTACAACTCCCTCCAAAGGTTTTCTATGGGGTTGAGATCTGGAGACTGGCTAGGCCACTCCACGACCTTGAAATGCTTCTTATGAAGCCACTCCTTCGTTGCCCTGGCGGTGTGCTTGGGATCATTGTCATGCTGAAAGACCCAGCCACATTTCATCTTCAATGCCCTTGCTGATGGAAGGAGGTTTGCACTCAAAATCTCACGATACATGGCCCCATTCATTCTTTCATGTACACGGATCAGTCGTCCTGGTCCCTTTGCAGAGAAACAGCCCCAAAGCATGATGTTGACACCCCCATGCTTCACAGTAGGTATGGTGTTCTTTGGGTGCAACTCAGCATTCACTCTCCTCCAAACACGACGAGTTGTGTTTCTACCAAACAGTTCTACTTTGGTTTCATCTGAACATATGACATTCTCCCACTACTCTTCTGGAACATCCAAATGCTCTCTAGCAAACTTCAGACGGGCCCGGATATGTACTGGCTTAAGCAGGGGGACACTTCTGGCACTGCAGGATCTAAGTCCCTGGTGGCGTAGTGTGTTACTGACGGTAGCCTTTGTTACGTTAGTCCCAGCTTTCTGCAGGTTATTCACTAGGTCCCCCCGTGTGGTTCTGGGATTTTTGCTCACCGTTCTTGTGATCATTTTGACCCCACGGGGTGAGATCTTGCATGGAGCCCCTGATCGAGGGAAATTATCAGTGGTCTTGTATGTCTTCCATTTTCTAATTATTGCTCCCACAGTTGAGTTCTTCACACCAAGCTGCTTGCCTATTGCAGATTCAGTCTTCCCAGCCTGGTGCAGGTCTACAATTTTGTTTCTGGTGTCCTTCCACATCTCTTTGGTCTTCACCATAGTGGAGTTTGGAGTGTGACTGTTTGAGGTTGTGGACAGGTGTCTTTTATACTGATAACAATTTCAAACAGGTGCCATTACTTCAGGTAATGAGTGGAAGACAGAGGAGCCTCTTAAAGAAGAAGTTACAGGTCTATGAGAGCCAGAATTCTTGCTTGTTTGTAGGTGACCAAATACTTATTTTTCACCATAATTTGCAAGTAAATTCTTAAAAAAATCAGACAATGTGATTTTCTAGATATGTTTTCTCATTTTATCTCTCATAGTTGAGGTCTACCTATGATGTCAATTACAGGCCTCTCTCATCTTTTTAAGTGGGAGAACTTGCATAATTGGTGACTGACTAAATACTTTTTTCCCCCACTGTATGTTGCATACTAATGCAATATACATATAATGTAACACAATCAATTACAGCAAGATAATGTATAAGAGCAGTGGCGTAACTAGGAATGGCTGGGCCCCAAGGCGAACATTTGACATGGGGCCCCCCCCGAACCGGTTACGGGTCCCAAACAGTAAAATATGCTCAGCAGAGGCCCGAGCTAGTATTATATGCTCAACAGTGGCCCCCACACAGCATTATATGCTCCACAGTGGCCCCCATACAGCATTATATGCTCTACATGTGATCCCCCACACACAGTATAATATGCTACCCACAGTGGCCCCACACAGTATAATATGCTCCACACAGTGGTCCCCACCCAGTATTATATGCTTCCCACAGTGGTACCCACCCAGTATTATATGCCCCCCATAGTGGGCCCCACCCAGTATTATATCCTCCCTACAGTGGCCCCCACACAGTATTATATACTCCCCACAGTGGTCCCCACCCAGTATTATATGCCCCCCAAAGTGGAACCCACCCAGTATTATATGCTCTACAGTGGCCCCACCTAGTATTATATGCTCTACAGTGGCACCCACCCAGTATTATATGCTCTACAGTGGCCCCCACCCAGTGTTATATGCTCTACAGTGGCCCCCACCCAGTATTGTATGCTCTACAGTGACCCCCACACAGTATTATGCTCTACAGTGGCCCCCACCCAGTATTATATGCTCTACAGTGACCCCCACACAGTATTATGCTCTACAGTGGCCCCCACACAGTATTATATGCTCTACAGTGGCCCACACACAGTATTATAGCTCCCAACAGCCCCCTTCCGCTTCGGTGCTATTATTATACACTGGGGTCTCCTCAGACCCCAGAGTATAATAATCGGAGGCCCAGGGAAGGTGATTAAAAATAACAAACATTCATACTCACCTTGTCTTACCTTTCCTTGGCATCCTCGCTCCATCAGGCAGTCTTCAGCGTCTTCAGGCCCTTTTCCGACGTCGCTGCTGAGGCCTGTGATTGGGCCTCAGCGGTCACATGGGGGCGCACTGACGTCATTACGCAGCCGCGCCCCATGTGACCGCTGGGGCCTAATCACAGGCCTCAATCATGACGGAGGAGCGCCGGAGAGAACGCTGCGCCCAGGAGAGGTGAGACTATGTGTTTACTATTTTCAGTCACCTCCCCCGGGCTGCCATCTATTGGAAAGGGGCCTGCAATATGCCAGGGCCCCTTTCCAATAACAGTATGTATAGCGGTCGGGGAACCAGGCTTTCCCCGACCGCTATCATAATGGTCCGGGGCCCGGCCATCTCCAGCTGGCCGCGGGCTCCGTAACCTTCCGGGTCCGTTCCGATCATTACTGGTTTCTTGGGTTCGCGGTAGCGGCTGCCACAGGGCTCCGGGGCCCCTAATGTCCCAGGCCCTGTGGCAGCCGCTACCGCTGCTACCCCGATAGTTACGCCCCTGTATAAGAGACTGCCAAACATAGTCACCCATAAGAGTAAAGGTCTGCATATGCAGTCAGCATTAGAAATGCAACAGATATAGAAAATAGATAATTACAAACATCCCACATAATACCCGAATGATAATCAACATAGCTGTAAATGAGACCCACTGGGGGATTTCAATATTGTTTACACCTATATTAGGTACCATTTAGGTTTGGATGTGAGACCTTCACCCTGTAGCCCCCCTGACGAAGCTAAGAGAGGTGAAACACGTGTTGGGGCTCGTGGTGGAGGTCCCATCTTGCCTTTGGTAATGTGACTGCTGTTGATTATCATTCGGGTATTATGTGGGATGTTTGTGTTTAACTATTTTCTATATCTGTTGCATTTCTAATGCTGACTGTATATGCAGACCTTTACTCTTGTGGGTGACTATGTTTGGCAGTCTCTTATACATTATCTTGCTGTGATTGATTGTGTTACATTATATGTATATTGCATTAGTATGCAACATATATTCATATTCTATATATATATATATATATATATATATATATATATATATATAATGTTTTTATAGCTACAGTGCCTTTCGAAAGTATTCGGCCCCCTTGAACTTTTCAACTTTTTGCCACATTTCAGGCTTCAAACATAAAGATATAAAATTTAAATTTTTTGGTGAAGAATCAACAACAGGTCGGACACAATTGTGAAGTGGAACGAAATTTATTGGTTATTTTAAGCTTTTGTAAATAATAAAAAACTGAAAAGTGGGGCACACAATATTATTCGGCCCCTTTACTTTCAGTGCAGCAAACTCACTCCAGAAGTTCAGTGAGGATCTCTGAATGATCCAATGTTGTCCTAAATGACTGATGATGATAAATATAATCCACCTGTGTGTAATCAAGTCTCCGTATAAATGCACCTGCTCTGTGATAGTCTCAGGGTTCTGTTTAAAGCGCAGAGAGCATCATGAAGACCAAGGAACACACCAGGCAGGTCCGTGATACTGTTGTGGAGAAGTTTAAAGCCGGATTTGGATACAAAAAGATTTCCCAAACTTTAGACATCCCAAGGAGCACTGTGCAAGCGATCATATTGAAATGGAAGGAGTATCAGACCACTGCAAATCTACCAAGACCCGACCGTCCCTCTAAACTTTCATCTCAAACAAGGAGAAGACTGATCAGAGATGCAGCCAAGAGGCCCATGATCACTTTGGATGAACTGCAGAGATCTACAGCTGAGGTGGGAGAGTCTGTCCATAGGATAACAATCAGTCGTACACTGCACAAATCTGGCCTTTATGGAAGAGTGGCAAGAAGAAAGCCATTTCTCAAAGATATCCATAAAAAGTCTTGTTTAAAGTTTGCCACAAGCCACCTGGGAGACACACCAAACATGTGGAAGAAGGTGCTCTGGTCAGATGAAACCAAAATCAAACTTTTTGGCCACAAGGCAAAACGATATGTTTGACGTAAAAGCAACACAGCTCATCACCGTGAATACTCCATCCCCACTGTCAAACATGGTGGTGGCAGCATCATGGTTTGGGCCTGCTTTTCTTCAGCAGGGACAGGGAAGATGGTTAAAATTGATGGGAAGATGGATGGAGCCAAATACAGGACCATTCTGGAAGAAAACCTGTTGGAGTCTGCAAAAGACCTGAGACTAGGACAGAGATTTATCTTCCAACAAGACAATGATCCCAAACATGAAGCAAAATCTACAATGGAATGGTTCACAAATAAACGTATTCAGGTGTTAGAATGGCCAAGTCAAAGTCCAGACCTGAATCCAATTGAGAATCTGTGGAAAGAGCTGAAAACTGCTGTTGACAAATGCTCTCCATCCAACCTCACTGAGCTCGAGCTGTTTTCCAAGGAAGAATGGGCAAGAATTTCAGTCTCTCGATGTGCAAAACTGATAGAGACATACCCCAAGCGACTTGCAGCTGTAATCGCAGCAAAAGGTGGCGCTACAAAGTATTAACTTAAGGGGGCCGAATAATTTGGCACGCCCCACTTTTCAGTTTTTTATTTTTTACAAAAGTTTAAAATATCCAATAAATTTCGTTCCACTTCACGATAGTGTCCCACTTGTTGTTGATTCTTCACCAAAAAATTAAAATTTTATATCCTTATGTTTGAAGCCTGAAATGTGGCAAAAGGTTGAAAAATTCAAGGGGGCCGAATACTTTCACAAGGCACTGTACTTTTGTGTGTACTATTTTTGATACAGTAATTCATTACAGTCATACCTCTGAGTTGGGTGGGACCTCTACCATGATTATTGTTTTTATGTAACATTGTTTTTAGTGTTATAATTGTTATCTGAATAAAATATTTACATTTATACCAATTGTTTTTATTTTTGTTCAGCATATCCATATAGGTTATGTGTTTGTTTTTGTGGGATTGCTGATTTATATTCTATGCATAGTGTTTTTGGTGAAAACTATAGGTTAATAAAGGAGATGGTAGAGGTCTGTGTGGCAAGAACAATCCTAGGGCTGATATCCCACCCCCAGTGCAGCAACTGCCTCATTTGCATAAGACTTTAAAATCTGCAAAAGTCACGTGCATAACAAAAAAGGTATGTTGTTTATCATGGTAATGTGCTCTATAAATGGGCGGATTGGCCATGTATATCACCGGAAAAACTCACGGTGGGCCGACTAGAATATGGGTTGCTGGGCTGGCAAGCTACCTCCCCCGAGGCCCCTTACCCTGACTATTGCTGCAGAGTGCAGCCTGGCAGCCCCTGCTCTATGTGTCCAGAGTGGAGAATGCCGGGCGGCACCGAGAGTATGTGTTGGATGAATCTTGCAAGATTAGTAGCGCCAGGTTCTCCCAGTGGTTTCATTTAGAACGAAGAGATCCAAACTGAAACTGCTACTATACTCTGAAGAGACCCCAAAGTATAATAACAGTTCATGAGTGGTGAACCCCCAAAATTTTGGAACATTCATAAAGAAAACCGCATGGGCCACTATAGGACATTATAGTGTGTGGAGGGGCTACTATGAGACGTTATACTGTGTGGATCCGAGGGGTGGCATGGGGGGCCAATCTTGCCCTTGGACCCCCTGGATGCAGTGATTGCTATTGACCACAGCATCCAGGGGGTTAAGCTGCCGGAGTCGGAGAATTGTCCGAATCCAGCGGCTAGTTTCCGGTCCTCGGTTGTGTAACACAGCCATGCACTGGAGGTAATGCTGCAGACACAGCTCCTGTTCCCACGGCACTACAGCTCTGTACTATTGCGCTGCTGAACGTTAATTACATGCTCAGCGTGAAGTAACAATACAGCACAGATCGTTAAGGGGTTTATGAGAAGACAAGTCTGCACAAGAACTGTATCGAGAAAGAAACTGGATCGAGATTTAAAAAAAAAAATTCTCATTTTATGCATTTTAGATTTTATTCCAATAATAAATTGTGTATGAAGGTGCGTGTAGCCTTTGAAGTGTACCTCCAATTGTAAAACAGTAGTACAGATGAATATAAGAAACTTTCATGTTTCTTGTTAAAGAAATATACTCCTTTTTTAATTTTATTATTTATAAGGCTGAATTACTAATCACATTGAAGTCTATGGAAAGAGAAGGGAAGAGAAGACTGCTGGAAAAGATACATTCTGCTACACTGTAAGATAATGCTCTATCACTGTAGAGAATGAGGCAAAAAAATAAATTACTTGCTAGCAGCATCCTTCTCTGCCCTCCCCTATCCATAGACTTCTGTGTGTGATACTAAATAAGGATTGGGGTAGTATTAGAAATATGTGTCTGTAAAGGTAAGGAGGAGGAGAGCAGACTAATAAGAGCAGAAGTAAACATATTTCTCTTTTGAATAAAGTATATTACAAAGTTTCTTGCGTTCACGGGTATTATAATTGGATGTACGCTTTCAAAATAAGTTCAAAATAAATTTATTATATGTGCATTCACATGGTTAATTGTTAAAATAAAATAAATTTGTATATTTTTTTTAGAATTGTAGTGCAAGGACAAAGCTTTGATTTCTGTGGGTTAGGCTCCTAGTTAGTTTTTATGTGTTCTAACTATCAAAAGGTTCTTCAATTGTGTAAATTGTGTATGTTTCCCTCTAGGCAAAATTGCAACCCCATACACCACATCATATGGTGCATCAAAGTTTGCCTTGGATGGTTTTTTTAGTTCTTTGCGACATGAGCTAGCCATGAAAGGGATTCCCGTTTCCATCACACTTTGTATCTTGGGGCTAATCGATACTCAGTCAGCAATGGAGAAAGTAAAGTAAGACTGGGATTATGTGGTTCAATTTTGCATGTGATCAAATAAAATCGGCTTCGTTATTGTATTTAATTAACAATACATATTAAATTAATTGCACGTGCTGCAAAATGGATCTCCTGAATTTACACAGTGAATGAATTTTAATATAAGAATGCATGCCTTTTTGTATATGTTTTGTTGGAGAGTACTTTCAAACTTTGAAATTTCTTGCCTTTCATATTGATAGTCATACTACCCAAAATACTTCAGAAATATAATTTACCATATATCTGCTTTATGTTGGCATCAAACTTTAATCACTTTTTCATATTTTTCAGATATTATAAGGCTTTAAAGTGAAACAGCAATTTTCAACATTTCCTAAACCCATTTTTCAAGGGACCAGTACAGTTCTGAAGGAGCCTTGAAAGACCTCTGTAATAGATACCCCCATAAACCACCCCATTCTTAAAATGCACTCCTGAAATAATTCAAAACGACATATATGCCAGGGCCCCACGTGGTGTAAAACCGTTGCAGTTTTGAAAATCACAGCATGTCAATTATACCTATGGAAATGCCAGTGGTTTAATGGTATAATGGAAGCAGAAAGAAAGTCCGCAGAGTTTTCCTCTGCAGACTTTCTGTGAAAATCGCTGGGGAAAAACTACAGTCATGGCCAAAAGTTTTGAGAATGATACAAATATTAATTTTTACAAAGTCTACTGCTTCAGTTTTTCTAATGGCAATTTGCATATACTCCAGAATGTTATAAAGAGTGATCAGCTTAACAGCAATTACTTGCAAAGTCAATATTTGCCTAGAAAATGAACTTTATCCCCCAAAACACATTTCAACATCATTGCAGCCCTGCCTTAAAAGGACCACCTAACATCGTTTCAGTGATTGCTCCATTAACACAGGTGTGGGTGTTGATGAGGACAGGGCTGGAGATCAATCTGTCATGATTAAGTAAGAATGACACCACTGGACACTTTAAAAGGAGGCTGGTGCTTGCCATCATTGTTTCTCTTCTGTTAACCATGGTTATCTCTAAAGAAACACGTGCAGTCATCATTGCACTGCACAAAAATGGCCTAACTGGGAAGAGTATTGCAGCTAGAAAGATTGCACCTCAGTCAACAATCTATCGCATCATCAAGAACTTCAAGGAGAGAGGTTCCATTGGTGCCAAAAAGGCTCCAGGGCGCCCAAGAAAGACCAGCAAGCGGCAGGACTGTCTCTTAAAAGTGTTTCAGCTGCGGGATCGGGCTACCAGCAGTGCAGAGCTTGCTGAGGAATGGCAGCAGGCAGGTGTGAGTGCATCTGCACGCACTGTGAGGCAGAGACTCTTGGAGCAAGGCCTGGTCTCAAGGAGGGCAGCAAAGAAGCCACTTCTCTCCAGAAAAAACATCAGGGACAGACTGATATTCTGCAAAAGGTACAGGGAGTGGACTGCTGAGGACTGGGGTAAAGTCATTTTCTCTGATGAATCCCCTTTTCGATTGTTTGGAACATCTGGAAAACAGCTTATTCGGAGAAGAGGTGAGCGCTACCACCAGTCTTGTCTCATGCCAACTGTAAAGCATCCTGAAACCATTCATGTGTGGGGTTGCTTCTCAGCCAAGGGAATCGGCTCTCTCACAGTCTTGCCTAAAAACACAGCCATGAATAAAGAATGGTACCAAAATGTCCTCCAAGAGCAACTTCTCCCAACCGTCCAAGAGCAGTTTGGCGCTCAACAATGCCTTTTCCAGCATGATGGAGCACCTTGCCATAAAGCAAAGGTGATAACTAAATGGCTCAGGGAACAAAACATAGAGATTTTGGGTCCATGTCCTGGAAACTCCCCAGATCTTAATCCCATTGAGAACTTGTGGTCAATCATCAAGAGACGGGTGGACAAACAAAAACCAACAAATTCAGAGAAAATTAAAGCATTGATTCTGCAAGAATGGACTGCTATCAGTCAGGATTTGGTCCAGAAGTTGATTGAGAGCATGCCAGGGAGCATTGCAGAGGTCCTGAAGAAGAAGGGTCAACACTGCAAATATTGACTTGCTGCATTAACTCATTCTGTCAATATAAGCTTCTGTTACTCATAATATGAATGCAATTATATTTCTGTATGTGATAAAAACATCTGACAAACACACATAAAAACCAGAGGGCAGCAGATCATGTGAAAATATAATATTTGTGTCATTCTCAAAACTTTTGGCCATGACTGTACAATGTGTTGACACCACCGTTTTTTCCACAGTGCTTTTTTGCTGCGACTTGCTATGTGGGGCCTTAGCCTTAGGATGTTTCTTAACCTTTTCTGCATTTCACACGAATTAAAACAAAATGGAGGTGGAATTTACACATTTCAATATTTTCACTAATATATTAATTTATCCCTAGAATTTACACATTCACAAAGGTTTAAAGGAGAAAATTCATCCCACAATCTGATATCCAATTTCTTCCAAGCATAAAATTATCCCACTTGTGGATATGAACTGATGTATGGACACAAAGTAGGGTAAAGAACGGAAGGAGCACTATTGGCTGACCCCTGAAGGAATTTAGAGAGTGTTATAATAAGCATTTTAACCCTACAGGTGCTTCACAGAATTTTTTACTATTGCGATGTGAAAAAGAAAAAAATACAATAAAACTTCACTTTATCCTCAAATTTTTAATCTTCACAAGGGGTTAAAGTAGAAATTGCAAAGTAGAAAAGTAGAAATGGTATACAATTTCTCCTAAACATGACAATACCCTATACACACGTGGACAAAATTGTACCCCTCGTTTAATGAAAGAAAAACCCACAATGGTCAAAGAAATAACTTGAATCTGACAAAAGTAATAATATATAAAAATTCTATGAAAATGAACAAATGATAGTCAGACATTGCTTTTCAACCATGCTTCTACAGAATTTAAAAAAAAAAGAAAACTCATGAAACAGGCCTGGACAAAAATGATGGTACCCTTAATTTAATATTTAGTTGCACAACCTTTTGAGGCAATCACTGCAATCAAACGATTCCTGTAACTGTCAATGAGACTTCTGCACCTCTCAACAGGTATTTTGGCTCACTCCTCATGAGCAAACTGCTTCAGTTGTCTCGGGTTTGAAGGGTGCCTTTTCCAGACTTCCAAAGATGCTCAATAGGATTTAGGTCAGGGCTCATAGAAGGCCACTTCAGAATAGTCCAATGTTTTCCTCTTAGCCATTCTTGGGTGTTTTTAGCTGTGTTTTTTGGGTCATTATCCTATTGCAAGACCCATGACCTGCGACTGAGACCAAGCTTTCTGACACTGGGCAGCACATTTCTCTCTAGAATCCTTTGATAATCTTGAGAGTTCATTGTACCCTGCACAGATTCAAGACGCACTGTGCCAGATGCAGCAAAGCAGCCCCAGAACATAACAGAGCCTCCTCCATGTTTCACAGTAGGGACAGTATTCTTTTCAAGATATGCTTAATTTTTCTGTCTGTGAACACAGAGCTGATGTGCCCTGCCAAAATCTTCGATTTATGTCTCAGCTGTCCATAGGACATTCTCCCAGAAGCTTTGTGGCTTGTCAACATGTAGTTTGGCAAATTCCAGTTTTGTCAGATTCAAGTTATTTCTGTGACCATTGTGGGTTTTTCTTTCATTAAATGAGGGGTACCAACAATTTTGTCCACGTCTGTATGTGCTGGTACACTGATGTATATGGAAAGAGCGCTAATAGGCTTTTGGAGGACAGATTTTGCAGGAATAGTTTTCAGGTACCTTGTCCCATTTGCAGGGCCCCCAAGGTGCCAAAACCGTAGAAAGCCCCAAAATGTAACCCCATTTTTGAAACTAGACCCCTCAAGGAATTTATCAAGGTGTATAGTCAGCATTTTGACTCCACAGCTGTTTCATAAAATTTGGCCGCAAAAATTAAAAATGACATTTTTCCAATAAAACATCACTTTAGCCCCAAATATTTGATTTCCACTAGGGGTTAAAGGAGAAAAAGCACCCTAAAATTGTTACACAATTTTTCCTGAATGTGGAAGTACCCCATTTGTGTATGTAAACTGCTGTATGGGCACACGGCAGGACACAGAACACCATTGAGCTTTGAATTGATTCTTACACAACACCCTATGTCTGCAGTGGTCTAAAGTGCCAGAACATACAGGCCATCCTTCAAAGTATTAATCTAGGGGTATAATAGGATTTTTTTTTTTCTTTGGGGATGGGGTTGGTATTATTGGAATGCCAAATGGAATAAAGGTAAACTAAATTATTCAAAATAAAATGTATTTTGGTAAAAGGAATACCCAGTGAAGGTGTAAAACTTAGATTTAATTAATTAATTAATTTATTTAATAAAGTCAACAGAAGTATGATAAATACGGAAGCATTCTACAATGCAGAGGCCTAGTTTAGAGGGACAGAGTAGTGAGTGGTGTTTTTCCTAATCCTAATGCTGCGGTCACACCAGCGTTCAGGGACTTCATCCCCCATTCCGTTTAAAATATGTTGGCGGACCCCATTATAGTTTATGGGGTCTGCAGGTAACCACTGTTTAAGTGGACCGGAAGAACGGAAACTTTCTCCATCCTGTTTTTCAAAAATAAATGTTGTTTTATTATTTTTTCCTGAAAATCCAGGAAAGACCCCCATGGCCAGTTGTTCTATACAGCACAAAGGCATTATAGAGTGCCACTTGGGTTAAATATACTGCCAATTTTTGAACCCCAACCTAGACTTTCTTAGGGCACTATAGGGCTGCAGTACCTGATCCGAAAGATCCACCCCTCCCATGAAGTGGTTATAGTCCTATATACAGTGGGTACGGAAAGTATTCAGACCCCTTTAAATTTTTCACTCTTTGTTTCATTGCAGTCATTTGCTAAAAGCAAAAAAGTTCATTTTATTTCTCATTAATGTACACTCAGCACCCCATCTTGACAGAAAAAAAACAGCTGTAGATATTTTTGCAAATTTATTAAAAAAGAAATACTGAAATATCACATTGTCATAACTATTCAGATCCTTTGCTGTGACACTCATATTTAACTCACATGCTGTCCATTTCCTTCTGATCCTCCTTGAGATGGTTATACTCCTTCATTGGAGTCCAGCTGTGTTTAATTAAACTGATTGGACTTGATTAGGAAATGCACAGACCTGTCTATATAAGACCTCACAGCTCACAGTGCATGTCAGAGCAAATGAGAATCATGAGGTCAAAGGAACAGCCCAAGGAGCTCAGAGACAGAATTGTGGCAAGGCACAGATCTGTCCAAGGTTACAAAAGAATTTCTGCAGCACTCAAGGTTCCTAAGAGCACAGTGGCCTCCATAATCCTTAAATGGAAGAAGCTTGGGACAACCAGAACTCCAGAGATGCAGTAGAGATATGGCAGAAAGTTCCACAAAGTCAACTATCACTGCAGCCCTCCACCAGTCGGGGCTTTATGGCAGAATGGAGTGCAAGACATATGAAAGCCAGCATAGAGTTTGCCAAAAAACACATGAAGGACTCCCAGACTATGAGAAATAAGATTCTCTGGTCTGATGAGACGAAAATTGTACTTTTTGGCGTTAATTCTAAGCGGCATGTGTGGAGAAAACCAGGCACTGCTCATCACCTGCCCAATACAATCCCAACAGTGAAACATGGTGGTGGCAGCATCATGCTATGGGGGTGTTTTTCAGCTGCAGGGACAGGATGACTGGTTGCAATTGAAGGAAAGATGAATTCGGCCAAGTACAGAGATATCCTGGAAGAAAACCTCTTCCAGAGTGCTCTGGACTTCAGACTGGGCCGAAGGTTCACCTTCCAACAAGACAATGACCCTAAGCACACAGCTAAAATAACAAAGGAGTGGCTTCGGAACAACTGTGTGACCATTCTTGACTGGCCCAGCTAAAGCCCTGACCTCAACCCAATTGAGCATCTCTGGAGAGACCTGAAAATGGCTGTCCACCAACGTTCACCATCCAACCTGACGGAACTGGAGAGGATCTGCAAGGAAGAATGGCAGAGAATCCCCAAATTCAGATGTGAAAAACTTGTTGCATCATTCTCAAGAAGACTCATGGCTGTACTAGCTCAAAAGGGTGCTTTTACTCAATACTGAGCAAAGGGTCTGAATACTTACAGTGGGGAAAAAAAGTATTTAGTCAGCCACCAATTGTGCAAGTTCTCCCACTTAAAAAGATGAGAGAGCCCTGTAATTGACATCATAGGTAGACTTCAACTATGAGAGACACAATGAGAAAACAAATCCAGAAAATCACATTGTCTGATTTTTAAAGAATTTATTTGCAAATTATGGTGGAAAATAAGTATTTGGTCAATAACAAAAGTTCATCTCAATACTTTGTTATATATCCTTTGTTGGCAATGACAGAGGTCAAACGTTTTCTGCAAGTCTTCACAAGATTGGCACACACTGTTGGTGGAATGTTGTTCCATTCCTCCATGCAGATCTCCTCTAGAGCAGTGATGTTTTGGGGCTGTTGCTGGGCAACACGGACTTTCAACTCCCTCCAAAGGTTTTCTATGGGGTTGAGATCTGGAGACTGGCTAGGCCACTCCAGGACCATGAAATGCTTCCAGGCCACTCCTTCGTTGCCCTGGCGGTGTGCTTGGGATCATTGTCATGCTGAAAGACCCAGTCACGTTTCATCTTCAATGCCCTTGCTGATGGAAGGAGGTTTGCACTCAAAATCCCAGGATACATGGCCCCATTCATTCTTTCATGTACACGGATCAGTCGTCCTGGTCCCTTTGCAGAGAAACAGCCCCAAAGCATGATGTTGCCACCCCCATGCTTCACAGTAGGTATGGTGTTCTTTGGATGCAACTCTGCATTCACTCTCCTCCAAACACGACAAGTTGTGTTTCTACCAAACAGTTTTACTTTGGTTTCATCTGACCATATGACATTCTCCCAATACTCTTCTCGAACATCCAAATGCTCTCTAGCAAACTTCAGCCGGGCCCGGATATGTACTGGCTTAAGCAGGGGGACACGTCTGGCACTGCAGGATCTGAATCCCTGGCGGCGTAGTGTGTTACTGACGATAGCCTTTGTTACGTTAGTCCCAGCTTTCTGCAGGTCATTTACTAGGTCCCCCCATGTGGTTCTGGGATTTTTGCTCACCGTTTGCCCACCATAGTGGAGTTTGGAGTGTGACTGTTTGAGGTTGTGGACAGGTGTCTTTTATACCTATAACAATTTCAAACAGGTGACATTACTACAGGTAATGAGTGGAGAACAGAGGAGCCTCTTAAAGAAGAAGTTACAGGTCTGTGAGATACAGAAATCTTGCTTTTTGTAGGTGACCAAATACTTATTTTCCACCATAATTTGCAAATACATTCTTTAAAAATCAGACAATGTGATTTTTTAGATATGTTTTCTCATTTTGTCTCTCATAGTTGAGGTCTACCTATGATGTCAATAACAGGCCTCTCTCATCTTTTTAAGTGGGAGAACTTGCACAATTGGTGACTGACTAAATACTTTTTTTCCCCACTGTATGACCATGTGATATTTCAGTTTTTCTTTTTTAATAAATTTGCAAAAATATCTACATTTCTGTTTTTTTCTGTCAAGATGGGGTGCTGAGTGTACATTAATGAGAACTAAAATGAAACTTTTCGCTTTTAGCAAATGGCTGCAATGAAACAAAGAGTGAAAAATTTAAAGGGGTCTGAATGCTCTCCGTACCCACTGTACATACAGGCTTCTTGGTCTGCTCTGTAGTTCCTCGGACTGAGACTGGGGTGAATTGGTAAGCGAACATCACACTTGTCCTTGTATTTTACTAACATCAACCTGTCAGAGCAAACAGCCCTGCTTTTCCCCAGTGCAGTTTTTGGTATATAAAGGACTTGGGGAGACCTTTTTGTATTTTTTAGAAGGGTGACACTGTTATAGAAATTATCAATATATAAATTATATCCATGCTCCAGTATGGGGTGGAACAAATCTCATATTATCCTTCCACTTGTTCCTAGGACAGGGGGGAAATCTGGTGGCTCAATTTTGGAATCTTTGCCTTCATATACACAATAGCGTACTGTGTACCCAGATATACTCAAGCACGCTTTGTACATCTTCACGCCATACCTGGCCCTTCTGTTGGGCAGATACTGGCGGAAGTGTAATCTGCATTTAAGGCTAAGGACCCACATAGCAAGCCGCAGCAAAAAAGTGCTGTGGGAGAAACCATGGCAGAAACGCATCATGGTTTTTCCCGCAGTGCTTTTCACAGAAAGTGTGCAGAGGTTTCCTAGGTATAATTGGCATGCTCCAATTTCCAAAACCACAACGGTTTTGGAAATACAGCGTTTCTGCTGTGTGTATTTTTCTGCAATGCTTGGATGGGATTCACCATAAATATAAATTCAGTCACCTGGAGTACAAAATTAGTTGCAGGGATCTATGTGGAGTCACATGAGCTGGGCTGCTCACTAACCCTCTGACGCCTTCAGGGGGTTTATCATTAGAGGAATAATTGGAGTACAATAAAAACCTCACCTTTTTTCTACTCCTGGTGTCAATGTCTTCGAAAAGCAAGGCAAATGCCTCTTTGGTACTAAATAGACACTTAGTCATTTTTATTTGTAAATGTAAATTTTTTTGTTTTTTGTTTAGGGTTATTTCTTAAAAATGTCTAAACACAGAAACCTTCCTCCCTAATGCCCAATGAATACCTTGATAAGTTTATACTCTAGCTATATAACTATGTGTGTATAGTTTTTTTTTTAAAGTGCTTTTTTTTTTAGTTTAATCGAGACCAAAAAAAAGTTTTAACACAGAAACTCCCTCCCCAACACCAAAAGTAAATGCACTATCTATATAACTTTAATTTATATACCTTTAATTTATATTTAATTTATAACTATATAACTTTATTTTTATATAATTATAATTTTATTTCATTATTTATTAATTGTATTTTTATCAATTAATTCCTTATTGTATTTTATTTTTATTCATTAATTATTAATCCTTTCATGCCTCTCTCAATTTTTGTTTTTGCATGTCCGTTTTTCCCTCTCCCCATTCCAAGAGCCATAATTTTTTCATTTTTCACTTCACAGTTCAGATGATGGCTTATTGTTTGCGGGACAAATTGTAATTTGTAATGGCACTATTCAATATCCTGTACAATGTACTTCGAAGCTGGAAAAAAATTCTGAATGAGGTGGAATTGGAAAAAAAAATGCATTTGCGTTTCTTATGGGTTTAATTTTTACGGCATTCACTATATGGTTAAAATGACATGTTACCTGTATTTTGCGGGTCAGTATGATCATGGCAATACCAAATTTATATATTTGTAATGTTTTGATACCTTTTAAAAAATTTTAAACTTTGCAAAATAGAGAAAAAATTTTGTGTCGCCATGTTCTGACACCTGTAACTTTTTTATATTTATGTGTATGGAGCTGGGTATCACGTCTTTTTATGTGGAAAAAAATGGCATTTTTATTGATACCATTTTGGGGAAGTTCTGATGGTTTGATCTCTTTTTATTCCATTTTTTATAGGAGGCAAAGTGTTGAAAAAAAATCGCCATTTTGATTTTTTTTCCCCACTACGCCATTCACTGTATGGGAAAAATATTTTAATATTTTAATAGTTCGGATGTTTTGGAGCGCAGGGACGCCTAAAGTATTTGTTTATTATTGTTTATTTATTTTTATATGTGATCTAGGGAAAGGGGGAGATTTGAACTTTTATATTTTTTGTGTTTTTTTATACTTTTAAAAACTTTTTTCTTTTTTTTTCTTTTATTTTCAGACCCCCTAGGGCCCTTGAACCCTAGGGGGTCTGATCGTTCATACTATTCACTGCAATACTAATATATTGCAGTGAATAGTAAAATACATTGCCTTCTATTACACCAATCACAGAGATCACTAACTAGGGAACACTGTGATTAGACCCCGGTCATCTTCCCCTGTTGCTAAGCTGACTCTGTCAGCTGTTTGCAATGATCAGTTCCCAATTTCTGGTTCAGGACCAGACACATTTAATGTTTTTTTTTTTGTATGTGTGGTTTTGAGGCCTATAACATTTTTATCATTTGCGTTACTCAACTAATTTCTATGTCTTTTTTTGGTGACACATAGGGCTTTATTTTTATGTTTTTATTTTTGCATGTTTTTACATTTTTTTTTCTATCCGGGAAAATATAAACAAAAGAGGAGGGAAAAAGTGTCCGTTTTTCACTTTTCATTTTTTTTTTTTATTTAATAGCACAAAGTGCTACTCAAAAACTTTATAAAATAGTTTTTCCTCTCTGTTACGGTCATTTTTATTTTGTATGGTGTTGTTGGGGGTAGAACCTGTGATAAGGGCATTATTGACATATTTTTTTCATTATTTTATTTAATTTTTTTTTTTTTTTTTTTTTTTATTACATTGTGTCCCCATAAGGTCATAATAGACCTTTGGGGACATCTGAACTCTATTTTTTTGGTGGGGGAGGCTGATTTCCCCTATAACTGGGGCTGGTACATTTAGCCTCAGGTACAGGAGAAATACAGCCTCCTGCCCATAACTATAGAGCTGATCTGGGTCCTGTAGGGCGGCGCCCATAGCTGTGTGTACAGCGCTCATTGAGCACTCTGTACACAGCGATCGGGAAGGCAGGGACGTTAATAAACCTCCCCTGCCTCCTCTAGGGGAGCTCTGGCTGTAGTTATGCACGATTTCGTGCAGCTGCTGAAAACTGCAAGGACGTACCAGTACATCCTTGCAGAACAAGGAAGACACTCTCCGGACGTAAAACCCAATGGGCGGTCCGGAAGTGGTTAAGGGGTTAAAACATAAAAAAAAAAACTACTGTATATAAATTTAGTATCCCTAGAATTATACCGACCCATTGAATAAAGGTAACATGTTGTTTTGGCTGCAGAGGGAATGTTATAAAAACAAGGCTCGTAATTTTTTTTACAGCTTCATAGTATATTGCACAAAATATTATTATTATTATTGTTTATTTAGCACCATTAATTCCATGGTGCTTTACATATGAGGATTTACATATGGTACACAAGATATACTGTACTAAACAGATAATACAAACATTGACCAACTGGCACAGTGGGATAGAGGGCCCTGCCCGCAAGGGCTTACAATATTAAATGGTACCATTATGAAGTAAAGTTTGTCTCACAATCCTTAAGCCCTCATATGGCTCTGTGAACAGAAAAAAAAAAATTAAAAAAAATTAAAAAAAAAAAAGTTATGGAGTTTGGAAGGCGGGGATTCAAAATTGAAAAATGCCTGCGGCGGGAAGGGTTTAAACAAGACCAAGTTGTCTGAAAAGTTAGTGACAATTTAAATAGCAGTACATTTTGAAATTGTACAATACTTATGCAAACCCATCCCATAATACTACCTTTGTATACTAAATGATCATGTTCGTTTTTTATTTTCTCCATAAGCAGGCATAACATTTTTCCTTTTGTTTACCTTTCTTCCCCATAATATTTAAAGGTTTTTTTTTCCTCATGTCCCTGTCTCATCAGCTTTGCCTGCAGTCTCTTCTTTTCACTTCCTGTATTCTTCAGCAAGCTGGTAGGAGGAGGCTTTGACTATTTGATGAACAGAACAGTATAAAGTACCTCATTAGATATAGAAATTGCCTTTATCATGAGAGATTATTATGAGTACTAGAAAGCTAATATCTAGCTAGTACTAGAAAGCAGATCAAATAATATGCACAGTAAATGTATATTATATTACACAGGTTTGGAGAGGAAAAAAAAAACCTTAAATGCTACCGACTTGCAGTAAACTCAATGTTATTTTTGTGTTTACATAGAGAGAAAACCACACTGCACGAGCCTTTATCAGCAAACTTCAATAAACTGACCTGATTTATTGTCCTAACCGCAGAGAACTGAGCCCCCTCAGAGTGCAGCAAGTCATCCCTTTGACCTGTTATCACAGGAGAGGATTGGGACCAAGGAAACGATGTGTAAAAAATGGGAGGAATAATTTTACATAGCAGGCAAACAAAGCAGAATTACTAAACAATGTATTTAGGAAAACTCTTTAATTTACATATTTAATCACTGCAGTTGGTCAATCGTGCCTTGGCTCAGTTCTCCTTTCTCCCTCAGTTTCCAGATCTTCTTCCAGATTAGCTGCCTTCAAGTCAAAAGCAATTACCAATCAAAATGTCAGTTATTTATTTCAGTGGTAGTTATTTGAGTCTAGCTCATTGCCCCAAGGAAAGGTGGGAAAAGTATTTCTGCTTCTTTCAGCAGTGGTCCCAGTTCTGTCTATTTATCATATCTATCATTATCAAGAGCTTCTGCACAATGCTCTGACAAACAGTACTAAAAAGTAGAAGATAGTACATATTAAACCTATACCTATTACCTACATATTAAACCTATACATATTAAACCACACAGAGATTGTATAGAACCACACAGTGTGTAATAAAGTGGCCATGTAAATAATATTATACATGCCACCTTGTTTTAATGTGGCCACAAGGGCTTTTTTTTTTTTTTTTCTTTAGTGCCTTACATTGCCCCTGTAGTACCATAAAGTTCCCCACCAGTTGTATATTATCTTTCCCTGCTCATTTTGGGCCCACTCTTTATAGACTTTATTCCTCAGGCCCTACCAAATGCAGCCTGTCTTCACAAAAGTGTACCATTACTTTTGATTAATGTAATGGTGGACAATGAAAGCATAACGAGGCTTCATTGTATGTAGGTGTATTTCCAGACACCTTAATTATTCTTGTTTTGTTACTTTTAACAGGGATAAAATAGCCATGCCTGCATTTCCTGCTCATGATGCAGCCCTAGCAGTGGTTTCAGCTGGAACAAGTCGCATAGTGGAGATGTACTATCCTTGGTATGTAAGACCACTCTGCTTCTTCAGAGAATGGTTTCCACAAAGCAGAGCCTGGATGATCCAGAAGTCATACCAGTACAAACCAGAAGAAACAATGACATCATTCTGATGACAACACTTTAATACATAATGCACAGATCTTTTATTACTGCATTTTTATTTCGTTATGTGCATTTTCACAGACATTGCAAGGCATGTATAGCTTTCATACATTATTAAGGCTTGGAATAATTGGAAATAAATGACAGTCATTTCCAAACGGTGCCTATCATGCGTCTACAGAGAGTTTCCAGTACTTGTACTAAAGTCACCTAACACACCCATTTCTGCTCCAATTCAGGAACTGATGTTACCCTGACAACTGCTGCTTTCCACCTACAACATAATACAACTTTGGTGTCTGATGTGACTTTGTACACATGTATTCACTCCTGTATTTTACATGATGAAGATCCATTACACCTTTACCTGTAATGACAAGCAAATGTATTTAAATGCATGTAAAATCACCGGAAGCCATATATGACATGTAAATTCTCTTTGATGATGTTGTATGCTTACTCTTCTACACTACAAGAGTGCCTCACTTTGTAGTAAAGAAAACAGCTGTGAAAATAGTTAAGAAAAATAATACATTTTGGAGGTTTCCATTAAATACATAACTTGATATTGATGTATCAGTGTTTAACTCTTTCACTATCAAGGGCATAAGGGCCAGTGCTTAGATCTATTACTAAGGTGCAGGATGAAAAGTTTTACTTATTACCAGGGGTGTAGCTATAAGGGGTGCAGCAGTAGCAGTCACTACCGGGCTCTAGACTCTGAGGGGAGCCCAAAGGTCCCTCTGCCAGATAAAATATACTACTATGTTAAATGGAATAAGGTAGGTAGGGGCCCCATTACAGATTTTGCATTGGGGCCCAGGAGCTTCAAGTTATACCTCTGCTTACTGGTTGTGTGTGTTTGCACATGTATGTAAGTATTGGATGTCAACTTTTAGCTTGGGGGAAGGCAAGCACACAGCCCTGGCCCATGAGTAGCAGCCCATCCATAAGCTGTCGCCTCTGCTTGCCTTAAAAAGGATGGAGGAAGGGAGTAGATGTAACTGGACTATAAATCTATGCAGCGTTAAAAGACTATACTTAAGCCTCGGAGGGACAATTCAGCACGGTTACTGGTGAACAGCCTATGGGCAAGTCAGCACAGTTACTGGTGAGCAGCCTATGAGTAGGTTATGTAAAACATTAAGACCTTCCTATATACAGTAGACACCTATTACTTCTGAATAGCACCAAAGAAATACCACAGTGCAGCACAAAATACTTCTTCAGAAGTGCCAAAAAATACCACAGTCCAGAATGAAGTAACTCCTCAGAAGCAATAAATAACAGTGCAGTCCAACATCCCTCCTCAGTAGAAACAAATCTCACAGTGCAGCCCTAGAAGCATCTAACAAATAGTACAGCACAAAATACTATCCCAGAAACACAATGCCAATAAACCTGGTGCAGCAGCATTGTCCCCTTCTCTACTCCCCCCACCCAACCTACTAGCTGCAACAGTGTCCCCCTTCCCTACTCATCCTCCCCAACCTGTATTCCCAAATTGTATTCTCACTTTCTTAATTTTCCTCCCCCTAACCCAGTCTGATCGGTCCACAGGTGGTGCTGGAGCTAGAATGGGTACTGTTAGAGGTTACAGCACATCAAAGCCATTAAAAAGGAAAAAAGTCGGTGG
This sequence comes from Leptodactylus fallax, assembly GCA_947044405.1. Taxonomy (NCBI): domain Eukaryota; kingdom Metazoa; phylum Chordata; class Amphibia; order Anura; family Leptodactylidae; genus Leptodactylus; species Leptodactylus fallax. The sequence continues at coordinate 244,473 of CAMRHE010000026.1, forward strand.
CCTAGGCTGCTGTGATGAGCGGACGCATCTCTAGGGAGCTCCTGCCCTGCTTTCCCTGCCAAGAGGACTAAATCAGCTTTTTTACCTTCCCCCTGGGTAAAAAATTGCCCAAGAAGACCTCCACAGGGACCCTTGCACCTGGCGACCACCCTTCCCAGCTGTCCCTGGATACTAACCTTCTCCCAGCGCCCTTGTCGCTCCGCTCATCTTCCCACCAGCAGCCATCTTGGACCGGCATTCAGTCGTCTCCTGCACTCCAGCTGTCTCCTCCGAAGGTCCCCGCAGACATCTTGCAGCCCCAGGTGATGACTGCTTCCACCCCACGGTCTTCCTCCGCTCCTGCCCAAACCTGATGTTGGGACACCACTGCGCAGCCTCCTTGTGCCTCTGGCTCAGCTCCGGCAGTGGGACCATCTTCCTCCGCTGGGTCTCTGCCTGCACCTGCCTTGGTCCCCCTGCTGGTCCTGGACTTGCACAGGACTCTCAGGTCAGTCTGCTGCACTTGGCGTCCTCTAACCCTGCCTCCACCTACTTCTCTAATGGACTATGCTGCTCCTCTCCCTGCTACCCTTGTACACTGTGCAGAGCCTCCTCCACCAACTGAATCCCCTGCACCCTCTACTTCTGGGGTACCTCTGCAGCTGGCCCTTGCCCCCTCCCCACCACATGGATGGGATAACCTGGACCTAGCGGCGACTCCCTCCATGTCATCGTATGCTGCCCAGGATGCTGGGAGTTCTACTCCACCTTTGTCTCCCTCTCAGTTGTCAGGCCAGAGCACTCTCCTTCCTGTCTCCATGCCAGCACAGTGGGCTCAGCTACTTCCTCATCTACCAACTAGACAGGACTTGCAATTCATGGTCACTGGAGTTACAGATGCATTTCACACTGAGATTTCTGCTTTGCGGAAGGACTTTCAGCAAATTACTACCAGGGTAGAGACCCTTGAGAAGGACCATGATCAAACCCGCGCTTACCTCACCCAGCTTCAGGCCTCTGTTCATTCCCAATGTCAAGCCGTGCAGGACATGCAGTGCCATATGTAGGCTCTGTAATAACATTAGAGTTAAGGGCCTACCTGAGGCCACCCAGGAAGAAGACTTACATGTTACCTTAGAGGCAATCTTTAATGTGGTCCTCCAAGAACCCCCCACCAATAAAATCAAGCTTGACCGCACTCAAGGGCCCTGTGCCCGAAAGGGTCTGGTCTGGCCCCCCGAGCTGTGTTCATGACTTTGCCCTGAAGGAAGCTATCCTTTTCAAGGCCCGCCATCTTAAAGACTTTGACTTTAATGGAGCCAAAATTCAACTCTATCAGGATCTCTCCTGGATCACCTTATAGAAGAGGCACCATCTCTGCCCACTGCATCGACTACTCTGAGACCGTTAAATTCCTTATTGTTGAGGTTTCCCCTTTGCCCTGACTGCTCGATTGAATGGTTGCTCTGCTACCGTCCGTACATACGTGGACCTGCATCTCTTCTGTGCTACAATGGACATTTCACCTCCGGAGTCTGATTGGGAGCTTGCCCCTCCACCACTCCCTCAGGTTTGGACCACCCAGAAGCCTAGGAGACGTCATCTGCCTTCTCTGGGAACCTCAGCCAGGAGGCCGCGGGTGCACCCTCCGTCTCCATGATCCTAATGAGGGCTGACTTTTTAGTTCCTCCTTCACTAGGCCCCTGACCTACTGATGTCGCACTGTTTTTGGAGTTACTGTTCTTGTTCCCTGTGCTGACCTCATTATCTGCATGTTGTAGTCCTTTGTTTCGATCTATTACTGTTTGCTGTTACTTTACTATGGCTCTTGGGCAGGGTGGGTAACTTCCCCATTCCCTATCCTCTGCCTGTACTACCTTTTAATATTCTTCCCGCTGCCCCTGGTGGAAATAGACCACTTCTCAGTGTTGGTTGCCCCCCCCGTTTCATCTCTTTGGGAGTATTTTCCTGCTGTGAGTCCTTTTCAGGGACCCACTTGGATAGTCGGGCTTGGTCCTAACTGAACAAGCTCCTGTTACCCCCGGCCAGGAGATCTAGTCCTGTCCATATTGCATTGTTCTATTGTTTTCATGTTTTGGGTGTTGTGTCTTGTCTTTTTGTTTGTCACTCCCCCCCCGCTTTCCTTTTTTTCCCCCCCTCTAGATTTGGAGACCCTCTCTCTGCGAATTTGCCGTTGAAGCCTGAATCCATGGCCTCTCCTGTCTCTGCCTCCACTGGACACTGCGCTCCCTGAGTGAGATCAGCCTTGCTTATAGCTGTTTTGACTATGTCCCGTCCTCATGGCTAAGTGCTTTACGTTGAATGTCAAGGGCTTGGGCTCCAACATCAAACGACGCATGGTCCTGCGGGAGCTCCGGTCCCTCCGGGCGGATGTGGCTTTTCTCCAGGAAACATATTACGACCATACAGGTACATTCTACTTCTCTGAATACTACTACCCACTAGCTTATTCCGCCTATCATAATCGCCGGAAGGCAGGCGTAGCTATCCTATTATCCCGTACGTGTCCCATTGCAGTCACTGCCTCACACCTAGATCCTCAGGGTCGCTACATTATTTTGGAGGGCCAGTTGCAAGGATGACCTATTGTTCTCTGCAACATTTATGCACCCAACACCTCTCAACTTTCCTTCCTCCGAAGGATTTTGGGACGCTTGCAGGCCTTCTCTGGCGTGGTCTGGCTCCTTGGCGGTGATTTTATTATGTTTTTCTATGAGCATACTGATAGATTATCCTTGTATGATAAGCCAGTTGATGCCCTTAAGCCTCGCCAGGGAATTCCGTCGTTTGATTCGGTCCTCAGCCCTTTATGACTTGTGGCGTGTCAACAATCCCACTGCCTGTTCTTATACATTCTTCTCCCATCCTCACAACAAGCACACTAGGATAGATTATTTGTTTGGTAATGCTTTGGCGCTTCACTTACTCATTTTTGCTGACATTGGACCTATTTCGTGGTCGGATCATGCTCCGGTCACTGTCACCCTCTCCCACGCTGATTCTGAGTAAATGCTTACACTGCCTAAATGAGTCCCTGTTGCATTCACAAACCACCCATAGCACATTGCATACTCATTTGCTTGAGTATTTTCAGGATAATGAGGCCTCAGTCCCTTATGTTTCTAACCTCTGGGATGCTCATAAAGCGGTTATTGGCCATAGAAAAGCAACTTAAAAAAGATAAAAAGGCTAGGGAGGTAGCCCTGCACACTAAGATAAGAACTCTCACAGAAAGCTTAGCAACACGTACCTCCCTGTCCTTGCTTCGTCAATTAGTTGCAGCCCAAGCTGATCTACGCGACCTATCTACGCAGGCTACCCAGCACCTTTTACTCTATAGTCGGCAGCGCTACTATGAGCGTGGCAACAAGGCTCACACCTTGTTAGCCAAGACTCTGCAGGACCATCGGGCTTCCTCTACCTCCCAGGCGGTTTGTGGTCCCTCTGTTTCCCTCCTACATCACCCTGATGATATTGCTACTGCATTCCAATCTTACTGGGTACAAAGTGTGTTACCATCCAAAAAGAAACACCCTAAGCCTGAGGCAGGAACGCAGATTTTTTTTTTCTTTCTGTAGCTTTACACAACAGTTATAAAGCTAAACGCAGCTTTTTTTGTTGCAGATTTTGCTGCATTTTTCTGAGCCAAAGCCAGGAGTAGATTGAGCCGAAGGGAGATGTATAAGAACTTCCTTTATATTTCCCATTCCCTTTTGTAGCTATTCTTGGCTTTGGCTCAAAAAAACGCAGAAAAAAAAAAAAAAATCTGCAACATGGGGCCTCAACTTTAGGCCTCCTGCACACAAATGGCACGGATGTGGTTTTCACTGACCTATACATTAAAAATGAATTGACAGGGCTGCAAATGCAGACAGATATAGGACCCACTCCATAATTTGCAACTCTTCAATTTGGCCCGGACAAATATAAGTGAAGTTGGCTTGGCTAAAATCCTGTTTGCTGTCACAAGACTCGGTGAGTCAAAAGCAAATTGAGCATCTGTTACATCCAACAGAGGGCACATGAGCTCCCCAGCTCTTTTCCCATAATGCCTTGTGATATGTCTTCATTATAGGCAGATAGCTCACTTTATGACCACCCTGTTTGCGGTCCCACGGGTGTCCGTCCCTACTGTTTTTGAGAAGATTTGTTGCGCTGGTACCTCTACGAAGGGCCTGATATCAGATATTTATTGTATTCTATCTTCTCTGGAGGGACGTGCTCCCATCGTCCACAAATACATGGTCATATGGACAGAGGCTCTGGGCAGGCAGATCTCCCCGGCTCAGTGGAAGATCTTATGGTCTTGTGCAGCATGTATTACATTCTGTGAAACTCAGTATAAGTTACTGATGTATTGGTATCATACCCCAGTCCTGCTACACATCCTCAACCCCTGTATTCCCAAGGTCTGTTGGAGATGCCTTTCTGAGGAGGGCACATTATATCATATCTTGTGGAGCTGCTCTTTGATTCACACTTTTTGGACAGAGGTTAAGGTGTTAACTGACTAGCTCTTTCTCCAGGGTGCCCGCTGGATCCTCTTACTTATTTACTAAACCTACCTCCCCGACACCTTGGTAAAAAGACCTCCAAGCACCACTGCTAAAACACGTGGCCCTCCACTGGAAAAGTGTACACTCTCCTACAGGCCCTGCCCTTGTGGCTCGTATCAAGGATGTAGGTAGTCTGCCACGCTTAAAAACACTATGGATGCCATTCAATCCATATGGTCCCCGTGGGATACGTACTGTATTCTTCATGGTCTTTGATCCCTCTTTTCCTTTCCTTCCTCTTTGTTGTTTCCCCACCTCGTGTCTGTAGTGTTTTGTGTTCTGTGCTCTGGTTACCCCTGTTTAGAATGTTTATACAATGCTTTTTCCTAGGTTTTTTGTTCCCCTTTTCTTTTTTACCTTTGCAGTTTCCTTTTTTCCCCTCACTAATTTTCTTTTTTTGTTTTGTATATATTGCCTCACTGTTTATTTTCTGGAAATTACTGTAAATCTCAATAAATTTAAAGTTTAAAAGAAAAAGGAAAAAAGTCAAGTTATACTAAGGTCCCACATTGCAGAAACGCAGCTTTTTTTGTTGCAGACTTTTGCTGCTTTTTTTTTTTGAGCCAAAGTCAGGAATAGCTACAAAAGGAATGGGAAATATAAAGGAAGCGCTTATACTTATCCCTTCTGTTAATTCCACTTTGTCTCAAAAAACTGCAGCAAAATCTGCAACAAAAACAGCTGCGTTTCCGTAATGTGGGGCCTTAGCCTTAAAGCATGTGCTGTAGTGAGAAGTGCTGCTTCCTACGCAGCGAAGAATAAGAAGAAAAGGATCTCTTCGCATAAGGGGTATGCATCAGCAAGAGGAGGCGGAATACTGGATATGAGTGTGTCGCGACGCATAATGACACAGGCTCAACCCTCGTGACGTCACCAAACAAGCCCGAAGCCTGCGGAGCGCTGGAGAGGTAAGTAACAGTGTTTTTTATGTTTCCTCACCTACCCCGGGCCTCCGATCATTATACTCGGGGGTCTGGAAAGACCCCCCGAGTAGAATGATAGCAGTGTTTGTGGGGTTCGTAGCCCGCGGCCTCACTTACCGATCCCTGCTCATGCTCACAGCTGCCTCCGCAGAATGGGAAGCGCAGGCGGCCCTGGGCAGGAGCGAATGTCCCAGGCCCTGTGGCAGCCGCTACCCCGATATTTACGCCCCTGCTTACAGGGTTGAAGCACAGGGGAACAAAAAAAAAAAATTGTAATGAATTGATAAATAAAAAAATAAAATAAATAAGTTACTGTGTGTGAGTGTGTGTGTATATAGTGTTATGATATAACACTTTAATACTGGTGAAAATTATTGAACTGAACAAAACACATGATAAAAACCAATAATACACAATATACAAGTCTCAGATAGTAAAGTACCTCCATACCATGGCCATCTCCATTACCACTACATAGTGTCAAAGACAATCGAAGAGCACAACAAAGTAAAAGTGATACCTTTTGTACACCAAAAAAAAAAAAATATCACTGAAGGGTAATCACTCAAAAAGCTATTAGTCACTGATGGGAGCGATATAAAACATAACTTTTAATAAATAATTATAAAAACAAGTATCAACGATATACAGGTATGTGTCCTATTAATAACACTGATAATAACTGGGGTGATAGAAAAGTTGCTTATACTAAAGGGTTGGCATAATATCCACGCCCTAAGCTTATTATCACATACCCAGTACAATAGATATTTGTAAAGTTCTTACGACTATACCAAGCAGGGTCTGCCCCTTTCTCTTATAAAAATGTCTTCGGGCTATTAACCATCTGAGAGGTAATTAAAAAAGGACTACTGAACACCATGTATTGATGGAATGCACAGGTGAGTCATAAGCAAAGAACTATCTGTGCTCTAAGGGATAGGAGTAAGCTACCAGCTCTATATACCAATACTCCCACTATCCATAATGATCCTGAAGTCTCTCAATAGTAATGCTGAGCACCTACAGGTGCATCTCAATAAATTAGAATATTTTTGAAATATCATTCATTCACCCATGAAATATCATTCATTCATTTCAGTAATACAATCCATAATCAGCGTCTTCCATGATTGTGTGTCCTACTGAACCAGACTGAGAGACCATTTAAAGGCTTAGGAAACCTTGGCAGGTGACACACTGAATTTACAATACTGAACTTTTTTACAATATCCTAATTTTCTTAGATTTTGGTTTTCATTACCTGTAATCCATAATCAACATTTACAGAAATAAAACACTTGAAATAGAACACTCTGTGTGTAAAGAATCTAGAAAATATAGGTCACTTTTTTAATTGAATTACTGAAAGAAATAAACGTTTCAAAGATATTCTAATTTATTGAGATGTATCTGTATCTGTAGGGCCTAAAAACAGTTCCTCTACACGTTTCACCCACTATATAATATGGGTTCATCAGGAGGATTGATGTAATAAACAAAACAAAAAATATTGCGGTAAAAACCGTAGTTCCCGTGATCCAAATGGTAGGTCACAGTACTAAATTGAACGCTGGCGAGCGCGGCGCTGAATCGGATATATAAATGTTAAGGCCCTGCCCTCGTCCTGCCTCTCACGTGACGTAGTGTATTCTAATGGGTCACACCCTTCAGAGTCATCGTGGGCGGGGGCGGGGATCGCCATGGTTACACAGAAGAAGCTAGACTCCTGTTTCCTCCACCGGGTAACTTCGTGGTTAGAGGATGTAAACAAACGATTGGTGCAGCACTGAATACATATACAAAAGGTAAGTATCAACCATTTTATCCAAAGCACAAGAGTGTTACTGCCGCTCTCAAGATGTACAAACCAAAGTAAATGGCAGATATGAATGGTTATGTGATAGAGAATCGTAAGTATACAGGATATCAATTATCACGACCATGAATTAAAGGCATACATCGCTACTATTTGTCCAGGGGCCAGAATGTATTATAGATGAAGAATGATGTCAGAGTTTTTTTTTTTTTTATAAAATAAAATATATGTTATCCCTCCCCAAATGCACCCGTTGATCATGGCAGTTACCATAGTACAGTGGGGAAAAAAAGTATTTAGTCAGCCACCAATTGTGCAAGTTCTCCCACTTAAAAAGATGAGAGAGGCCTGTAATTGTCATCATAGGTAGACCTCAACTATGAGAGACAAAATAAATCCAGAAAATCACATTGTCTGATTTTTAAAGAATTTGTTTGCAAATTATGGTGATAAATAAGTATTTGGTCAATAACAAAAGTTCATCTCAATACTTTGTTATATATCCTTTGTTGGCAAAGACAGAGGTCAAACGTTTTCTGTAAGTCTTCACAAGGTTAGCACACACTGTTGCTGGTATGTTGGCCCATTCCTCCATGCAGATCTCCTCTAGAGCAGTGATGTTTTGGGGCTGTAGCTGGGCAACACAGACTTTCAACTTCCTCCAAAGGTTTTCTATGGAATTAAGATCTGGAGACTGGCTAGGCCACTCCAGGACTTTGAAATGCTTCTTACGAAGCCACTCCTTTGTTATCCTGGAGCTTTGCTTGGGATCATTGTCATGCTGAAAGATCCAGCCACGTTTCATCTTCAATGTCCTTGCTGATGGAAGGAGGATTGCATTCAAAATCTCACGATACATGGCCCCATTCATTCTTTCATGTACACGGATCAGTTGTCCTGGTCCCTTTGCAGAGAAACAGCCCCAAAGCATGATGTTGACACCTCCATGCTTCACAGTAGGTATGGTGTTCTTTGGGTGCAACTCATCATTCACTCTCCTCCAAACACGACGAGTTGTGTTTCTACTAAACAGTTCTACTTTGGATTCATCTGACCATATGAAATTCTCCCAATACTCTTCTGGAACATCCAAATGCTCTCTAGCAAACTTCATACGGGCCTGGATATGTACTGGCTTAAGCAGGGGGACACGTCTGGCACTGCAGGATCTGAGTCCCTGGCGGCGTAGTGTGTTACTGACGGTAGCCTTTGTTACGTTAGTCCCAGCTTTCTGCAGGTTATTCACTAGGTCCCCCCGTGTGGTTCTGGGATTTTTGCTCACCGTTCTTGTGATCATTTTGACCCCACGGGGTGAGATCTTTCGTGGAGCCCCTGATCGAGGAAGATTATCAGTGGTCTTGTATGTCTTTCATTTTCTAATTATTGCTCCCACAGTTGATTTCTTCATACCAAGCTGCTTGCCTATTGCAGATTCAATCTTACCAGCCTGGTGCAGGTCTACAATTTTGTTTCTGGTGTCCTTCCACAGCTCTTTGGTCTTCACCATAGTGGAGTTTGGAGTGTGACTGTTTGAGGTTGTAGACAGGTGTCTTTTATACTGATAACAATGTCAAACAGGTGCCATTACTACAGGTAATGAGTTGAGGACAGAGGAGCCTCTTAAAGAAGAAGTTACAGGTCTGTGAGAGCCAGAAATCTTGCTTGTTTGTAGGTGACCAAATACTTATTTTCCACCATAATTTGCAAATAAATTCTTAAAAAATCAGACAATGTGATTTTCTAGATATGTTTTCTCATTTTGTCTCTCATAGCTGAGGTCTACCTATGATGACAATTACAGGCCTCTCTCATCTTTTTAAGTGGGAGAACTTGCACAATTGGTGGCTGACTAAATACTTTTTTCCCCACTGTATAATAGTATCTACAGTAATAGTAGGCAAGAGCTAAATTCACCCAGTGCACCCATCATATGAAACATGCATATGATATGTTGTCATTTAAACCCAATGGTTTCAGACTTTTTAGTCTGTAGATCCATTCTGCCTCCTTCTGCAATATCTTGCGGTCAATATCTCCTTTTCTCACATTGGGTCGTATTCTCTCTATACCCTGGAACGAGACACAATGAACGTCTCCCCCATGAGTATACCAAATATGACGACTGAGAGGCCTGTCCTCTTTCCTCCTCACATTACCCACATGATCGAGAATTCTTCTCCTAAATTGGCGGGATGTTTTGCCCACGTAATTCATGGGACAGGTACATGTGGCCATGTATACTAGGCCTGAGGTTTGACAGTTAATAAAGCTACGAATGTCATACACATGTCCAGTCGTAACACTTGTAAACTTGGAACCTGAATTGATAAAGTCACAGGCTTTGCATTTGCCACAACGAAATGTACCATCTGGAATATGTTTATCCAACCAATTTGGATTAACTGCAAGGGAGTAGTGGCTATGCACTAGCCGATCTTGTAAATTCTATCCCCTTCTATACGTGATGGATGAAGTGTCATTCACCATCTTACCTATGTCAGGATCTAATTTAAGGATCTCCCAATAGGATTTAAATTTGGACATGACATCACAACTTCTGTAATCATACGTCCCTATCACTCGAAATGTCTGATGTTGAGGGCTAGGAGGGTATACACTGTCGGGGGTTAATCTCCCCCGGGATGGATGTCACCGTAAGCCTAATTAAATAGATAACCAGTTTCGAGCGCTCGGGAAACAAGACGTACACAGGTATCGTGTATGAACAGTTTCTACTTTATTGCGTAGTTCAATACAGTTTTAAAAGCAAGCTCAGTTACATAACAGTCATGTGATCAATATACATATATGGTCTTTCCAGTTCCGTTACCAGACAAATTTGTTCACTTTCCCATCACCCTAGATGTTTCCTTTTCACCTTATCTGAATGTCCTCTTATCTTCCTGAGAATACCAGTTCTGCTGAGATCAGCAGAACTGTTGATATCTTCCCCAGACTCCAAGTCTGTATTCTATCTGTAAACTATGCAGTCTTGTCTGCAGAACATTCCACCCTCTTGTGCTTTCTGTATACTGTGACATAGAATATAGTGCAAGTTATGTTTTAACCCATACAATTCCCCCATTTTAGGACTTTATTTTTAATCAATATTCAATGAATACAGTCACACTATCCGTGTGCCACCTGTGATGGATTCTCCATTGAAGATGTTAAAAATAATGATCCTACCTTACATACTGAGTATTGTCCCTCATGAGATTGCATAGCGAAGGAATACATTGGATACAACAACATCCTAATATCATGTTTAAGCAGTAAATAATCTATAGCCGCTCTATTCTGCAATATTGCTTTTTTATGTGATTGCAAATCTAATACAACATCTTTAATGATAGCGCTAGTAGTGTTTATGTTCTTTACCATAAAGCAAGCGATACGTGATATTGTCTTAGCATTATATACAGACAAACCTGGTACTCCTACCAGTGACACAGTTAGGCTTATGTATTCTGCTTTTGATAAGAGTTTCACATCATAATTACAATCCTCAGGCAGTGGGATAGTACTTCTTTTGTGCAATATATGTACATGTGATTTCTGTGAACTCTGTTCATATGGTGTGGGTATCATAGTCAATGCTAATCTAGACAAGGCACATATGCCTCCAGTTATATTGGCAGGTATATAGGTGTAGCTGCTATTACCACACGCTAGAACCCACCCAGGTGGCAAGGGTACATGTAAATCTAGTGACGGGACAATAAGTGTCCTGTTACATTGCATCCTCTTCCCTTCCCTCAGGGTTTGACAATCGTTGTCAGTTCTATTGCAAATTTGTGGAAACTGCCCTTTATTCATTATAGGATTGCAATTAGGTATTGTTGTTTTATTACATGAAAATTTGAAACACAATTCTTCTCTTGCTACTGCCCCAGTCGATATCTTTATCATATTCTCCTGTAAATCTGCGTAGGCAGTGCAGTTCATACAAGCATAATAAGGACTTATCCAGTCTGCATGCACATGGAGATCAGCTTCCTGTAAAAGAGTATCATTTAACTGAAATTTCAACAATTTAGTCCATACTGCAACAGAAGTCGGCACTGCAATCAAACAAGTTTCTAACACATTACTGGAATATGCATTTCTCAAACAAAATTCTGTCATGTTTAATACTCGGGCCAAATATAACCACATATTCTCTTTTGTTCTCCATATGTGTTCCTCCAGTTCCCTTACTCCCCGATTTGGGCTCTCTTTTCTCCTGTAAAGTTCAAACCAGGTCCATATTATTAAAAGGCATCCAGCAAACATCAGCAAGTGTTGTGTTTTCATTTTGATGGTGCTTCAACTTTCTTGCAATGTGAAGCGTGTATCCAGGTGGGTTTTCCCTCCAATTTTACTGAGGTGGCAGTTGTCAGCAGTACTTGGAAGGGACCGTCATACCTGGGTTCAAGAGACTTCCTAGTGTGTCTTTTCACGACCACCCAATCACCAGGCTGCAAGCTATGCGTTCCTGAAAAATCTGAAGGGTCTGGAATAGAAGAGAACACTTGTTTCTGTGTTTCTCTCAATCTCTGACACAAACTCTGCACATAGCTAGAAATACTGTCATAGTTAAGCTGTAACGTCTGAGGGAAGTAGAACCCTGTTTTGGGCGCACTTCCAAACAATATTTCAAATGGTGACAACCCTGTCTTCCTGTTAGGGGTGGTTCTTACTGAGTAAAGGGCTAAAGATAGACACTCAGGCCAGGGCTTCCCTGTCTCTGCTATGGCTTTTTGGATCTTTAATTTGAGTGTACCATTTAACCTTTCCACTTTGCCTGAACTCTGAGGATGGTAGGGTGTGTGGAAAGCTTGTTCAATCCCTAGTGCAGACATTATTTCTTTCATTATCTCACCTGTGAAATGTGTACCTGTCAGACTCAATCACCTCGGGCACTCCAAACCTGCACACAAGCTCAGACATCACTTTCTTGGCAGTTGCTTGTGCGGTTACTTTGCTCACAGGGTAGGCCTCAGGCCATCCTGAAAACAGATCCACACAGACCAATACATACTCGTATGTTCCAGACTTAGGCAACTGTATGTAATCTATCTGTATCCTCTGAAATGGGTACAGGGATTTTGGTGTACACTTGGTGGGTGTTTTAACTACCTGTCCTGGGTTGTGTAGAGCACATATGTGACATGCTTTTACGTGATTGCTAGCAGCTCGTCCAAAACCTGGGGCAAACCATAATTTACCCACTAATGACTCCATGGCATTTCGAGAGGCATGCACCTTACCGTGGGCCAAGCCAGCCATCTGGGGGTAGACTGCTGCGGGCAGACATAATCGATCCCCCATTTTCCACATACCATCACCTTCTGTAGCACCTGCTTTCTTCCATCTTTCAGTTTCCACACTGGTGACCTTTGAGTACAGCCCTTTTGGGTCTGCTAGGTCAATGTCCATTTTGCTCACCTGGTTGGGACCCCTTCTGGCCAGTAATGCTGCAGCCTTGGCTGCTCTGTCAGCTCTCTCATTTCCACGGCTTTCAGGGTCCCTTCCTTTTACGTGAGCTCTGACTTTCACAATTGCCAGCTGCTTTGGGAGCAGTATGGCCTCCATCAGTCGACTTACCACATCTCCATTCTTAATTGGCTTGCCCTGGGCCGTTAGGAAGTTCCTTGACCTCCATATCGGACCATAATCATGCGCAATGCCAAAAGCATACCTGGAGTCAGTGTATATGTTAGCTATTCTACCTTTGGCTATCTTACAAGCCTCCATAAGAGCTTTAAGCTCAGCTTCTTGGGCTGACATGTGTGGTGGAAGAGCCTCTTGGACTATGATGTCATGTTCAGTGACTACAGCATACCCTGTAACAAATTTGCCTTCATCTGTCAGATACCTTGAGCCGTCCACAAACATCTCATAATCAGGATTTTGTAATGGCACATCCGTGACATGGTCAAATCCCACTGTTTCCTGTGACATAAGAGCCACACAATCATGTTCATGCTGGCTGTCAAACAGTTCTTCTTCAGAGAGGGAATTTAAAAATAACTCATCTTCCACTCCCCCTTTTGAATCATGAACTCCTACAGGAAGAAGAGTTACAGGATTCAAAGTTAAACAGCGTTGAAAAGAGATGTTTGAGGAGGACTGCAGAGCAAATTCCATTTTGCACTGCCGTGCCAAAGAAAGGTGACGTCTGTCCACCTGTGTGAGGATTGCATGGATGTCATGAGGTGTATACACAACCAATATGTGATCTAGGACAATGTCTGAGCTTTTCTCAAGCAACGCTTGTACTGAGAGGACAACACGCACACAGGAGGGGGTCCCCCTGGCTACAGCATCTAACCTTGAGCTGTAGATAGGCCACGGGCGTTTTTTATCCCCGTGTTGTTGTGTGAGAACTGCAGTTGCGTGCCCCATCATCTCAGTCACGTAGAGCTGAAAAGGTTTCTGATAGTCAGGTAGGCCTAGGGCCGGAGCACTGACTATCTGCAACTTCAGCTGGTAAAACGCATCCAAGGCCTCAGGTGTGAGGCTGAATGGTTTTGAGGAGAGGCTATCGTACAGAGGTTGCATGGTCAGGGATGCAGATCTGATCCATGGCCTACAGTAGGATACCAATCCCAAGAAGGTACGTAGCTGAGCATGAGAGGTTGGCACCTGCATGTCTCTCACCACCTTGGTCCTCTCATCTGACAGGTGCTTGGTACCTTGGCCGAGACAGTGTCCCAGAAACACCACTTTTTGTTTGCAAAATTGCAACTTGTCCTTGCTGGCCTTGCAGCCGTTCTGGTAGAGGAAACACAACAGGCTGATGGTCGCTGCTTCACAGGTTGGTTTGTCTGGAGCATAAAGAAGAAGGTCATCAACATATTGTAACAAAATGACATCATCATGTGGAAAATACCAAGTACTCATGATAAGTGTAAGACACCTTGTGAATTGGTTAGGACTGTTTTGCACCCCTTGTGGTAGTACTGTCCAAGTGTACTGTTTACCCCTAAATGTGAATGCAAACAAATACTGGCAATCGGGGTGCAAAGGTACAGAAAAAAAAAAAAAAAAAAAACATTGCAAAGATCTACAGCGCTGTAATAAGTGGTTCCAGTAGGGACAGCTGATAACAGCCGGCTAGTTAACCGTCTATTTAAACCAAAGATGATGCTGAAGTGCTTCCTCCTGCATACAAAACAAACATTGGCACCAAATCCTTTATGTGTTCTCAATTGACTTAAATCAACCCTTGTCCACTTGAGAGACCACGGACGGGTCGTCCATGTTACCACAGGATAAAGACCAGCTCTTGGAGGATGCAGGTGTGGTTGGGAAACTCCACAAGCTGCACAGAATTTTCTCCAATCAGGGTTTTGTTGACCGCAATCTCTGCAGGTCCTTCTAGACTGCTGTTTGCTGGTGTTTTCTCTGGGTACTTAGGAGATTTTACTACTTTTCGTTGCTCTTTCTGAATCACTTTTTCTGAATCACTTTCTTCAACTCCTTCTCCTTAGAATCACTTTCCTCTTTTTCCCTATTATTCTCACTATCAAAGCACTGATAATAGTACTTATTACCTCCTTCTGTCTCTCTACACCCTCCTTCCTGCACTTCCTCTGACACCTTCTGCCACATGCATTCTCCATCTATTAACCCGTGGTCTCTTAACCTCTATGTTGTCTCACTATCTTATCTCACTTTCTTGGTACCTCTCCATTGCATCAGCATCTTCTTTTACTTTAAACCAATCTCTGTAACTGGAACTTCTCTATTCTTGAATATTTTACACATATATATTACACAATATTATGTATATATTGTCATTGTACCTTACTTTTCCATTTAACCTTAGGCTAACACTTTTATCAAAATATTTTCCCTTTGGGCATAAATAGTCATCATACACAGGCTGCGGATCCCAGAGGCCCAAAGCCAAGTTTCACTTTGTAATAATTGACATGTAACATTACTGGGTAACAGCATCATGTTCAGCTTGTGATTTTCTGCGTGTGCATCACATCAGATACAACGTCCTTGGAGCTACTTGGCAGTCAATTAATGTTTTGGTTATTCCCTGCAGAACATCTGCAGAGCGCTACAACAGAATACAGGAATACAATTCAAGCAGATAGCAGTTAATACTGACACCAAAATTACATATTACTATTTTTGTACAATTTTCAAATATTTCCCAAATCCCACCTTTTGTCATTACCACAGGTGTTCAAAACCCCTGAGTTGTACTTCAGGTTACCTTAAGGGCAAACTGCCAGACTTTAGAATTTTCTTCACTGGATTGCAACCAAAAGTTGAACCCCTGTGGAACATCACAATATCCTAGTTTCTTCTTTTTAGGGGACATTTCCTGAAAGCGGATTTAATTTTACAAAAAGCATAAAAGTTGAATCCTGGCATTGATATAAACAGAATGAATATTACAAATACAGGTTGACATATATATATATATATATATATATATATATATATATAAAATACATAATCCAATAAACATCATACCGATGCTGGACAGTTTTTCTCTTTGCACTATATCAGATTCTCTGAGTGTTTTGTTAAAGTAAGTAATATTTCATACAGAACTGGGAGATAAGATGGGTTATATTAAACAATAATACTGAGAAGGGTGATGTCTCCCTTCGAGCCTGATTCTCGGAGTGAGGTGGGGGTGATTCATTATTTCCTGAACTATCACCCCTTATCCTATTCTATTGCTTACTTCTATCAGGGCATATATGCCTCTTTGCAACTTATTATCTTGAATCAATCCTGCATGGTCTAATCTCCACTGATCCCAAAATCTACTGTCTACCAACCCAGTTTTGTGTATTCCTGCTCTTTTTCAGACTTTTCTTTACCTGTGCGGCTACTTCTTTCCCTTCCCCTATCTCTATTAGTTCACATGGGGTGTACCATATCTTAGATGGTCCCTTCCCCATCTTGGCTGGTAGCTAATCAGCCGATGAGTCTCTCACTCCTCTAGGGCAACCTTGAGACAATAGAGGGTCACTTATGACTACTTAGTGAGAACTCCCAGACAGACTCTTCTGTCTTCTATGAACTACTTGTGCAACTCAGTGCTTCTCAGTTCCAAACCTTGTCCGCAACTCTAGACTCTAGGGGTTAAGAATAGAGAACTTTTCCCCATTCTTTGCAGCCTTATATATCTTATAACACAGGTAACATGCAAACATCAGTAGACAGGTAAGACAAAAAGCAAAGAAAACAATTTCCACATCATTTACAGGTGACATGTCCCTTTTAGGTTCTTCCGTACTATACAATTGGCATCGAGATGTCATATAAGCATGCAGCAGCTTACCTCACTCATCGATACAGAGAATAGACACATAGGAGCTCAGATATACTAATTGGCAAGATAAGGTCTTACCTCACACAGTACTGTTTTTATCTATCTGAGGTCCTCTGGTCCCGTTCTCAAGGCGATCGGTGAGTGGGTCGGCACTCTATCGGCTGCACATCAGACGATCTCGAGGCCCCACGTTGGGCGCCAATTTCTGTCGGGGGTTAATCTTCCCCGGGATGGATGTCACCGTAAGCCTAATTAAATAGATAACCAGTTTCGAGCGCTCGGGAAACAAGACGTACACAGGTATCGTGTATGAACAGTTTCTACTTTATTGCATAGTTCAATACAGTTTTAAAAGCAAGCTCAGTTACATAACAGTCATGTGATCAATATACATATATGGTCTTTCCAGTTCCGTTACCAGACAAATTTGTTCACTTTCCCATCACCCTAGATGTTTCCTTTTCACCTTATCTGAATGTCCTCTTATCTTCCTGAGAATACCAGTTCTGCTGAGATCAGCAGAACTGTTGATATCTTCCCCAGACTCCAAGTCTGTATTCTATCTGTAAACTATGCAGTCTTGTCTGCAGAACATTCCACCCTCTTGTGCTTTCTGTATACTGTGACATAGAATATAGTGCAAGTTATGTTTTAACCCTTACAACACAAAAAAGAACCCCCCCATCCACAAAAACAAGTCCCCCCCAGGACTTCCCACAAAATCAACTTTTATCTACCACCAAACTATAATCAAAAAAAACTTTTTTGGGGGGAGTCCCCCCAACAAAAAAAAAAATTTTAATGCTAGGAGTCCCTCTCCCGGCATAGTATACAAGCCGGTAAAGCCGGCGAACATGGAGTTTTATGGGTGAAACTTGGTTGTGTAAATGTGGGCTAATAGAGCCCATATATAATTCTCCCTTCCTGCCACCCAAGAAGTAACAAGCCCTTTTTACCCACACACTAGAAATGGCCACCTTGTTATTATAGCGCCCTCTTATAAATATCTCATATATATATATAAAAATGAGTTTCTGTCTGTCTGTCTGTTCTTTATGCGCGACCAAACGACTGGACCGACCCTCACCAAATTTGGCACACAGGTACATCAGGTGTCCGGGAATATTTTAGACTGGGTCTCAGCTCTAAAGGATGTACCGTTCCTGAGATATAGTATTCCCAAAAATTACCAGCATTAGCTAATACAAGCCTGTAAGTCTTTCACTCATATTCCAACTGCCATACACACGGTCACATGTCCCTTATCAGCCATTAGAAGCTCGCAGGCGCTTAGTCTCCTCAGGCACACAGGTTTCCATAGCAACCAAGCTATTTATGACTTGTATTAATCAATAGCAGTTCGCAGGTCCTTAAATATTCAGTCATATCACGTGTATCAGCCAATATGAGTTCACATTAAATTTACCAGGTTTCCATAACAGCACAGCCATAAATAGACTGGGCCCCTCCCCCTGGCAACTGCCCCCCCCCTGCACAAACTGCATTCCTACACACACTATTATGCCCCTTAGTGGCCCCTGCACACACTATTATGCCCCATAGTGGCCCTTGCACACAGTATTCTGCCCCATAGTGGCCCCTTCATATAGTATTATGCACACTTCATGTTGGACCAGATGTCACGTGAGCCAGGCATGCATCGCGACGCATAATGACTTGGACTGGCTCACCGACGTCTGGAACGTCACCAAGGAGTCCCGAAGCCTGCTGGAGCACAGCAGAGGTAAGTAACAGTGTTTTTTATGTTCTCTCAACTCCTCGGGGCCTCCAATCATTATACTCTGGGGTCTGAAAAGACCCCAGAGTATAATGATAGCAGTGCTTGTGGGATTCACGTCCCACAAGCCTTACTTACCGATCCCCGCTCATGCTCACAGCCGCCTCCGCAGAAGGTGAAGCGCAGGCAGCCGTGAGCAGGAGCGGGGATTGTTAAGTAAATAGGGCCATTACCTGCTGGTGTTACACCAGCAGGTAATGGCCTATTAAAAAAAAAACATCAGGGGCCTGCCGGGACCCCTAATGTCCCCGGCCCTGTGACAGCCGCTACCATTGCTACCCTGCGGTATTTACGCCACTGACTGGACTGCCATACTGGATTTCAGCATTCTTATAAATTGAAACGTTTTTAAACTACTCATGCCTCCTGCAGCAAAATGCATGGCTGCTGCTCGAGCTAATGAAAACTCTCAGCAGACCCAAGCCAGTCTCCAATCTGACAAGGCATTGTCAGCCACATGCACACAGCTGTACTCCATGTTTCCATAACAACCCAGCCATTTTTATTCACTGCTGTAGGTCAGCTTTAAAGGGACAGGGTGCTGTGGTTGACACTGTTACACAAGGTCACATACACACAGCTTTACTCCAGGTTTTCCATAACAACCAATCGCAGGTCTTTCACTGATATCCAAACTGAGATACACATGATCACATGACGCTTATGGATCAATTGAAAATCACAGGTTCTTCAGTCTTGATATACATACAGCTTTACACCAGGTTTCCATAGCGTCATATGATGTGCATCAGCCAATATAAGTTCACATTTCATTTACCAGGTTTCCATAGCAACACAGCCATAAATAGACTATACCTATACTGGACTGCCATACTGGATGTCAAATGCAAAACTGGCCAATTCTTATGGGGCCACTACACAAACAAAAAATTAAATGTACCCGTGCGAAGCCGGGTCCTTCTGCTAGTTACTGATAAAAAATAACTCTTACTGATGGGGGGGGGGGGGCTATTATTTATAAGGGTGGGTTCACACCTTCGCTTTAGTCCGTCCGCTGCCAATCCGAGTGAAAATCTCGGGGAACGGGATCGGCATCGGATAGCGACAGGTTAGCAACACATTGGTCAAAAACCCATTCATTTGGGTTGAATGGGTTTTTAAAGCAATGCGCGGGTGTGCGCTTACATCCTCTGCGCTGCAAAGCCGTTTTTTTCGTCGAACACGAAGTCCTGTTCTGCAACCCAGTCGAATGAGACAAGAGGATGGGAGTAGTAGTGGCGGATGTTGTGCCACCTAGCAGGCCGAGCACGCTCCCCAATCGCTCCAGTCCAACTCCTAGGCCAGACAAAGTCGAGGGGGGTCCTGCAGCACTACCGGATGGTGGTGGTAGTAGTTCTTTCCCCGGGGCACTTCCAGTTGAAGAGGGGGACCTCTCCTACCTGAGCCGGTGTGGTGTTGGTCATAAGAGCCCTGATGGTAAAGCAGGCACGACTCAGGGGTCAGTGTTGCAGGGAAACCAAATAGCCGTTTATTAAGGCAACCTGAACAGAAAGTCAACACCAGCTTCCAGATGGGGGTAGTAGTCCTGCAGTGTCCAACCCCCAGCCTTGGTTCTAGGAGGGCGCCCAAAGATAGTATAGGCACCACAGTATGGCCTTCTCTACTCCTCCTCTATGCCTCTCCCAGCTAGGTGTACTGTACTGGGGATAGAGTTACAGGGAGTCCTGACAGGGATCTGGTTACCTGGAGACTAGGCCCGAATACGACTCTCCTGTCAGGGTCCTCTCCTGCTCCTCCTGGCACGGCACCGAATGAATCAGCCGCTTGTAAAACTTTACTCCCTTGCTCTGGGATGTCTTCAGGTGAGCCTAGGGCTGATGATATCCCTCCTGAGGCTGTGAGAGCGGCGGTTGGCCTTCTGTCCAGGGGCTGGTGGCAGGTCAGCTCTGCACACCTCATCTGGTCTACAGCATGCACTGAACTAGCTTCCAACCGTTGCCGGGGAGATTATATCTCCTCACAACCCCACCCAGTGGCCTGTGATAGGCCAGGGGTGAACCAAGTCTGGGTCTGAACACTGCAGGGGGAAACATATAAGGGAAAAGCTGCACATCAAAACACTTAACATAGAACAAAACTTACAGACATAAAACCCAGAGGCACACAAGACAAACACATAAAAGCAGTAGCACCTGCATGTCCGACTTTGTTTCCGACGAAAAAAAAAGGATTCGCAGCGCAGAGGGTGTAAGCGCACACCCGGGCATTGCTTTAAAAACCCATTCAAATGAATGGGTTTTTAACCAATGCGTCGCTAACCTGCCGGTATCCGATGCCGATCCCGTTCCCCGAGATTTTCACTCGGATTGGCAGCGGACGGACTCAAGCGCAAGTGTGAACCCACCTTTAGAGGGGACTAACAGTCCCTTCTTATAAATAACAGAATCCCCCCCTTTATAAATAATAGTTCCCTGCTGGCCTTATTAACAATAGTTCCTCCATGTAAATTGCTTCCTCTTCTAAATAATAGTTCCCACAGCATATAATAATAATAAATAATAATATTATTATGTTCCACTTTATAAGTAGCCCTCCTTCTACATAATAGTTCCCCCCAGCTTCATTATTAGTCGTTCCTCCTTATAAACAGCCACCACACCTTATGCAGTAAGTCACTGTGTTTTGTTTTGTTTTGTGAGAAGGTGAGTCGCAGAGTACTGGAGTTGCGATATATCAGCCCCCGGGTTTTGTTATATGGCCGCTCCAGGGCGGGTTTTGCAGTAGGCCCCAGCCCAGGTGTGAGTCCTGGGCTCATTACTGGACCATATAGCCCTACAGAGCCTGCACTCAGGGCAGACCCTGGAAGAGAGTGGAGGCGCTTGGGTCTGTCTGGAGCTGAGAGTCTGGTGAGACCTGTGCCTTATTGCTATTTTGTTTTGTTCATGTGGCTGGAGCAAGCCACACGTATAGCTAGGATTATTTCTGTTCAGTTAGAAGCTCAGACGAGCAGGATTTTGTTTTCTTATTTGCCTGAAGTTAAAGGGGTATTCCCATGAACATAATCATATCTATATTTGCAGATAATTAAAAGTTAAACATTTTAATTGTGACAGTTTGTTGTCTTGATCAGTTGCCAATGGATACGACCACTAATGCAGAAACTTTCTATGGTCTGGGACTTGTCAGGAACCCAGCAATGATTTTCTTATTGTAGCTGGGTTATCAGGCAGGGACACTACATGTATCAGAAGATATCCTGGCCACAATAAGGACATCATGGATGATTTTCTGACTTTAGAAAGGTCCTGCATTCACGGTCGTATCCACTGGCAAGACTTGCGACCGCAAGATATTTAGAGAAAATCTTTAAAACTCTGCGAAATGTTTAATTTATTATATTCGCAAAAATGTTTAAAGTTTAATTATCTACAAATTTAAAAATGGTTATGTTCGTGGGAATACCCCTTTAAGGCTATATTTTACTTTGCTGATTTTGTGCCTGGCGTAAGGTTTATTTATTTTTACTGTTTTTTTTCCAAATAAACCTTTGTTACAAGAGCCTTTGTGTCCCTGTCTCTGACTGGTTGGGTACGTACCACGGCTGCTACCGAGCTACCTCCCCCGCAGTTTTTTAATGAAAAGTAAAATGAACAACACTATACTCACCTTACCGCAATCCCCTGATGAGTGGAGTAGATGGAGTCTCCCTCCACTAGCCTGGCAGAGTTGGCGCGATTCATAGTTACATAGTTACATAGTAGATGAGGTTGGATGAAGACATCAGTCCATCAAGTCCAACCTATAACCCTACAGTGTTGATCCAGAGGAAGGCAAAAAACCCCATGAGGCTTATGCCAATTGCCCCATTTCATGGGAAAAAATTCCTTCCCGACTCCAATCTGGCAGTCAGTATAAAACTCTGGATCAACGTGCCCTTAAAATCTAGAACCTATAACCTGTAATATTGTTCTGTTCAAGAAAGGAATCCAGGCCCTCTTTGAACTTGTTGAATGAATCCACCATCACCATTTCCTGGGGCAGAGAGTTCCATAGCCTCGCTGTTTTTACTGTAAAGAATCCCCTTCTATGTTGCTGGTGAAACTTTCTCTCGAGGTGTCGAGGATGTCCCCTTGTCACTGTCACTGGCCTAGGAGTAAAAAGATCATTAGAAAGTTCTTTGTGCTGTCCCTTCATGTATTTGTACATTGTTATTAGATCTCCCCGTAGACGTATTTTCTCTAAACTGAATAACCCCAAGTTTGTTAATCTATCATTGTACTCCAATCCACCCATTCCCCTAATAATTTTGGTCGCCCTTCTTTGCACTTTTTCTAGTTCGATGATGTCTTTCTTGTATATTGGGGCCCAAAATTGTGCACAATAGTCTAAGTGTGGCCGTACCAGTGATTTGTATAGAGGCATAACTATGTCATGAGAATCTATACCTCTTTTGATGCATCCCATAATTTGCCTTTGCAGCAGTTGCCTGACACTAGTCACTAAAGGTAAGCTGTCCACCAAAATCTCCAAGTCTTTTTCATTGGCAGTCTTACCCAGTAATTTACTATTAAGTACATAATCATACATATTATTTCGTCGACCAAAATGCATAACCTTACATTTGTCAACAATAAACTTCATTTGCCAAGTCTTGGCCCATGCTTCCAGCTTCCTTAGATCCCCTTGTAATATTCTATTATCCTCCTCATTTTTGATTATCTTACAAAGTTTAGTATCATCTGCAAATATGGACACCCTGCTTTGTAAACCATCTACCAGGTCATTAATAAAGATATTAAACTGGAGAGGATCCAAAACTTAACCCTGTGGCACCCAACTAGTGACTGTGACCCAGTCTGAATATTTACCATTAATAAGCACCCTCTGTTTCCTATCAGTGAGCCAGTTGCGAACTCGAATGCATATGTTTTCCCCCCAGTCCCAACATTCTCATTTTGCATACCAACCTTTTATGTGGTACAGTATCAAAAGCCTTTGAAAAGTCCAGATACACCACATGCACTGCAATACCCATGCCCTGTCTTGAACTTACCTCTTCATAGAAGCTGATCAGATTGGTCTGACATCTCTTAGAAAGCCCTCAAATATCTTACCCACCACAGAAGTCAAACTTACTGGCCTATAGGTTTCAGGCTCACTTTTAGACCGCTTTTATAAAATTGGCACCACATTTGCTATGTGCCAATCAAGCGGAACAGACCAGGTCATTACTGAATCCTTAAATATTAAATATAAGGGTCTGTCTATCACCGTGCATAATTCCCTCATAACTCGGGGGTGTATGCCATCTGGACCTGGCGATTTCTCTATTTTCGTGTTTTGAAGGCGGCACCGCACTTCTTCCTGGGTTAAACAGGTGATATTTAATGGATAGTTAGCATTACCCCTAATCATGTTGCTGGCCATTGGATTTTCTTGTGTAAACACCGTAGAGAAGGCATTTAACAGTTGTTCTTTTTTATCATCCTCCTCCACCATTACACCCAGATTATTTTTGAGAGGGCCCACATTGTTAGTTTTTATTCTCTTATTTTTTATGTAATTGAAGAATAATTTTAGATTATTTTTGCTTTCCTTGGCAATTTTTCTCTTAGCCTCGAACTTTGCCTCCTTTATTTATCTTTTACACAATTTATTTTTCTCTTTATAGATTTTAATGCTGTGTCACTACTTTCTTGTTTTAGTACTTTAAATGCTTCCTTTTTATCCCTCATTGCACTCCTTACCGTTTTAGTTAGCCATATTGGTTTTCTATGATTTCTGGCCCACTTATTCCCATAAGGTATATGTTTTTTAGTGATCCTATTTAGAATGCTTTTGAAAATTTTCCATTTTGTTTGTGTTTCCATCACTTTGAGGACACTGTCCCAGTTTATGCTGCTAAGCTCCTCTCTCAGCTGGTTAAAATTGGCCTTCCTGAAATTTAGTGTTTTTGTACCCCCTCTACTGATGGAGCCGCCGCCTCTTCTTCACCGGCGTCCACATCTCAGCGTAGGAGGCACGATGACGTCATTGTATCACCGCCTGCGCTGAGATGTGGAGATCTCGTAAACCAGCCCAGGACAGGTATCGTGCAGCTTTGTTTTTTTTAAAGCGGTCTGTCCTGAGCTGGTTTACCGTAAATAGAATGTAAAAAATGCCGCCCCCCCAGACAGTGACGGACAGTGCCGCCTGAGGCGGCCGCCTCACTTCGCCTCATTAGCGGTGCGCCCCTGCTTTAGAGCAATGTATAGATAGAGCCAAAGTAATGGCAAAAAATTATTTTCAATAAAGCGCTATTAAGCTGCAAAAAAACAATAGTAAACTATTGTCTGGCTCTCTAGGAAGAAAGAGGCCAGACAACAGAACTGTCTGCTTTAAATAAGGAAGTAAGACCCAGCCAAGGGTGTACTTCCTGGGGAGGAGTTAATCACAAGGGCAAAGACGTGCCCAGGTTCACGCCCACACGCCCCCTTAATTTCCTATTCCAACAGAACTCTCTGCCGCCCTTTTTTTATTTCCTTTTTATCCTGCTAAGATAGATATATATATACCCCATAATGTTGACAAACATTAAGGGAAAGACCATGCTAATAGGATCGATGCCAGGGAAAGGACGCAGGCATATCCTGCGTCGCTTACAAAACCCAGCAGGGCATGCATAAAGGGAATTACTACGGCGCAACGTCATTAGAAAGTAATGGCGGTCAGATAGCTCTGCAAGGAGCACGGCCCATGAGAAAACAACAAAAATAGAAAAAAGCCAAAAAAAAAGAAGGATGAAGGGCCTGGAAACCGAAGATACCGAACCTCCACAGAGAAAACAAAGTCACTAAGAAAACTGAGAGACTCCGTACACCAGAACGAGGAGGGTGAGACCATTGAAACAAAAAAGATCCACAATATAGGGAAGGAAGAACCCCCCCCCCAAAAAAAAAAAAAAAACTGTCCCACCACACAGGACAGAAAAAAACTCAGTTGGGGGGGTGGGTGGTACTTTCTTCCTTAACTATTTAATTTATTAATTCCATTCTGTCCTACTAGCGAACAGGGGCAGAAATATCCCATTATTGTGTTGCTGGTGTGACATAAGTGAACTTTGGCTGTGTTTTCCTTAGAGAGTTACAAATTGGATAGATAAGTTACTAGGATCCCTAAGGCTAAGGCCCCAAGTTGCAGAAAATCTGCCTTTTTTGTTGCAAAATTTGGTGCGGTTTTTTTTTGGCCAAAGCCAGGTGTGGATTGAACAGAAGGCAGAAGTATAAGCGGAAACACATCACAGTTTTTCCCACAATGCTTTTCACAGAAACTGCCAGCATTTCCGTAGGTATAATTGACATACTGCACGTATTTTTATGCAACGTACACTGACTGTAAAATGTTGCATTTTTTGCCGTGGCAAAACCACGGCGTTTACGCTACGTGGGGTCCCAGCTTTAGATGGCATAGTGGCTATTGTTTGCAGCACCCTAGAGATAAATCTTCTTGTATTGAATTATCGCCAACCCTGGCAATGAGAATCAGGTGTCAGTGTACAATATAGCCACCTGGCAGTGATCATGTGGACGTTCCTGCTAAACCTGCGCCATAATAGTGCAGCAGTGAGCATTATGTACCTACTTGCTGTGATATACTATTATGCCACAATACAGGAAGTGGTTAAAAGGATTTTCCTACTCCATTCAAAGGAATGGGGGTATGCAGATGTTCCCTATGCAGGAGGTGGTAGGAATGTCACTGTGCAGGGAAACAATTTGAGTGGGCTACAGTGCTAAACCTGTGCTGCAGCCCCTTATTGTCAGAATCAGCGGTATTCTCGGCAGTTGGACACCCACCAGTAGAAGTGATGGCATATTCTACGCATATACCGACTGTCTGTAATAGTGAAACTAGAAGTGTACTTTTAATAAACAGGGATTTGATTACTTTTCAGTTATAAAAATGTCAGTATATCTACTAGTGATTATATAAAATCCCACATTTTCAAAGAAACCATCTGAGCTCATTGTACACATTTGTATGATTAATAATAAATAATAATAGAGTAATCAAATGCCTAATAAACAGGTGCTGGGTGCAAGCACCCTTCTGTATGTCATTCCAATCAGAGGGTAATTTCATACCTCCTATATAGTAGGAACCTTACACTTGCTTGTATTTTTGCTTTGAGTACAATGGCAACTTCTAATTATCTGCGCATGACATGAGCACTTGGCTTGTAACCTACTAATTATGGCCGTCTTTCTGAAATGCATGCTGTTCTACGCTTTCCTGGATTTTATCAGATACAAATTCTAGCTTAGTTCATGGTGCAGTCTGTGTGAACTGAGGTCTAATGCAGAAAAAAATTGGCATTTTGTTAAGCCTACATTATCAGACACCTTATACAGCTCCATCAATGCAACTGTAACCTTAAAGGGTTTTCCCATGAATTTAACCATATTTAAATTTGTAGTCAGCTAAAAGTCAAATATTTTTGCAAATATAAATAGTTGCAAATTTTGCAGAGTTTTTCCTCTATCTTAATGGTAACAGTCTCCTGTCTTTTGCCAATCGGTTGCCAATGAATATGACCACGAATGCAGGAATTTTCAATACTCTAAAATTCAGCCATGATTTCCTTATTGTTGTTCTGGTTATTGCCTCATGCATTTAGTGTCACAGTCTAATAGCCTGTCCACAATACAGAAATCATGGCACGGTTTCTGACAAGCACCAGACCATAGAAAGTTCCAGCATTCATGATCCTATCCATTGGCAATCGATCAAGACAAAAGATGTCACCACTAAGATGGTTAGAGAAAATGTTTAAAACTCTGCAAAATGTTAAATTTCTCCACGTCACACATTTCAATGTGTTTTCTGCTTTCAAAATGCAGTATCCTCTGGGTCAGGCCAAAAATGACCGTAATACTATGTGTGCACAAAAACCTCCAAAACAAAAAAATACCCAAAATTACCAATACTGGTGTTTTTATGCAAAACACCAGGTCCAAGTATCCCGAGGCTGGCTTGGACTTTTCCAGGCCTTTGCAACTTGAAACAGCATCCAACATAGAAAGCCACAGTCAGACACTGGTGATCTATGATTTGTGTGACTGTCTGATAGATCCAGCCAATTAGCATTGGCATTCCACTGGCAAAATACCATTATTACTGATGTGCATGCATAGATTGGCTGCACAGTAGCGCCTCTCTGCAGGACAATACTACATGTTCTGTATTACTATCTACTTGTGTCAGAATCAGTCAGTTGTCTCTACCTAGATGTGAGCGGTTCCATTTTATGTTGCTGGTAAACTAAGTGGTTAGATCACAAAGGGGCTGCCATCTTTGAACCAATCAATGACTCCCAGCATCATAGGGGGAACTAATTGGATTGTCATGACCTATTCAAAGCTCCTGTTATTGTCATCAGGATAGTTCAATTACACTGTTACAGGTTAAGGATGAATGGGTTGCATGTTCAAATTTAAAAACATTTAAAGCAAGTAAAAAAAGTTGTTTAAAATTTTACATATAAAAATATATTTAAATAAATATATTAGGTATGACCATGCCTAAAATGCCTGGACTATTCAGATATAAAAGTATTTATCCCATAAGATGAATGCCATAACTGGAACATCAATTACAATACACAAAATTTAAAAAATTAAAATGGAGTAAAAAGTGATCAAAAAGTCATATTAACCCCATAATGGTACCAATAAAAAAAAAAAAAAAAAAGCTCTTAGGCTGGGGTCCCCACATTGCGTAGACACCGCGAATTCCATCCCCACAGTACTGTAAAATACACACAATGGACACGCTGCCATTTCCAAACCGTTTTTTTGGAAATCGCAGCATGTCAAATATACCTACGGAAACGCTGGCGGTTTTCCGATATTTATAATTGAAGCAGAAAGTCTGTGAAAAGCTCTGCGGGAAAAACTGTGATGTGTTGCTGCCACAGTTTTTGCTGCAGGATGCTACGTGGGGCCTTACACAGCTTCACAGTCAGAAATCTAAAAATGTAACTAACCTCAAAATATGGTAAGGTGTTAAAACATAACAAAACTATATGTGGTATTGCAATTATCATACTAACCTGCACAATAAATGTAATGTGTCCTTTTTAATACTCAGAAAACTCAGTAAAAACAAAACCTTTAAGAAAATGGCACAACTGCAGTTTCCTTCCAGTTCTCCACTATCTATCATTTTATTACAGCTTCCCTATAAAATTGTGCCATTTAAATGGTGCCATGCCCTGCATAAAACAAGCCCTCATAAGGCTATGTTAAATGAAAACAAAGACAGAAAGGAAAAAAAATAAAAATGAAAAATTGAAGTGTATTTGACGGGTTAATATTGTAACTTGAGGGAACACTGTACTATGGATTTTCATTTCAGAATCTATGCTGCAAATCCCCCAACTAATCTGAACAAAGGAGTAGTTTTCTAATACAATCAGTGGCTAAGCTAAAGATTATAGTAAATGCAGCAGCATATCTTTTTACAGTTATACGTGGGGCTTATTGGTTTGCAATAAAAAGTGTATGGAAAAAGTATCAGTGGTAATAGTCATATAAATAAACTTGCAGAATTTTTAGAATGTAAGATACTGTATATAAATGGCTCACACAAAAGATATAGTAAAGACTGTTGACTGTAAATTCACCTCAAAAGACAGAGGGCGCCCTCTCCAGCTCTTGTCTACAAATCAATAAAGGGAGGCTAAGAATCCTTTTTTCCCACATATTCTTCCTTGGTGGTCATAAGTATTTCTTCCATTAGACTATATTCTACCCCTCCAACCCCAACATCTAATGCTGAACCTGTACTCTTCCAGTGTCATGTAGGATCTAGTTACTTTCCCCAGCCATGTGGAACTAATGTACTGAGAAACTGGAAAAATAATTAATAGAGTGAAATTAGTGAAAAATTGCATTTGCGCCACTTGGGATTTGTTTTTATGGTGTTCATGGTGCAGCCAAAGTGACAAATTACCTATATTCTGTGAGTCTGCAGAATATAGGTAATATAGTTTTGGTTAAGTGAGGCCGGACCGAGGACGAATGATGGAAGGGGAGGCCTGAATGACAGGCGTTTAGCCAGGAGTACGAGCAGGGGACACAGGAAGGGGTTAAGTTGGCCGTTACTAGGAAGCATAGGGGAGGGCAGATGAAAAGGGGGGGAGTTGGGGGGAGTATTTAAGGTAAGGGCGGAAGACTCCCTCCACTTTTTTAGGAAGCAGAGAGTGAGAGAAGCCACACACCTCTGCAGGCTTCAGATCCTTGGCCATTATGTCTGGGGTTGATGAGATGTTGGCCCAGCTCAGGGCTGAAGCTGGTGTTCGGGGGCCTCAGTGGCTGCAATCCCAGTTGCAGGGATTGCTACAGGGGTCTGGAGAGGCAGCTAGCCATCCCTCTCCTTCTGGTAGATGGCCGAGGAGGACTAGGCCTCTGGCACACCTTAGTCCTAAGGAGACCCCTCGGGTCCAGCGCCGAATACGGAGCCCCTCACGGGACCCTCCGGTCCAGGGCACCGCTCGGTGCACTGCTGAGCGGCCGTCCTGGGCCGGGAGGAATCCAAGGCAATGGTGGGACCTGCAGCAGGGGAGGGGAGTCGCCCCTCCTTCGTCACTGACCTCGAGGGAGTCAGGATCCGAAGAGGTGGACCGTCCGGTGGCGGCGGAGACTCCGGCTCGGCACTCGGTATGTAGGAGAATCTCCGGTGCAGCCCCTGGTCGTGCGGGAGAAGCGGGGCTGGCTGCCTCCGCTGACAGGTTGGCCGGCTGGGCCTAGCACGGCAGTGAGCCAAGATGGTGCCCTCAGTGCTGGCGCTGGTGGGCGGAGCTTCGCAGAGGCCCTGTCCAGGGGGTCCGACGGTGACGGCGGTGAGGAGTCTCCAGGAGGGACATCTGTAGGACGACAGGCCCCGGATTCATCAGCCGCTGGGTTCACAGCACCCAGACGCCCAGGTGAGCTTTCCTTTTCTGATTCAGGGCCCTTGTTAGCGTTTCCGGGTAGGGGAGTTTAGAGGGGAACCCCGGGGAGCTAGGCAGGGGTCTGTTGGCTTTTATGGGGGAGTTAGCTGAGGTGGTCCGGGGCGTGGGTAGCAGTGGGGGGACATCGGCGTCCCCAGCGCTGGCGTGGGGGGGTGGGGGAGTTCGCCGGCTGTGTCGGTAAGGGGGGCTTCTTCTGCGAAGGGTGTGTCTGTGTCAGTGCAAATGCAGAGTGAGGAGAAAGGGGACGTGCCGCCGTTAGATGATGCGGCGAAGGAGGAGGTATACGTCTGCTTCGAGGGGCCTTTAGGGGCTCACTTGAAGCAGGAGGTTAGGGAGCGCATCTGGAAAGGCGAGTATGTGG
The DNA here is from genome assembly GCA_947044405.1 of Leptodactylus fallax. Classification (NCBI taxonomy): domain Eukaryota; kingdom Metazoa; phylum Chordata; class Amphibia; order Anura; family Leptodactylidae; genus Leptodactylus; species Leptodactylus fallax. The sequence goes on from CAMRHE010000026.1 coordinate 275,175, forward strand.
ACATATTCTCACTTTTGCCTTTGGAGCGCTTTCATTTGGACAAGCCTAGGAAGGAAGAGAAGAAGGAGGAGGAGGAGAAGAGGCGATACCGACTTATTCCTAGCACATTTGCTAATTGGCTACAAGCGTTCGCCATATTGGCAAGTGTGATAGTGGAAAAGGTGCCGAAAAATTGTGCAGCGCTTTTATGTTATTTGGACACGATAGGAGAGGCACACAGGGTGTATGGGGGTCAGGCATGGCTCCGCTATGACGAACAGTTTCATCAGCAGAAGGCGGTTCGGTACAGCATACGCTGAGACCATAAAGATATTGGTTTGTGGCTGAGGATTATGGCTCAAGTGAGGGCGGGGTCGTCCTTTCCAGGGGGGACCGGGGGGCTCCGAGTCTTCTGGGTGCTTGGTCACTGCACAGAAGGGACTCTGTTTTTTGTTCAACGAGGGGGGTGTAAATTCGGCTCCAAATGTAAGTTTAAGCATGAGTGCTCCCTCCGCAGGGGCGCCCATGGAGCCAACCGGTGCTTCCGCTCCAAGCAGAAGGGTTCAGAAGGGGCTGGAAAAGGGGGCGACTCCGGTTCGGATGGAAAGGATGGCCCCGTTTCTAAGTAGGTACCCGGATAGGGAGGCGGCAGCCTTGTTGACGGAGCGGTTCAGGTCGGGTTTTCGGATACCGTTTGTTGAGGTAGCAGAATTTGAGGTCGGCGTGGGAGCATCCGGAGGTGGTCTCGGAAAAGCTGAGGAAGGAGGTGGACTTGGGGCGCATGGCGTGACCTTTTCCGGAGCCTCCTCTGCCGAACTTGCGGGTATCGCCTTTAGGGGTTGTTCCGAAGAAGGAGCCGAACAAGTTTCGTCTCATTCACCATCTGTCGTTCCCGAAAGGGGGCGTCGATTAATGACGGGATCGATCCAGAGTTGTGTTTGGTGGAGTATACCTCGTTTGATGCGGCGATTTTTTGGGTCCGACGTTTTGGCCAGGGGGCGTTATTGGCCAAAACTGACATTGAGGCAGCGTTTAGGCTGCTTCCGGTGCATCCCGACAACCAGCACTTGTTGGGTTGTTTTTGGGGGGGGCATGTTTTTTGTGGCCTGTTGCCCGCCAATGGGATGTTCATTGTCCTGTTCCTATTTTGAAAAGTTTAGTTCGTTTTTGGAATGGGTGGTTCGAGATGTTTCTGGGTGTGCCTCTGTCATTCACTACTTGGATGACTTTCTTTGTATCGGTCTGGGGGATTCTTCCGTTTGCTCGGTTTTGTTGCATTCGGTATAGCGGGTGGCGGCGGATTTTGGGGTGCCGCTAGTGCAGGACAAAATGGAAGGTCTGGCGACGGTTCTTAGTTTTTTGGGTATTACCATTGACACGGTCCGCATGGAGTGTCGTCTTCCTGCAGACAAGCTATTCAGGCTGCGGGCGGAGGTTCAGAGGGTGTGTCGGCTAAAGAAGCTGCGATTGAGGGAATTGCAGTCTCTTTTAGGCAAACTGAACTTCGTGTGCCGAATTATACAGAAGAGGAGGGTGTTTTCTCGAAGGTTGGCAGCGGCAACGGCTGGTGTGTCCGTTCCCTCACATTTTATTCGGTTGGGGGGGCAAGTTACGGGAGGATTTGCAGGTTTGGGATTCATTTTTGGAGCAATATAATGGGCGGTCCCTGTGGATGGAAGAGGCGATTGCTGCGGGGGATTGGGATCTCTTTACGGACGCGGCCGGGAGCGTGGGATTTGGGGCGTATTTTAGGGGCAGTTGGTGCGTGGATTCTTGGCCGGATGATTGGATTTCAGAGGGGCTGGTGAAGAACTTGGCCTTATTGGAACTATTTCCCATTCTGGTGTCAGTGGTGGTGTGGGGGGAATTCTTCCGTAACAAGAAGATTCGCTTTCATTGTGACAATTTGGGGGTGGTTCAGGCGATCAATAGGTTGTCGGCCGCATCCCCTCCGGTGGTTCGGGTCTTGCACCGGTTAGTTCTGGAATGTTTGACATTGAATGCTTGGATTGTAGCAGTCTATGTTCCGGTGGTGCAGAATGATGTGGCTGATGCCCTCTCTCGTTTGCAGTGGGACCGTTTCAGGAGGTTGGTGCCGTAGGCGGACAAGAACGGTATGCGATGGCCAAAGGAGTTGTGGACCGTGCCGGTCGGGCGGCGGAAAATTTGATTCGGGCGTCATTGGTGGAAGGTACCTGGGCGGCTTACACGAAAGCTTGGGAACAGTGGGAACAGTGGTTGGGATCTTTGGGGGTGGAATCCGGGGATTTAGAGATGCTGCTACTGTTATTCGTGGGGCATTGTAGGGAGGCGGGGTGGACAGTTTCTAGGTTGAATACTTGTTTAGCGGGTTTGACTGTCGGGTTTAAGAGTAGGGGATTGCCGGACTTTACGAAGTCGTTTTTGGTGCGGCAGGCGGTAAAAGGGTGGCGCCGTTTTAAGTCGGCGAGCGACTCTCGCAGACCGGTGTCCTTTTCGCTACTACTGGATTTGGGTTCCGCCTTGGCGACGGTGGGGTCGAGTCCCTGGGAGGTCCTTTTGTTCAGGGCAGCGTTCTCGTTGGCCTTTTTTGGGGCCTTCCGGTTGGGGGAATTAGTGAGCGGATCCAGGAATTGCCCGGGTGGGGTGTTTTGGGAAGATGTTAGTCTGTATGAGGACAGGGTGGAATTTAGGTTGAGGCGCTCGAAGACAGACCAGGAAGGCCGGGGTTGTGCCGTGCGTCTGTTTTCAGTGCCTGGGTGTCAGATGTGTCCAGTTATCTGCTTGAGGTCTTATTGTTCGGGCAGGGGTCGGGCAGTGGGCCCCCTCCTGGTCCATGAGGATAGGTCGTTTTTGTCCAGATTTCAATTTTTAGGGGTTTTTAGATGCTGTCTGGATTATCTGGATTAGGGGGAGGAATATTTTAGCAGTCACTCCTTTCGTATTGGGGCTGCTACGGAAGCTGCCAGGAGAGGTTTGGGGGAGGACGTAATTCGGCGCATCGGTAGGTGGGAATCGGTGCGTTTTAGGTCCTACGTTTGCCTGGGGGGGGTTGGTCTAACTGGAGGGTTGGCTAGGGGGTGGAGGTTTTCTGGGATGTGTGCGGGAAGGGTTTTTTATATATTGTGGGCGATAGTGCTTTTGGTTTGTTTATTTTCCGTATTACTTTCGGTGTTTTACAGGTGCAAGTCTGGTTTGGTTGATGTTCCATTCTTTTGTGTTCTGGGGCGCAGTGTGGGAGTGGCGGTGCGTCCAGACGGTAGGCAATTGGGGTTCGCACGAGGCGAGGTGACTTTGCGCTGGTTAGGGTTAAGAGGTATGGTGTGGGGTAGGGTACTCACGGAGTTTCATCGCTACGTGAGGCTGGATAGACCTCCGGACATACTAGTACTGCATGTTGGAGGTAACGATTTGGGGGTCCGCCCTTTTAGGGAGCTGATTAATGATATTAAATTCGACTTATTGCGGCACTGGGCGATGTTTCCAGGATTGGTAATGGTATGGTCGGATATTGTGCTGAGGAAGGTGTGGAGGGCAGCCCGGTCCGTGGAACGTGTGAACAAAGCCCTTATTAAGGTGAGTAGGTCCATTGGCCACTTTATTGCGCGTAATGGAGTGGTCTTGGTACGGCATAGTGATTTGGAATCTGGGGATGGGGCATTTTGGAGGAGGGACGGGGTTCACTTGAACGCCGTTGGCATTGACATGTGGTGCCTGGGACTGCAGCAGAGCACTGAGACGTCTCTGCGGGTGTGGTGGGACGCCCGCTGATAAGGGGTCATTGGCGGGTGTTGTGGTGGTGGGGGTGCTCGAGGCTGGGATATCGGAAATGGTTGTGGTGGGGAGGGCCCCGTGGTAGGGGCTGGACTCCCCAGACCATTTGGGCTGTGGCTGGATGGGTTCGTTAGGGTTAAAGGGTATTAAGGGCTTTATAGCCTTAGGTAAAAAGAGCACCGAGGAGATTAATTAAATAGGTGACCCTGAGCTGGTGTGGAGCGGCTAGGGATAACAGCTGGTGCTCAGGGAGTATGGGGTTAAAATCTTGGCTTTTGGGGCCTCGAGGTCCTCTGTCGTCGGGTCAGGTTATTTACAGTGTTTTGGCGGGAATATTTGTTGTGGCACTTTAAATGGTTAACTTATTTTATTTTATTTAATAAAATGGCTGCTGTGGCCAATTTAATCCAACATTGGTGTGGAGTATTTATTTCAGGTTCAAGGGAGAAAGGAGAAGAATGTGCAACTTGGCAATAACCTGGTCATGTTTTAACAACAAAAAATCCAAAACTTGAAAAAACAAAATTGCCATAGTCTGACAATTGTAACTTTTTTTTATGTTATATTATATATGTTTTAGTTTGGGCATTTTTGGATGCCTAAACTGTTTACGTCTTACCTTTTGTTTATTTATTTTTCTATGTGTTCTAGGGAAGAGGTGTGATTTGAATTTTTAGCTCTTTTTAATTTTTTTTTATATTTTTCTAAATCCAAAAGGAGATCTCTCTTTTCAGTCATCAGATACTACTCAGAACTACCATGTGACATCAGATTCATGAGAGTTCAGCCCCCCTTTCTTCTGCCCTAGCGCTTTCATGAAAATGCCCCCTCTGCCTCTCATGTAATCTGCTTCTTATAGCCCCCCTCTCTCACATACTGCCCATAGGTCACCCCCTCTCACAGTCAGGTCACCATATCCCCATTACCTTCCTCAGCAGTGGCGTAAGTACCACGGTAGAAGCCATAGCAGCTGCCACAGGGCCCGGGACCTTAAGGGGCCCAGCGGGCCCCTGCTGCATTTTTTTTCTTTTTTAATAGGCCGTTACCTGCTGGACTAACCAACGGCAGGTAACTGGCCCTATTTATTTGCCAATCCCCGTTCCTGCTCACGGGCACCTCCTTTAAACTGGGGGAAACTAGAGGGGGACATTAAACTGGGGCAGCTGGAGAGGGACATTAAACTGTGGGGGCAGCTGCCCCAGTTTAATGTCCTCCTCTAGTTGCCCCCAGTTTAATGTCCCCCTCCATCTACCCCAGTTTAATGCCCCCTCTATCTGCCCCCTCAGTTTAATGTCCCTCTTCATATGCCCCCCCAGTTTGTCCCCCTCTATCTGCCCCCACAGCTTAATGTCCCTCTTCATCTGCCAAAGTTTAACATAAAAAACACTGATATGCACCTCTCCTCATTCCCCTGCTGTGCATTCTGCAGTCTCTTGTCCCATAGTGTTAAGGAGCTGCAGGTGCGATGTGAGTGACGTCATCACATTGCGCCTACAGCTCCTGGAGCACACAGGGAGCATAGTGGTGAGGCAAGAGCTGTCTGCTCCTGCTTCACCACTGTATTCAACTCATCTGAGTTCTCTCTGGGTGCAGATGGGTGGAATCTGGGACATACCTCCCACTGACCGGGACTGTGGGACAGGACCCATAATCCGGGACTGTCCCACAGAATCCGGGACGGTTGGGAGGTATGCCTCTAATATACCTATACGGAAAACGCCAGCATTTCTGTAGGTATAGTTGATACGCTGCAATTTACAAAAACGTGAGGGGGTTATTTCAGGATTAAGAGAATGAAGGAAGTGGAAAACCTGAGTAGTCCTGAAGGCCTCCCGCTCTGTCTCCAAGGGGGATACTTATTCCGCAGCCTTGGGCCTATTCCATGGATCAATTCATCATTCCTGTCAGCCTATGCATAAGCATAGGCTGACAGCTGGTATACACTCCAATACTTCTGTATTGGAGTGTATAAAACTGAACCAGCGATCAAAAGATCGTTGGTTCCTGTCCAGTATTTAAAGAACTAAAATATGTTAAAAAAAGTAAAAAAATAAATTAAAAAACCCTAATAAAATGCCCCTTTTTCCCTTTTGTACACTATAAAAACACACAATACAGTATAATCACCACATATTTGGTATTGATGCACCTGTAACAAACTATACAATAAAAGTAACCCCCACGGTAAACATCGGGGAAAAAAACGGAAATAAAAATGCTAGAAGTAACAATTTTTTCCATCTCGCCTCAGATAATGTGAAATAAAAAGTGATCAAAAAGTCATATATAGCCCACAATGGTACCAATAAAAAGTAGAGCTTTTCCTGCAACAAATAAGTGGTCCGGCTCCGTCAATAGAAAACTAAAAATGTTATGCCTCTCAGAAGATAGCGATGGAAAAATAATAGATTTTTTTCCCCCAAATAGATTTTTATTCTGCAAAATTAGAAATGCAAACAAAAACTATATAGATTTGGTATCGCCGTAATCATACCTACCCATAGAATAAAGGTAAAATATTATTTGTTGTATGGCGAAGGTCAAAAAATTTTAAATATTAAAAAGCAATGCCAGAATTGATTTTTTTTTTTTTTTTTTAAATTCACCCAGAAAGAGTTAGTAAATTTTATAGACGAAAAATAAAAATTATAGACACAACAAAATGGTGTCATTAGAAAATTAATCTCATTCCGCAAAAAACAAACAAACCCTTATATGGCTACATCACAAGAAAAATAAAAATGTTATAGTTTGTACAATGTGACGAAAAAAGAAAAATCTTCCAGACATGAATGCGCAGCTGATGGTGAAAGGAGAAAATTGAAATTTTTCTAGGAAAACGTAACTTCGGTGCACAATATGTTGTGCCCAGCTTGTATCAGAGATGAAGGCTCCAAATGCTATTGTGACCGAGATACCTGCTTACCAGTTTTTGAAGTGTGTGTCTCTGCTGACACTACATACAAGCTGGGCACAACATATTGGGCACTGAAATAGCGTATTTCTGGAAAAATTACAATTTCCACTTTTCATTATCAGCTGTGCATTCATTTCTGGAAATGAAATTAATGCAATACTGAAGGATTAAAAATACTTGCTACGCCACTTACAGGGTGTCGTTTCCAAAATGAGGTCACATGTCTGCAGATTCCACTTTACTGGCAATTCAGGGGCTCTGCAAAAGTGGCATGATGTTCAAAAACCAAAATAGTGCTACTTCCCTTCTGTGCCCGGCGGTGCCCAAACAGCAGTTTATACCCACATATTGTTAAGTATGTTATCCGGGGTACAACAGTGTCATACATGTGGGCATAAACTGCTATTTGGGCTCACAGCAGGGAGCTCATGTTAATGAGCCCTATGTGCTTTTGGACTGCTAATTTAGATTGTTGGTTTTTGGACGCCATGTAACGTTTGCAGAGACCCTAAAATTGCACTGCAAAATGGGGTCACTAGTTGGGGAATCCAATTTACTGGCACCTCCAGGGCTCTGCAAAAACAACATGGCGTCCAGAAAGTCCATCTAAATCTATACCTCAAAAGCTAAAAAGCGTAGTGTTCCTTCCCTTCTGAGCCCTGCTGTGTGCCCAAGCAGCAGTATACACCCACATTTACAACTTCTTTGTAACTAGGATAACCCACTTAATCGTTTTAGGAGTGCATGTCACTGATGACACAAAGTGGACACAACATGATGGGCACTGAAATGGCATATTTCGTTAAAAATTTTAATTTTCACTTTGTGCATTCATTTTTGGAAACACTATTGGGCTCTGTGATGATTCTGCTTAAATATGGCTATAACTCAGAGATGTATTTTGATCTCTGGGTATAGTATCTCCCTTCTTACCTGCATTTGTTCATAATATGCGCAGCTATAAGCCTAGGTGTATATTGGCAGTAGTAGCAACACTGAAACAATAGGGCTTTGTATCCATCCCAGCAGGGCTCCATTGTATTCCTATACAGCCCTGAGTGATCAAAGAAACATGCATTGTGCAGATAGATCAGACCTGGTTGATAACATTGTATCATTCCACTTGGTCTCAGCTCTATACAAAAAATCTGGACTTGAGTGCATTATTCAATCAGACTTGCTGCCGCCGGTGACCTCATTCTGGGAGGTGGCATAAAGGGTATAAAAGATGAGGTAAGAGGCAATGAGAGGAGATTGGGCTGAGACTACAAGAGTTTACTGAGAGACTGTGATGAGAGCATGCAGGCTGGAATATACTGTGATGCCACATGCTAGGAGTTAATGCCACATGCCAAGAAGCCTCCACTGGGTTATTCACACATGACAGAGCATGTGCGAGTGTTGGATTATAGAGCCACATCAAGGAGATGCGTGGTAAAGTAATTATTTCAATTTTAGTCCCTTTTATTTCATTGCACTGTATCTTGTAACTAGTAACTGTTAATGCTTGCATATATCTGCATATCTGTTCTGAACTGCATGTGTTAGAAGTTAATACCGACCCATTTAGGGGTTAATAAATATATAAAATTTAGAAAGCTTGTCTTGTATTTATCTTGTGAACCCGGCACTCACTGGCGGTGAGTGTGTTTTTTTATGAAAGAAGACTCAGGTGTGGGCCAAAGCGTTGTTGGCGCACTGAGGATCTTTCACAGGCTCAAAATGATAATACCCCTTGAGAAATTCCTTGAGGGTGTAGTTTCTAAAATGGGGTCACTTTTAAAGGGTTTCCATTGTACTGGTACTTTAGGGGCCCTGCAAATGGGACATGGCACCTGAAAGCTATTTCAGCAAAATCTGCCCTCCAAAATCCAAATAGTGCCCTGCCATGTACCCATACAACATTTTACAACCACATATGGGGTATTCCTGTGTTTAGGATAAATTGTGTAACAAACTGTGGGGAGCTTTTTCTTCTTTAACCCCTTGTAAAAATGAAAACTTTAGGGATAAAGTGACGTTTTAGTAATTTTTCATTTACATATCCTAATGTTAATAAAATCTGTGAAAAGGCGGTGGTGTCAAAATGCTCACTATACCCCTTGATAAATTCTGTCAGGGGTGTAGTTCCCAAAATGGGGTCACTTTTGGAGGATTTCCATTGTATTGGTACTTTAGGGGCTCTGCAAATGAGACATGGCACCGAAAACTATTCCAGTAAAATCCTCTTTTCAGATGCCCAGTGTCGCTCCTTCCCTTCTATGCGCTACCGTGTGCTCAAAAATCAGTTTACACCCACATGTGGGGGATTTCTGTGCCTGGGAGAAATTGCACAACAAATTATGAGATGCAATTTCTCCTTTAACCCCTTGTCAATGTGTTAATTTTAGGACTAAATAAAGGCATTATTGAAAAAAAAAAATTAAATGTCTAAATTTCACCTCCACATTGTTTTAATTCCTGTGAAATGCTTAAAGGGTTAACAAACTTCCCGAATGTTGTTTTGAATTATTTGAGGGGTGCAGTTTTGAAAATGGGGCAATTTATGGGGGTCTCTATTATATAGGCCTTTAAAATCCCCTACAGAACTGAAGTAGTGCCTAACAAATGGGTTTGGGAAATTTTCTTTGTAAATCTGGAAAAATCGCTGTTACACTTGTAAGCTTCATAATGTCCGAAATACATTAAAGGACGATTAAAAAAATTATGCCGATATAAAGCAGAGATATGGCCGATAATATTTATTAATGTATTTGGGTGATATGACTGTCTGTCTAAAATGAGGCCTGGTCGTTAAGGTACTTTTAGGCCCGGTCCTTAAGGGGTTAAGACTCTCTAGCCTAAATATATGCTGTCTATTAAATAGTATCAGTAAATCTTCTCAGGTTTCATGGGAAATATTCATTTTTATGCAGCTGCATTCCAAGAACCACAACTTATATTAGAGTTTGATTTTTATTGGATAGGTTGTGGTATTGTTAATTTATTTTATTTTTAATGAATAAACAATTTTAGTAAATAAAAAGAAAATCATTAAAGGGGGTTATTTTTAGAGATGAGCGTATCGAAGCTGCAGAAGTGGAATTCGATCCGAATTTCAGGAAATCTTCGATTCACCCCTATTCCGGATTTCCTCATGCTTTGATGCATTGAATCACATTTTTTTTTATAAAATGGCTGCTGCACATGTTGGGGCAAGGGACTCTGGGAACGCGGGATCACTCACAGTGCCAAGCGTGCAGATAATCATCAGCTAGCCGGCCCTGTGATGTCACAGCCCTATAAAAACCCTTGGCCATTTTAGGTACAGTCATTTCACATCGCTCTTACTGTAGGGACAGACGTCAGCAGGAGCTACGGAAAAACTTAGAAAACAGAAGTTCAGGGAAAGAGCCTTAGAACTGTAGAGAAAGGATAGGAAGGAATTGAAAGAAGAATTTGGGGTGGTTGCAGCATCATTAACAGCAAGAATTTTAATATACATTGCAGCACAACCATTATACTGCTGCTCATTACTCATACCTGTGTCGTCAAGGTGGAAAACAACAAGCCTTTTGCAGTGCAGTACAGCAAAAAACAGTGAATTATCATCAACTAATATCTGCAGTTATTTGTTCTAATGCCTTTTTCAAGGTGTTTATTATAAGGGGCTTATTCACTGTTCTTCCAAAGCATAACATTACAGGCCATTTGTCAGTACTACTGTGCCAAAGAAAACTGAATTCTCATCCAGTTATCTCTATAGTCATCTGTTCTAATGCCTTTTTCGCCATTTTGTTCAGAGTATAAAATAACTGGCTATTTCTCAATACAGAAGTGGCAAAAATCAATAATAGCCACTGATCTATGCAGTTAGCTGTTATTTTAACACTTATTTCAAGGTGTTTATTAGTGTGGAAACAAGGAGCATATTCGCCGTATATTCGTATAAAATTAAAGGCCATTTTGCAGTACAGTACTGCCAAAAAATTCTTCTCTATTAATCTCTGCCTCTATCATGCTTTTTTAAAGGTTTTCATTAGTGGGGAAAGAAATAAAGGGCATATTCGCCGTTCTCTTCAAAGTAGAAAATTACAGGCCTTTTTGCCCTGTATTTATTTCCTTTGCAATTACGTTTTTTCATCGAACAGTATGTCAGACAGAGAAGCGAGAGGCCATGCACAGGGGAGGGCCACAGGCCTAAATGTTTCTGACGCAGGCACAGGTACAGAGTAAGCAGAGTAAAGGGGCGTGGTAGCAGAGGTCACTTACAGAGGTCTGAGCTCCCAGTGTCAACTAGCGGTTGTGTTTCAACCAGCAACCCAACGTTTGTAGAATGGTTGACTTGGTCATCCACTTCATCCCAAGTCACATCAGACATCCCCAGCCAAGAGTTGGTGGGTTCGTCAGACATAACCCTTAGTTGGCATGGCCCAGGAGCAGACCATGTGCCCTCACCTGTCCTCAGCCTGCTTCTATCCTTTTCTGTTCCCTCAGCCAGAGAAGTACTCTATGCTGTAGGCTCAGATCCACTGTATAGTGAGGAGGAACTACTAGAGGACAGTCAGCAGCTACTGTCCAGCCAAGATGTGGAGGAGACATCCGCAGCTTCCTCCGGTAGGCGGGCAAGTAGTGATGAGAAGAGTGGCGTGGGAGCTGGTGTTGCGAGTGGTCAGGCTCCTAGCTCAGAGACCGTTAAGGATGACATCAGTGACCTGCAGACATTAGTGGATGACAATGTAGCCGATCGCAATTGGGAGCCAGGTGACGAAGGGGCTTCATCGTCATCGAGAGAAGAGGGTGGCAGCTTGCGCATGAGGCAGCCGCAGAGTCAGCAGGGTGGCAGCAGTGGGAGGTCGGAGCCAAACATGACAGGAGTAGAGTACCCACTGTGCAGCAGCCTACCTGCCCGGATAGCAGTGGTGCAGGGGTTCACGGAGGCAGTGGCGATAGCAATCAGTTAGTGCGGAGTGTTGGGGGTAAAATCACCTACTTGGCGGTGTGGCAGTTTTTTGTTAAGCTGCCGGGGGAGGTGAACATGGCCAAATGTTCAATCTGTGGGCAGAAGATGAAGCGTGGCCAGGTTACCAATGTTGGCAACACAACCCTGCGTCAACATATGCAGCGTCACCATAAAGTGGCCTGGGAGAGCCGTGGCTCCAATGTGGTGGTCCAGCCTGCTACAAGAACCATTGCATCACCCAGTGGCACGCACCCCATTTCAGGCAGTCAAGGCCGAAGGGAGCTGTGTGTCTTTCCCATCATCTCCTGGTTGTGATGCTCTGCTCCTCCTCCTCCTAGTCAGTCATTGTGTCAGCAATCGATCATAGAATCTATATCTAAGAGACAACAGTATGTGTGCACTCATCCAACGGTGCAGAAGCTGAACATGCTCCTGTCCAAGTTGCTGGTGCTGCAGTCACTCCCTTTCCAGTTGGTGGACTTTGCACCTTTCAGAGAACTGATGGCTTGCGCTGAGCCGAGGTTGAGAGTCCCACGCCATCATTTCTTTGCCAAGAAGGCAGTACCAGCCCTGCACAAATACGTAGAACAGAAGGTGGGCCAGTCCTTGAGCCTGTCAGTGTCTGCCAAAGTGCACGGCAGCGCCCACGTGTGTAGCTGTAACTACGGTCAAGGACAATATATGTCATTTACGGCCCACTGGGTTAATGTGGTGCCTGCCCAGGCACACCAGCAACTTGGACAGGTGACGCAGCTTCTGCGCCCACGTTTTTATGCTGTTGGTCCTGCAACAATGTCCGCCTCATTCTCCACTTGTGGCTTATACAACTAGCCCAGGTTGTGGCTTATCACAACTAGCCCAGATTGTGGCTTATCACAACTAGCCCAGGTGAGAGTCAAATCACAACATTATATACCAAAATTTTTTTTTTTTTTTTTTGTGTGGAAACTCTCTACCTGTTCTTTGTGGATCCATCCTAATGACAGTGCTTTTACAGGCTCTTGTGTGGGGTGCATTTCACTTCTATTTCACCGCACTGCTCTATTTGTACACCAATTTTACAAACAATATTACACTATGTGCGGCTCAGCGTTGTCTTTTTTTGTCCCTTTCTGAAAGTCATCCTCCACTGTGTCCTCAGCCTCCACTGCAGAGACATTTCCCAGTGCTCCTCCAGCATACCACATGTGCAGGGCACAGCGGTGTCACGCTGTACTACACCTCGTTTGCCTGGGCGAACGAAGTCTCACAGGGGAGGAACTGCTCCGTGTCCTCAATCAAGAAATCGAATCCTGGCTTTCTCCAAGAGAACTTAAAATCGGAACAATGGTGACCGACAATGGGAAGAACATTGTGTCCGCCCTGCGTCAAGGAGGGATGTGTCATGCGCCTGCATGGCGCATGTGTTCAATCTGGTTGTCAAGCGTTTACTTAAGTGCTCCACCCATCTGCAAGACATCCTAAAAATGTCAAGGAAACTTTGCATGCGCTTCAGCCACTCGTACACTGCCAAGCACACCCTCCTTGAGCTGCAGCAGTAGAACGGCCTCCCACAACATAGGCTGATATGCAATGTTTCCACCCGTTGGAATTCAACCTTCCATATGTTGGATTGACTATATGAACAGAGAAAAGCCATAAATGATTTCTTGATGATCCAAGCGGACAGAGGTACTCCCCGTGTAACTTTAACGTTAGCCAGTGGCAGCTCATACGTGACACCTGCCATTTGTTCGTTCCCTTTAAGGAGGCCACTTTGTTAGTCAGTCGCCAGGACTACGGGATGAACAACGTCTTTCCACTGACTCACATCCTGGAAAAGATGCTTTTCAATCTGGCTGGTCAGGGGACTGGAAATGTGGCGCCCATATCTCATGGCCACATGAGCCCTGTGGGGCCTGAACTGGAGGAGGAGGAGGATGAGGAGGACATTGGAGTACAAGCAATGTGTAGCCAAATAGGTGGAGAAGAGGAGCAGGAGCAACTGGAACAGCCAGAAGGAGATGAGGAGGATGAGGCAGATGACCCAGACACACCGTGGCAGTATGTAGTGGAGATGGATGCAGGGTGTCCCTCGGAGTCACTTGCGCAAATGGCCCAATGCATGCTCACTTCCTTGCGCAGTGACAGCCGAATTGTCACCATTAGGCAGAGGGATGACTACTGGCTCTCCACCATGTTACACCCTCGCTACCGGGGAAAAATAGGGGCCTTTTTTCCACCCGCTGAGAGGGAGGACAAACTGAACTACTATAGAGACATGCTATGTTGCAAGTTTGCCGCTGCCTATCTGCGCCAATGTCCATCGTCTCGCATGTCCGACCGGGGGAGGGGGGCCCTGAGCGCTCACCTTGCACTGGCATGGCAGCTGTGGGAGGGGGTGGGGGTGGCAGGAGCAGTATCGGCTCCATTAGCAGCAGCCTGAGCCTAGAGTCGCTGATGAGCAACTTTCTTCATCCGCATAGTAAAGAAGCTGCTCATCAGCAGCTAGACACAGAGCAGAACTTGAACCAGCAAGTGGTGGCATACTTAGAGTGCACCCTTCCACCTGTCATCGAAGATTCGCTGGACTACTGGGCAGCCAAACTGGATTTGTAGCCGTAACTGGCCAAGTTTGCCCTGGAAAAGCTGTCCTGCCCAGTCCGTAGTATGGCATCAGAGCGCCTGTCCACTCAAAATTTGGAGAGACTGACCTTTGTGAAGATGAATCAGGTGTGGATCAGCCAGTATTTCCACCCACCAATGCCTGATGCAGCAGATTAAATGATCCATGCTGCCTCACCACACTCTGCCACTAGTTCACTGTATGGCATCCTAAGGCTGTTGCTACCTACACATTATATCACCTTGACACTCTGTTTCCTCCTCACGCTGTTGCCACCTCCTCATTCTGCCACTGGGTCACTGTATGCCCTCCTCATGCCGCTGCCATCGGGTCACTGTATGACCTCCTCATGCCGCTGCCACTGAGTCACTGTATGGCCTCCTCATGCTGCTGCCACTGGGTCACTGTATGTCCTCCTCATGCCGCTGCCACTGGGTCACTGTATGGCCTCCTCATGCTGCTGCCACTGGATCACTGTATGCCCTCCTCATGTCACTGCCACTGGATCACTGTATGCCCTCCTCATGTCGCTTCCACTGGGTCACTGTTTGTCCTCCTCGTGTCGTTGCCACTGGGTCACTGTATGTCCTCTTCATGTCGCTGCCACTGGGTCACTGTATGCCCTCCTTATGCCGCTACCACCAGGTCACTGTATGGCCTCCTCATGCCGCTTCCACTGGGTCACTCTGTGTACTCCTCATGCTGCTGCCACTGGGTCACTGTATGTCCTCCTTATGTCGCTGCCACTAGGTCACTGTATGTCCTCTTCATGTCGCTGTGACTGGGTCACTGTATGCCCTCCTCATGGCACTGCCACCAGGTCACTGTATGGCCTCCTCATGCCGCTGCCACCGGGTCACTGTATGGCCTCCTCATTACGCTGCCACTGAGTCACTGTATGGCCTCCTCATGCTGCTGCCACCAGGTCACTGTATGGCCTCCTCATGCCGCTGCCACCAGGTCACTGTATGGCCTCCTCATGACGCTGCCACCGGGTCACTGTATGTCCTTCTCATGCCGCTGCCACTGGGTCACTGTATGCCCTCCTCATGCTGCTGCCACCAGGTCACTGTATGGCCTCCTCATGCCGCTGCCACCGGGTCACTGTATGGCCTCCTCATGCCGCTGCCACTGAGCCCCTGTATGGCCTTCTCATGCTGCTGCCACTGGGTCACTGTATGCCCTCCTCATGCCGCTGCCACCGGGTCACTGTATGGCCTCCTCATGCCGCTGCCACTGAGTCCCTGTATGGCCTCCTCATGCTGCTGCCACCAGGTCACTGTATGCCCTCCTCATGCTGCTGCCACTGCTGGGTCACTGTATGTCCTCCTCATGCCGCTGCCACTGGGTCACTGTATGCCCTCCTCATGCTGCTGCCACTGCTGGGTCACTGTATGTCCTCCTCATGCCGTTGCCACTGGGTCACTGTATGTCCTCCTCATTCTGCCACTGGGTCACTGTATGGCCTCCTCATGCTGATGCCACCTCCACATTTTATCGCTTTGCCACTCTGTGGCCTCCTCATACTGCTGCCAACTCCACATTATCTCGCCTTGCCACTGTGTAGACATCTATATGGAATCAGCAGATGACGGTGTAAAAGGAGTGCGCACTTTCACGCTACAGTAGGATCTTGGGCCTCTGCACAGTTCTTTCTACCTAGCACTTACATGGACCTGGAAGGCTGAGTTCACACTTGAGTTACTTGGTCAGTTTTGGCCAAATAAGTGAAGTGTGCAGTGGTTCTAAGAGCAACACCTGTCATGTGCGTGTCATACTGACTCACAGTATTGTTTCACTACCACAGTAGGCTCCCTATGAGTGTTACTGCATGGCACAGTGCTCTACTCCACTATACAGGCTCTCTGAAGCCAGGAAATAGGTGTTTTTTAACGATATTAATCCAGATTGAAGCAAATTTTTTTGAAATTCAAATCGAACTGCAGAATCAAACTTTTGAGAAATTCGCTCATCTCTAGTTATTTTAGGAAGGGGAAGGAGATTTTTTTTTTTGTTAAACTTTACTGAACTTGAAGCGTACCTCCAGTTACAACTTTGTATAAATAAAAAGGAATAGAACAGGTGTTGCCTTCTTTCAGGTTCTACAACCATCTTGCCAAGCAGTGGTCTTATGGCCTTTCCTACTGGGTTTTGCATAGGTGCCGTAGGAAAAACTGTCCTCATCAGGGGCAATATATTTACAATTGACTCCATCGAAGAGCATGTCTGCGTTCACCTTTTGGTCATA
The DNA here is from genome assembly GCA_947044405.1 of Leptodactylus fallax. Lineage (NCBI taxonomy): Eukaryota > Metazoa > Chordata > Amphibia > Anura > Leptodactylidae > Leptodactylus > Leptodactylus fallax. The sequence continues at coordinate 291,619 of CAMRHE010000026.1, forward strand.
GAAGATTCTTGGGCAGAGGAGGCACTTAGGCTCATAAGTGTGCATGCTTTCCCCGGTCAGAAGTAAACAATTGGCACTTTTACTGCTCCTGCACACAAAGCTTAACTCCATTAGGGCAGTGGTGTTGGATGGTAACTTCGACTACCCCATTTACAAAGATGGGCACTCTTCAGTTACGGCTATTTTAGATTCTTACTCTACACAGCTCATCTATCTGGTGGCATTATTGCAAGACACAGTGGGCTCCTTGGGGCCCGGCTGTGGTAAGTACAGCTGGAGTCACCCCAATGGCTCACAACCATCTCGCAATGACTTTATTTTACCACCTGATAGATGAACACATGTTAAGTGTCCCATGGTCCCCTGTTTCTTCTCTGATCACAGACTACATTCTGTGGAAGAATTATAAAAAGTCAAGTTTTGCTATCTCTTTTAGGCAAAGGGCTGGCAAGAGGTCCATGAGCAGAGGAGGGAATCAAGGGATTTGCAAAGTCAGCTGCATTCCTTTAAATTTTCCTCCAGTGTGGTTGGGAAGTCAAAGGTCAGTTAGAGGAGACCAAGAAAAGTTTGAAAAGACACTTCAAGGAGGAATCCAAACGCATCATCTTTTGTGACAAGGTGGAACTTCTTTTTCAGGAAGCTCCATGCCAGCTACACACCCCTGTCAGAACTGCGAGATGAGACAGGAAATATCACGATGGGGTAGGTAGGAGTAATGGCATTTATCAAAGACTGCCATAGGAATCGCTACTCTCCAAAGATCACTGACCCAGATGCTGCTGACATTTTCCCATCAAGTATCATTATCCCACATGACCAGACAAGTGCGTCGGCAATGGATGCGTCCTTGACAATGGAGGAGCTGCACTCCAAGGCTAAATCATTCTAGCCTGGTAGGGCCCCAGGTAGTTGTAGTCTCCTAGCAATGTTGTATGCAGTGTTGTGGGACCTCACTGGCCCAGACCTGGAGCTGTGCAGGGAGTTGGTGGAGGGTTGGGGGGGACACAATCTGTCGTTGAGGGACAGAATAATCATGATTTTGTATAAGCAGAAGGGAGAGAGACAGGATTTGAAAAACTGGTATCCCATCTCTCTCCTGAATGTGCATGCAAATCCACGCCAAGGTACTGACTAGAGGTCAGTGTGATCACTGCACCAGGCCAAGACTGTCAAGTGGCAAAGTGCTTGCTGTACATGACGTGACTGCCTTCTGCACTTAGGCCAGTGTTCGTGACTGTACTCATCCAGACCTGCAAGGATTTGAGGAGAGCTTCAGAAGCCAAGGTCAACTGTGGGAAATCAAAAGCCATGCTCTTTGAGAGATGGTCATAAACTTCCTCTTCCCCTTTCCCCTTCTTCATCCAGCCAGACTTCAAGATCCTGGGAGTCTGGGAAGGAAGGAATGTCTCTAAAGTCCCAGCAGGACCATTTGGCTATCATCAACCAAAAGATTGAACTGTGGAGCATCAGACAGATTCCCATCAAAGGAATGACTCTTGTGCTATGTAATGTGATCCTGCCTGTGCTTCAATATACAGTACTAGCCTGGCCCCCTCATGTCACATTACACCAGGCCATTACCAGGACTGTCTATTGCCTCATTTTGGGGCTCCAAAATGGTAAAACAAACTGTTATGTACAAAGAGCCCTGCAAGGATGGGAAAGGACTCCCTGAAATCCCTACTGCTGAAGCCACCTATTGTGTGTGACTGCATCCCCATTACTTTGAAAAAGACTGATTGTAGGCAACTGACGCTAGGTTCACACCTGTGTTCAGGTTTCCTAAGCAGACTCCCCGAACGGAAACCTTAAAGAAAAAGTGGTTACCTTCAGAAACCTGCGGACCCCATAGACTATAATGGGGTCTGCCGGATTTCCGCTCGGTTTCTGCCCGAAAAGGGCAGAAAATACGGAGAGAAAAGTGCCCTCTTTCAGGACTTTTCTCTCTGCATTTTTAAAGCGGAATGGGGAACGGAATCCCCAGGCGGAGATCGGACACAGGTGTGAACCTAACTTTACTGAAGTTAACGATAATAAATTAAGCTCCCATCATTAAAGTGAATTCACTGAGAATAATTATCAAAGAGAGCTAAAAAAAAAAAAAAATTAACATTTATTGGTTCCATAAATATCAAGGTTTGTAACGTCAAAATGTGTCCCTGTGCCTGTCTACATTCTAGACGAGCCCCTGTCCACCTATTAACCTATGTGTGGGTGAGTTGAGGCGGGGTTAGTATGTGTCATCTATGAGGTAGTTCACGCTGATACGCTGGATGCCTAACCCAGCCATTAGGAGGTAGAGTCTCCTTTATTTAGTCTCAGCATTCCCTGAGGTGTGCAGTCTGCTGTTATCAATGCAGTTGCTCAATACTTCATGTGTATAAGCGGCAGATAAGCCCATGACAATAATGTAACATGAAATTGACCCTCAATGAAAAACAAATATGTATGGAAATGCATAGGGTACTAAATGTTATATCGGCACCTGTGCTAGCATGACTGCTGTGCTGTGTTACATTCCAACACCATCTTATCTTTGCCAATATACTCTCTGATCTTTTTATTCACTCATTTCCAGTTTAACATACTGAACAGGGAGGCATAGTGTTTGTTTTTATGTGGAACGGGTCCTACCCTTACAACTGGGACCTCTGGTACTACCAGGGCCTGCTTAAATTTGTAAGGGAGCACAAGTCAGATTCAAGCCTAACTTGTGGAACTCAAAGACTAACCACAATCTCAAGCAAAGAACATACTCAAACTATTCCATGGCTTCCTGTTGCCACTGCTGAGACTGGAAAGACGTGGTTTCTAGCGGGTTAACCAATAAGCTCAAAGAACTGCCATGATAATCCATTCAGTGGGGACCGGCCCTGAGAACTTTCTTGCATGCCTGTGGACTATGTGACACCAAGTACTGCAGAAGGTGTCCATTAATTGAGGAAACACCCTTGCACCTCTTCTGGAAGTGCAGGCCTTGTTGGATGCCCTGGAAAATAAACTCAAATGTTATGTTCCTAGCAGCAGCCTGGAGTACTCTCCTCTTCCCTGGGATCCACAGTGTTGGGGCTATCCTGGAAGCCTGGTACCTAATGAACTTTGTGAAGGACACTTTATGGCTCATCAGGAAATCACTACTGGGAACTGGCAGAGGAAGTCTTTTCGGGATTGCTGCAAACTTGTCCTCAGTCTGCTTAGAGACTGTTCCATCATTGACAGTCTGGATATTGATGAAGAGGAAATTTATACCCCTCTCTTCCCGCCTTGGTGTGCCTGTCCTGTTATAAAAATTTGTCTCTGTGATTCCTCTCCCTTCTTCCCTCTCCCCATCCCTTCTCACTTGCCTGTTTAGTTAATTGTTGCACAGTGTAATATATAGTGTAGGATCTGTGCCTTACTGTATGTTGTGCTTCTGCATGTGGCAGGGTACTCTATCACAATTTGGGGATTTGGTCACATGCCTCAACTGTGTAAATAATATGAATATGAGGTTCACGTCAAATTTTGGGAGTACACAGTTGGACTTCTTGGACTAAATGGTTACAACAGAGGAGGGAGTAGTCAGAATAGCACTACACTGTAAACACATGGCAGTGAATTAACTTTTCCCTCCAGAACATGTAAATCGGGCAGTTTATTTGCCTGAGGAGGTTAAATTGTGACATCAGTGTTTTTGAAAAAGTCTGCAGATTTAAATAAACTTTTGCTCCCAAGAGGGTACTCGGGACCCTTATTGGATAATAAAAAGCCAATAGTTTTTTTAGAAGCCAATTTGCTGAGAAGAAAATAAAAAAGCATGATGGCAATAGGTTTGCCTTCTCTTTGCAATTCAGTCCACACGTGGCAGCAGTTTGCTCAGCCATCATGTAATATTGGCATATAGTTATGAGAAGAGAGACCCTGATTTGATATATATATATTGCCACAACATAAAGTAGAATCCAGACACTTAAGAACTGCCTGGTTAAGAGTCATTTTGAGGGCCAGTGCTCTACATGTTTAGACAAATTTGTTCTGAAAGGTAAATACAAATGTGATCAGTCATTTTAGCTTTAATTTGCAAAGCCAAATCTTACAAGTGGAACTCGGCATGTAGAGAACCAGTTTATTAGTTGGAAGACTATCTTTATAGTTTATATTGTTTTATGCCCCTGTGGTAGATATTATATTGGGAAGACAATCTGTCATTTGTACGTCAGAGTTAGAGAACATTTTAAATCAGTGGTCTCAAACTCGCGGTCCGCGGGCCAATTGCGGCCCTCGGGACAATAGTTTGCGGCCCCCACCTCAATATCAAAATTTAATGTTAGTGCGGCCCGAGTTTGATACGAATGGCACCAGGGGCGCACTGTCTGGGGGGCGGCATTTTTTACTATCTAATGTAAACAACGCTGAGTGGGACCTGTCCTGGGCTGGTTTACGAGATGTCCGCATCACAGCGCAGGCAGCGATATAATGACGTCATCGCGCCTCCTACGCTGAGACACAGACGTCTCGGACAAGAGGAGGAGGCGGCGGCTGCATCAAGGCATCACAGGTAGGTGAGGATAAGTTTTTTTTTTATTTATATAAATAGGCCGTAACCTGCTGGAGTATCCCCGGCAGGTGATGGCCTATTTATTTCCCTAACCGGCGTCTGCTCATGGCCGCCCCCGCTTCCCCCTTCTGCTATGGGACGTAGAAGAGGAAGTGGATGCAGCTGTGAGCAGCCGCGGGCATCGGTAAGTGAGGCCGCGGGCCTCAAATACTACTATTATTATACTCCAGGGTCTTTTTAGACCCCGGAGTATAATAATCGGAGACCCGGGGAGGTGAAGGAACATAAAAACCAATGCTACTCACCTCTCCTGCGATCCGCTGTCACTCCGACCAGGCTTGGGCGCTCTGGTGACGTCATCAGGTTGCGTCGCCGGTCTCATCGCGTGACATCTGTGCGCAATTAGACAGGGCTGAAAGCTGCTGAGAGTGCTCCAGTTTCCAGGATAGGTAAGTAACACTGGTTTTTATGTTTGTATCCTCCCCTTGGTCTCCAATCATTATACTCTGGGTTCTGAAAAGAACCCAGAGTATAATAATATTTCGTGGGTGGGCCACTAGGGAGCACAATACCATGTGCAGGGGCCACTAGGGAGCACAATACCGTGTGCAGGGGCCACTAGGGAGCACAATACCGTGTGCAGGGACCACTAGGGAGAACAATACCGTGTGCAGGGGCCACTAAGGAGCACAATACCGTGTGCAGGGGCCACTAGGGAGCACAATACCGTGTGCAGGGGCCACTAGGGAGCACAATACCGTGTGCAGGGGCCACTAGGGAGCATATTACCGGTGTGGAAAACCTGATGCGGCCCAGCCTCACCCAGACTCTACCTCCAGCGGCCCCCGGGTAAATTGAGTTTGAGACCCCTGTTTTAAATCAACAGGGTCAGGATCAGGTTCTCCAAGTCTTATACAACTTGTACGAGAGTCCCACAATGCAGATCCCTCTTGCTTATGATTTGCTGGGATAGAGTGTGTCGCTCCTCCTCGGGCCAGGGGTGATAAAAACAAAATATTATTACAACAAAAGGCAAGATGGTTTATTAGCACTGATGCCTTAGGACCCCTGGGCATGAATGATATGAATGATTTGTCTCCTTTTTTGTAAGTGAGGGCTAAGATAATTTTTTTGTCTTGGTATTCACACTATTAAATTCTTTGATGTTTAGTGCTTTAAGGAACATACACACGTGGACAAAATTGTTGGTACCCCTCATTTAATGAAAGAAAAACCCACAATGGTCACAGAAATAACTTGAATCTGACAAAAGTAATAATATATAAAAATTCTATGAAAATAAACAAATGAAAGTCAGACATTGCTTTTCAACCATGCTTCAACAGAATTTTTTAAAAAAGAAAACTCATGAAACAGGCCTGGACAGAAATGATGGTATCCTTAACTTAATATTTTGTTGCACAAACTTTTAAGACAATCATTGCAATCAAACGATTCCTGTAACTGTCAATGAGACTTTTGCACCTTTCAACAGATATTTTGGCCGACTCCTCATGCGCAAACTGCTCCAGTTGTCTCGGGTTTGAAGGGTACCTTTTCCAGACGGCATGTTTCAGCTCCTTCCAAAGATGCTCAATAGGATTTATGTCAGGGCTCATAGAATGCCACTTCAGAATAGTCCAATATTTTCCTCTTAGCCATTCTTGGGTGTTTTTAGCTGTGCGTTTTGGGTCATTATCCTGTTGCAAGACCCATGACCTGCGACTGAGACCAAGCTTTCTGACACTAGGCAGCACATTTCTCTCTAGAATTCCTTGATAGTCTTCAGATTTCATTGTACTCTGCACAGATTCAAGACACCCTGTGCCAGATGCAGCAAAGCAGCCTCAGAACATAACAGAGCCTCCTCCATGTTTCACAGTAGGGACAGTGTTCTTTTCAAGATATGCTTCATTTTTCTGTCTGTGAACATAGAGCTGATGTGCCTTGCCAAAAATTTCAATTTTTGTCTCATCTGTCCATAGGACATTCTCCCAGAAGCTTTGTGGCTTGTCAACATGTAGTTTGGCAACTTACTTTTGTCAGATTCAAGTTATTTCTGTAACCATTGTGGGTTGTTCTTTCATTAAACGAGGGGTACCAACAATTTTGTCCACGTGTGTATGACTATATCCCCTGATTGTACGGGCCAATGCATGGGTTTGATTATTCTATTCAACACTGTATCTTATAAGTAACCATGTTTATTATTATAGGTAATTGTGATATTGTCTCATTGATATATTTAGCATTATTTTGTTGTAATTGTTCCTCTTTCCTGTGGTAATATGCTCAGAGTCATTTTTTTGGATCCTGTTCACTTGCTCTGCAGGGCGCCACATAGTCTGGTGACATCACGACCCATGGTAAATGGATTATCTGAGTTCAAATGGTTGTCAGGCTAACACTGCTGGACGTGGGTTACGTCACAATGCTGCCCCCGCAGTTATTCAGGATAAAAGGGGCGGAAGGAAGGGGCGCTCCCTTTGAGAGTGACATCATAGCTCCACCCCACAATGAGAGCTGGCATGTTCTTTTATTGATGGTGAGGCCAGGGAACACCTTTTTCAGGTGACACATCAGGAACACCTATTAGCAAGGCTTGAGAGTGTGTTTATCACATGAAACAGCTGTTTCCAGTGGAGTCCTTGGCTTTACACCGGACTGAGTGTTTTAATTGATTGGTGATTGCCGCCTTTTCTATTTATACATTAATAAATGTTATTCTTTCCCCTGCTTCTATGTATGGTGTACAGGCTTGTGTGTGTAACGCAAGGAAAATAAAGGTAGGAGGGTCACTTCAAACAGTTATATCTCGGGAATTATAAAACGTAGAAACTTGTTTCTGGTGTCATATGAAGGAAAAGCAAGGGAAAGAATAAAGGAGTCAAAATGTGTTAATAAAGTATATTACAAAATACATTACGCTAGGTTCACACTAGTGTTGGGGCTTCTATTCTTCGGGTCCGCTTGGGGACCCGAAAAATGGAAACCCAATCCACTTAAAAAGCGGTTACCTGCAGACCCCATAAACTATAATGAGGTCCGCCGGGCTTCCGCCCGAAATATACGAACAGAAAAGTCCTGCCTGTGACTTTTTCCCTAATTAGTTTTCAAGCGGAATGAGGGACGGAATCACCCAACAGTCACACGGTGCTAGTGTGACCGCAGCCTCAATGACACAAATACTACCAGAAAATCAAAAGTTTTTGGAGGGTTGGGGAAATTCACTGATGCTCCTATGAATAGCCCGTGCTTAATAATGTGTAAAGCACCCATTATTTATATGAATTTGACAGTTGTTTGAGTTGTTTACCTGAATCTTTTTTTAGGAGATGACCTGTGTAGGCTGCTGATAAAAGTACAGAGGATGGCAGTTTGGCGAGCAATATAGTTTTGGTGAAGACAACTTTGAAGGCTAGAACATACTGATAGAGTATCTAGATTGTGAGCCCTGCTTGGGATAGTCAGTAATGATATGTAATGTAAAGTGCTGTGGATTACGTTGGCACTATATAAGTAAGGAAAATAATAACCCCTTTTTTGTTTTATGACAAAAAAATGCTCTACATTTTTCTGGTGTCGTATGCTACATGCAACATGCTGCAACTGCAACGTGACAGTCGCTCAAAATGCAAAATGCTCAACTTTGTGTTGTATGTCAAAGTCGCATTCGACATAGCTCCCATAGACATCAATTGCGATGTATGCAACAGCAACTTGCGCATGACTAAAATTGCTTTCTTTCTAATCTTTGCCTTAATTATGCTTACTGTCCAGATGTTTGCCTGTATTGTTTAATGCATGTGTATTTGTGCAGCTACAGAAAGTTCACTTCAATCTTCGAAGTATAAAAACAAAACAGGTAATCGCAAATGTATGCATAGCGCAGCAAAATTGGTTTGTGCGACATCGTGTTGCATAAAAATCACACAACCAGATTTTTAATGCGATTCTTAGTTGCACGACAAATGTCGCCATGTGCGGCAATTTGCGATTAGATACAATTCTTGAAAAATCAGCTCCATCTCAATGCCTTCATTCAACCTTACTCTGTGTTTACAATAGACTTCAAAGTGTATTCCCACCTTAGGCATTTATCCAATATCCACAGGATACAGGTTCCACCTCCTGTCCTGCCTAGGGATACAGCTTCTGTAAAAATAGAGGACAACCCCTTTAATTCATTCCCACACTGCCACAAGATGCACCAGAATTATTAAGACTCTTGCCTCCTGATAGTTTTGGCACATCTCCGGAGGTCCTGTGTGCCTGAATTTAAATCTACACCCACAAATGTGGGCCGTGGGCCCAAGATATGCCACTTCTACTCCAGAATCTGGCATGAAAAGGTTAGTAAATTCCTCACAGGCAGAACATGACCTAGGGGCTCAAAGAACAACAAAGAGAGAAGTAGGCGGGCATATACTGATTAATGACATCTCCAGCTTCTGCCTTTTACCACAGACAAGTGGAGATATACTGTACTCAGGTATAATATTAAGTATCAGCACAGTCTTGGAAAGTCATCTCCGCCTACCATTTTCCTCTATGTACAGAGGCATAACGATCGTATTCTCAAGGGGTGTAACTGCAACTGGGCCCAAGGCAGATTCATGACAGTGGAGCATTTATTATACTCTGAGGTCACTTCGGACCCCAGAATATAATAAGCGGAGGCCCAAGGGAGGTGAGTACAAATAAACAGTTATACTCACCTTTCCTGGGCCTCTGGCGGTCACCCGGCATTTTCTTTAGGCCTCTGTCTGATGTCACACTAGGGGCGTGGGCCTTAGTGGTCACATGGGGCACAACGATGTAATGATGCTTTGACCAAGCATTAAGACGTTGTCACATCCCGATCACAGGCCTCAGCAGTGGCACAAGCATGGGCAGGAAGAGGACGCCGGGATACCGTTGGACATCTAGGACAAGTGAGGCAAGGAGAACATAACTGTTTGTTACAGGTGCATCTCAATAAATTAGAATATCTTTGAAAAATTTATTTATTTCAGTAATTAAATTTAAAAAGTGACTTCCTATATCGTCTAGATTCTTTACACACAGAGTGTTCTATTTCAAGTGTTTTATTTCTGTAAATGTTGATTATGGATTACAGCTAATGAAAAACTAAATCTAAGAAAATTAGAATATTGTAAAAAAGTTCAGTATTGTAAATTCAGTGTGTCACTGATGCCAATGGTCCCTCAGTCTGGTTCAGTAGGACACACAATCATGGAAGACTGCTGATTATGAATTGTCTTACTGAATTACTGAAATGAATGAACGTTTCAAAGATATTCTAATTTATTGAGATGCACCTGTATTTTTACTCACCTACCCTGGGCCTCCACTTATACTCTTGTGTCTGAGGAGTCCCCAGAGTATAACAGTGTTTTGCGGGTGACGAACCTCAAGTGTTTCAGGCTCGGGACCAACCCGAAACTTTTGGAAAATTGTGTCTAGTAAAGGTCATCAATTAAAAAACTGTCAGGGGCCCAACTGTTAGGATGCCTACAGATCAGAGCACGCAGCTCCCAGCATTGTTTACATGTGCTGCTCACTCACTGTATTCTTAGTAGTGGCAATTGTGGTTACTATAGTTGTATCCCTTTAAAGTCTCTTGGATACTGCTGCAACATCCATAACCGCCGATACCAAGAATATGCTGTAGGGATGGGGAAGGGGGCCCCGGCCAAAGTTTGCACCACAAGACTTTAGTTACGTTGCTGTCAATGTACCATGTTGGGAAACTGTGTTCCGAAGTGAAGGCATTACTTATCGGGTTGACTACCACTTAATGAGGACCTTTCACCACGTCCAACATGGCCAGCTCTTTGTATCAATTAATAGCTGCTGCTCCACTAATTCTGGCACAGTTGGAATTTTCCCTCTAGCCCCCATGATTCCTGAGCAATGCTGTTAGTTTTGGTGTCTGATATACTATTTAGGCTCTGTACTGTCAGGAGGGCAGTGTCAGACAGGAGCAGACTAGGTTGTGATTCTGAGCTCTGACACTGGTTGCCTCAGATTGCAGCTCTGAATCACACCCTCTGTCTGACACTGCCCTTCTGACATTACAGAGCTTAAATAGCACAACAGGCACCAAAATTAACAATGCTTGTTGCTCGGTAATGGTGGAGGCTAGAGAGAAAATTCCAACTATGATGGAATCAGTGAAGCGATGCCTATTAACAGATGCTAGAAACTTGAATTGGTGTATATACTTTACATATATTTACATGCACAGACTGGCATACAAAAAAAAATAAACATAGACCTACACACATGGAGTCATACACACACGTGCACACACAAGTCACATCTTTTTTTTTTTATGAAAAGGCAAACGGATGCAAAGCCTTAAGAATTATCTTTTAATTCTTTCATAAACGGCAGCTTTTCTGAACACCTGGATATTTCGGCCACAGACTTAATCTCATACACACCGGGGGATGTGCAGCCTGGACAAGGCAAGAAGAGTATGCAGAGAATGCTCTCGTCCATGTGAGGCACAGTTTCACGTCTGGCTTTCTCTTCTGATGTCAACTTAGCACTGAAAATAACAGGATATGTTTAATAAACTTTGACAGCCCTGAAGATTCCCTGCTCATGTAGGTGGCCATCTTAAAAACTTTTAGTACTATATAAGTTAACCAAGCCAACAAGCCTTGGATATATGATGAGAGATATCAGTGCTAAATAATTAGCTGCATTAACCCCTTTCCACCTAGTATGATTCGGTTCATCTAGTCATAACAAGGTTACACTGTGCTTTACCTTTCTTGTGAAAAGTCCACTATATACTTTCTCATTGCAAGTAAAGACAGACAGAAGTCATAGTTCTCCACTATACAGTATTAATCCTTTATGGGTCAAAAGTCTCACTGATGTCTCGTAAAGTTACTGTACACTTCTGGCACCTAAAGGGTTTCACTTTTCACAGTGAGAAGGGCCTTGTAATGCTTCTTTAAGCCAAAATATGATTGTGGCCCAACTCATTGTGGTAAGGTTTACAAGTAGTAATCTTTTTCTCTGCAGCACAAATATATTCTTTGTTTCTATATACATATAGTGCCTTTCAGGGACCCTGCACAAGCAAACGTGGGTAAGCAGAAGCTGCGCTCAGCTACAGTAGGATATTGTGGAGATCCATTAAGAAACTTGTACGTTGTGAGGCTGCTATCCTTTTAGAAATATTGGTTTATTAGTCTTTCCTGATCATATGCTGGAGGATGGAGAGCGGTAAGCAAGCTGAGACACCCCCCCCCCCCCCCAATTCTTCTTTGTGCTTAACTAGGGCCTTGTCTTTTCACATCTGAGATAAGGAATGTTTGAAGTATAAAAATGGTATTTACAAGTGACCACAGATGCAAGGACCCCTTGTTCTTGAAGCTGGCTGTTGCCTCCTCGCCTCTAGGACTATGGGGGATGGGGGAATCAACAGCATTTACCTTGAAGCAGCTACACACGCTAATGTTCCATGCCCAAGGCTGTAGTAGTGTTTTCCAATGCCAAATTAATAAAGGATAAAAAGGTTCTCCTCCTTTATGTCCTATGGGATATTTTATGTTACTAAACACCATTTACGCAGAAGAGGAAATTTACCAGATCTTCTGCTGTGGAGCTCATGCAGAAGGGGGTTCTTATCATCCCCAACTGTGAGTGGAGTTCACATTTCATAGCAGATGCAGCAGTTAGAAGACTGGATGAAGTGTGGTTAGCTATGCTCTGGGACCAACTCCTGGTTACATGGCAGACTGTAAGTTAGGCTACATTCAGATGATTGAGGTGCAAAACATTCATTTTACATGGCTGTCTTGCACACGAGGGATGCCCGTTTTCATGGATCTCCCATACATTACAGTGTATGGAGGGATCTGTGAAAATGGACAAAAATAGAACATGACCTATATATTGATGATCCATTAATATGGACCATCAAAATAAAGGTCATGTGAATAGCCCCCATTCACAAACATTGAATTCAATGCTGCTGTGTGACATCCTTTAAAAAAAAAAATGGATGTCACATGGCCGTTATTCACGGACATGTGAATATGGCTTTATTAAGAGTGAAAGAGCTTTGTTTTCGTATTAATATTTTGATCCAATGGTGTGGCAATAATTTATGATGGTCTCAGCTGGGCATTGACATCCTCAGATATTCTACTATGATGGAAACAATTTTACAGGAAAAATTACTCACATTGTCATTGACAGGGCAATACCTGAGCCTGGTTTATTTTTGAAACTCAGAGTTCTTCTGGGATGTTTGATTGAGAAAATGAAAGAGCTCAGAGCTGGGATGAGTGCTACAGCCCCTGCATTCTAGCAAGTAGAGCTGGTTACAGGGCATAAACCCCACCATTGATATATATCACAAGGTCAGACCATTTGCAGACCTAATGGGTCAAATCATCTTGCCCATATGCACACAGAGAATATCTCCATAATCAACCACTTGTGGATAGATAATAGTGACAATCACTATGTGCAATCCCAGCTTAGCATGGCAGCCAACCAAGCTTCAGTACAGACTTCATGACTGTTTTATGAATCGATTATTGAAATATCAGCCTATTGGTTTATTAGGAGAAGGGGCCTCTTGGCGTCACTAGTAGCTAAAGAGATTAGTTTCGCCCGCAAATTCAATGCCTAAAATAATTGCAGATAAAAAGGTATGCATGAATAAGAAATCCAATGCAACGATCTGCACTAATAAAATCTTTGTACACAAATCTGCAAAAGTTTATACATGTCATTCCAAGACAGTATATCTAATGTGCTTTTGCATATTTAATAGATGATTCTTAATGTCCGTGGTGTTATTGAAAAATACTCCCATACACCAAATGATCTCTGTGCTATGCCAGAGCCCTATAACCACTGAGTCATTGGTAATTTAAGTGAAGGATGTTTTCTCTAAATAGGAAAGCAGCTGTGTCATACTTGGCATTGTTAAGCAATTCAGATTATTTTTCTATGTGTAGGAAGATTCTCTATTACGCTAATCATCCAAATACTGTTGTTAACCATTTACCCCCTTATTGATGGAGGGGGAAACCAAAAATCTGTTGTAAAAATGAGGCATGGTTAGCAGATACAGGTTGACCCTGCAGATTTCCTTCACGCAGCAACACTGAGAGGCTAATTTTTTCTCAATCCTGAAAGACACAGAGTAGGGTTTTGGAGCAGATGCAAAAGTCAAGCCCTTTTCTGGGGGGCCAGGTGTATGAGCAGCAGAAAAATGGGTATGCCCTTTGAGTGGGGCGTTTTGTAAACATGAGTTTTGAACTCTGCTATACTCCACTCCTGCCCACCCAGAACACCCTGTCCTCCGTGAAAGAAAAAAAAAAAAAAAATCTAAAAAGCAAAATATAAGAATGTCTAACACCATCCCACATTGGCTCTCTGGCAGTGGAAGGGGTGTAAGTAGGTTGCACTGGGCCTACCCAATAAATAAATATGTTCATATAAATAAGTAAACAGATAGTTCTTTGCACTGCAAATCTGAGCCACTCTTATGGAGGGGGGGGTTTGTCATCCCAAGAGTCTCTGGCGTGAGTATCGTCCTGTACCCCCTCACATATTTGGTCATTTGAGGGAGGTCACCACGTGCGAGTTTGTTCCTTTATGGATGGTCTCTCCTGGGCGTTGAGTAGACAGACATAGAACACTCACAAGACACAACCTTGTGTTTAGGTAGCTTGGTTCTTCCTGCTCCTCCCCAAAGCCACCGTCTGGTCCTTGGGTGTGGGTGAGGGACAAAGGTCATGAGGCTCAAGGGTGGGACAGAGTGTTTAGTGGTAAAAAGTCTTCTTTTCCCATAATCCTTTAGGGAAGGATTGCAGGGGTCAAAGGTCCATTGTGTATCTGTAGAAAAAAAAACAAAAACATATCACATTATTATATCATAAGACTTATATTTACTAGATGTTTAAGGAATGCAATCCCACCTGTATGACCAAGACTGGTCTTTTGGGTCTAGAGATGGTCAGTATGGTTGAGTTGTGTCTTTAGGCCTCTTTAGTTGGACTTTCAGCCTTTTCATCCCTATCTGAAAGCCATTCATGGCCTGGATAGCTGTCTGAGCGCTGGATGGATTATCGAAACTGACAAATCCTGCAGTGAAAAGGCACACATATACAAATGGTGATTCTTGTGATACATATTTGTATTAACACTGATGTATGCTGTGAAACAGACTGCATAAGATAAAAGTCTGTTATTAGAGCTCACCAAAACACTTGCTCTGGTTGGTTGCTCGATCCATAAACACTTTGGATGAAATTATGTTACCAAATGGCAGGAACATTTGTGTCAATTCATTATCCCCAAATTCCTGGGGTAGATGGTAAATAAATAGGTTACAGCCCTCTGGCCCTGTGGAGACAAGAACACAATCTGTGATACAGTAATGGATTAAGTGCCTATAAACGCTAACCATGCTCATCCACTTCAAAGGGAAATGGTTTATTTTTCATGTACACAACTTTTCATTATATAATATGTAAAACATATTTCCACTGAAATGCAGAACCCTTTCAGATAACAGGATGAGTACCATTTATTTATTTATTTATTTTTTAAAGAGGACCTTTCATCACCTCCACCAACTCCAACTCTTTTTTCTCCAACTCTTTTTTTCTCACTGTTCCCGAGCAATCATGCCTGTTAGTTTCAGCACAATTATGCTCTCTGTCAGGTGGGCAGTCCTAGGGAATGGAAGGGACCACCCACCTGACAGCAGAGAGCATAATTATGCTGAAACTAACAGAATTCATTTCTCAGGAACGGTGAGGGCAAGAGAAAAAAAAAAACTGCACCAAAATCAGTGGAGAGTCACCTATTGAAGGATGCAAGATTTGGTGCTGGTGGAGGTAGTGAAAGGTTTTCTTTACATTCTATGCTTATTTATTTTCCAATCAATGTGTAAAACATGAAGTCATAATTGTTAAAGCAATTCATGCAAGTTTTTCTCAAAAGCTTAAACTAAATCTAGTCATGTACAATTACATAATTATTCTGGTTTATTTGTGGTGGTAACTACTTCATGACTAGACCATTTTACCAGACACATTTTCAGTTTTTTTTTGTTCATTTGGGTTATTCAAATAATTTTTACATTTATTGATGATACATAGGGCTTTATTTTACTGTAAATTCTATTTTGAGATTTTTTTTAATATTTTGAAAAATATAAAATAGGGAGGGGGTAAGTCTGCTTTTCCCATTTTTTTCAGTTATGTATTAGCACAAAAATATTTATTAGCTACCAAAATATTTCTTAAAATAGCTTTACCTCTTTATTACACTAATTTTTATGTAGGGGACACATACTTTTGTGTCACCAGAGGCAGAGGCAGAACCTGTGATATAGACATGCAGTGGGAGTTTTTTTTGAAATTTTTTTCTCAATTATTTTTATCTTTTTACACATTGTGCCCCACAAAGGTCAGTAAGGCTAGTAAGTGCAAACTGTACAGTACATAAGCACTATTTCAACTGTTAAAGAGTTAAGGGTTTGTTTGTTTTTTCGTGCCTTTTTTTTTCATTTTGGGGGGGACATTACAACATTACTTTTTTGTTGTTGATTTTCCCTGTATATGGGGCTGATATATTAGCCACAGTTACAGGAGGACTACAGCCTTCTAATACACACCACAAGGAGGGCGGCGTTAGGGGGGGGGGCAAACTGGGCAATTGGCCAGGGCCCCGACCCCAAAGGGGCCCCCGTGATCCGGAGCCTGATGTGCCGCAGGGCCCCTTTCCGAGGTGAGTAAAAATAACAAACATTTTTACTCACCTGTCTTTGCGTCCGACGTCATCTTCTGGCGTTCCGGACATCACCGCTGAGGCCTGGTCTCAGCGGTCACGTGGGGCGTGCTCACGTAACCGCTGAGGCCCAATCACAGGGCTCAGCAGTGACGTCCAAAACGTGTGATGTCAGACGCAGAGAAGAGGAAACCGGCGCCAGCGGGGATAGCGGAGCAGCGCGAGGAGGCCCAGGAGAGGTAAGGCTAGGTGAGTATAACTGTTTGTTATTTTGCCTTACCTCCCCGGGGCCTTCGCTTATTATACTCTGGGGTCTGAAGAGACCCCAGAGTATAATATAACACTAGCACTAAGGGAGTCTGTAGGGCCACTGTGGAGCATTATTATACTGGGGGGGGGGGCCTCTGGATAGCATATTATGCTGTGCAGGGCCCCTGTGGAGCATTATCCTGGAGGGGGGGCTCTGGATAGCAAACTATACTCTGTAGGGCCACTGTGGAGCATTACACTGGGGGGGCCCTCTGGATAGTGTATTATACTGTGTGGGGCCCCTGTGGAGCATTATACTGGGGAGGGGGGCCCTTTGGATAGCATATTATGCTGTGTGGGGCCTCTGTGGAGCATTTAACTGAGGGGGCTCCTCTGGATAGCATATTATACTGTATGGGGCCTCTGTGGAGCATTATAATGTGGGGGGGGGGCGGCTCTGGAGAGCATGTTATATTCTCTGGCTCCACTTTGGAGAATTATACTGGGGGGCCCCTCTGGAGAGCATATTATACTGTGTGGGGCCACCGTGGAGCATTATACTGTGGGGGGGCCCCTCTGGAGAGCATATTATACTGTTTTGGGCCACTGTGGAGCATTATACTGGGGGAACCTCTCTGGGCGGTATATTATACTGTGTGGAGGCCATTCTGGAGCATGTTATACTGTGTGGGGTCACTGTGGAGCATTATTCTGGGGTGGCCATCTGCAGAGCATATTATATTGCGTGGCGCCACTGTGGGGCATTATTCGGGGGGGAACTAAGGAGCATTATACTAGAGGGCTCTCCGGGTAGTATATTATACTGCGTGGGGCCTACTGTGGAGCATTATACTGGGGGTACACTCTGGGGAGCATTATATATTGCGTGGGGCCACTGTGGAGCAAAATCCTGGGGGGGGGGGCACTGTGGAGCATTATACTAGCGGGGGCCCTCTGGGGAGCATATTATACTATGGGCCACTGTGGAGCTTTATACTGGGGGGGGAAGGGGCAGTGTGGGAAGCCTGTTATACTGTGTGGGACACTGGAGTTTATTATATTGTGTAGGGCTTCTCGGGAGCATATTATACTCTGTGGGGCCATTGTAGAGCATTATACTGGGGGGGGACTGTGGGTAGCATATTATACTGTGGGGGACCACTGTGGAGCATTATACTGGGGGAACCCCTCTGGGTAGTAAATTAAATGTGTGAAGGCCATTGTGGAGCATGTTATACTGTGTTAGGCCACTGTGGAACATTATACTGGGGGGGCACTGTGGGATGCATATTATACTATATGGAGCATATTATATTGTGTGGGGCTGCTGGGCAGCATATTTTACTGTCTGGGGCCACTAAGAGGTAGTATACTGTGTGGAGCCTTATATACCTTGTGGGGCCACTATGGGGGGCTCAGGGGAACATTTTATACTGTGTGGGTCCACTGTGGAGCATTATATACCATGTAGGGAAACTGTGGAGGTTTCAGGGGAGCGTTTTATACTGGGGAGCATTATACTGGTGGGGGGGGCTCAAAATTCCTGCTGGCAGCCCTGTGTGCTATGTCTGCATCACAGCTCCCTCACTATAATCTTGCACATACGTGTAGTGCTCCATGGCCATGTCATTCCCCATACAGTACTGTGCATGAACTGGCCATGGAGTTATTGGGGCCTGCACAGTACTATAAGGGGCTGACTATCCTGGGCACATACTCAGTAACACCAGATAGTCAGCACATATGTAAGACTTCAGTGAAGGAGCCGTGGTGTAGGCTATTAGCAGGAAGCTGTTGGGTGGGGCCCCAGAACAAGTTCCTCTGGTGGGCCTAAGGGCCTTCAGTCCGACACTGTATAATGGAGAACTATTATATATAAGGGTGGGTTACTATATATAATTGGGAAACTTAAATATGAGGAGGCTATTATAAGGGGGAACTATTATTTATAAGACGGGCTATTATTTATAAGGGGGGAACTATTATATATAAGGCATCCATTATAAGGGAGAGCTATTGTTTATAAGAGGGGAACTATTTATAAGGGGGGGTGTAATTGTTAAGTGGGCTTATTTATAAAGGGGGCTATTAGTGATAATGGGGTCTATTATTTATAAGGGTAACTATTATTTATGAGGGGGATATTAATAAGGGAGCAGTATTATTTTTACGGGGTGTCTGTTACTGATAAGGGGGATATTACTGATACAGAGCACTATTTATCATTTATAAGGGAGCTATTACTGATAAAGGTGTAATATTATTTATAAGCAGGGGCTATTATTTATAAGGAGACGCTATAATAACTGATGACTGGATGCAAAAATCTATTAGGCAGTACAAAGGTGCTCATTTGAATTGTGTGTGGTAAAATGGGGCTTGTTATTACTTTTTTGTTGGCAGAAAGGAGGCGTTATTATAGGGGTTGCCACTGGAAGACGATGGTGTTGTTTGCATATCAGTATTTGGGGCCCCGCTTTTAATTTTGCCCAGGGCCCCACTTTGTCTAAAACCGGCCCTGACCGCAAGGCTCATCTGGGTCCTCTACGACCTTGCAGCTCCTGCAATTCCCTGGCACACGACGATCATGTGACCGCTAAATTTAAGTATAAAATGATAATCAAGTCATCATACCTCCATTCTCTACCCCCATTCTTCTAGATTAGAAGACCTCATTCTACAGTATTTCCATGTCTTATTTTGTGACTTACCCTATATGATTTCTAAAGGATTCCCTTCTGTAATTGGACCACTTACTGTATTTATGTGTGACCCAGTGAGTGATGCATAGGGATCTTTTATGGAGGATAGCAACTATCTCATTCCTTCTGTTTAAGTAAAAAAAATCTATAGCACACATATAACAGCAATTTTCTTTAAGTGCCTCTTTGAAATGCATTGTTGGCTTGGTGACTATTATAGACTGCGACAGGTTAAAAATTGTTTGGACCAAGATCACATAAACTGCTAATAATTACTTTATATGGCTGCAACGTGGTATTGGAATTAGCTTGAGTTCATATACAGTATATAGATCGTTTACATTTATCCATCCTTTATATAGTGCAGTGATGTTTTTTTTTTTGTCATATTTGCTATGGGTTGTCCAGCTCTGGGTAAATAGATAGTCAAACTGGTGGCAAAAGTAGGTGCTTGTTATCCGATGGGAAACAGACTGACTTCTGACACCAGGGCATTTTAATAGATAGAGAAGTTTTCTTTATTCTTCCCAGATTAGTCATAAAACATCACAGTTCAGTGGATTTTAGACATAATCAGATCAGGATGCAAAACAGACTACAGAGTTCTTGTTACTTTTCCTATGTCTCAACATTCATATGCCAAACTAGGACAGTCCATAAATGCGTTTAAGGGGAAAGTTCACATAAAACTCTTAAAGTTAATTAAAAATTGGAGAAAAATTCAATATTGCAGCAGACTTTATTACTGCTTTCTAGTCCAGGGATCTCTGATGGCCACAGTAAACAGTGAGTGTTATCAATACCACACTATATTCACATACTGAGTCAGTAATAACTAGCAGACAATAGAAACCAGTGGACAAACAAACACTTGTGCCATTGCTAAAGGGTATGTCCACCTTTTAACACAAGACTGGGACCTGTCAAAATGCACTACAATTATTAATAGGCCAGAGGCTCTTATTTATTTTGGCACATCTTGCACCAGCAGGAACATTTACTAAGACTGCCATAGGAAATGCCAGCCGTAAAGGAACACAAAGGCCGGCTGACAGAGTGGCTTGTCATTGACAGCCAGCCACCATTGTCTTCGTTTGCAGTAGTGTTGTGAATGACACCAGGTTCTGTTTGGTATCCAACAATGGTCAGGTTCAAGTATGGAGGCCCTATGGTAAGCGCTTCAATCCTGCTGTTGCTTTGAGTGACAAACTGCCCCAACTGCTGGTGTTATGATCTGGGGAGCCAACACATACGACACTCGGTCACCCCTAGAAGTGATACCAGGGACACTAACAGCTCAGTAATATGTGCAGGACATCCTGCGGCCACATGTGTTGCCTTTAATGGCAGGGCTTCCAACTAGCATTTTTCAGCAGGCTAATGCTCACCCACACACAGCGAGGGTATCCCAGGAATGTCACCACCAGATTGCAACACTTCCTTGGCCTATCCAGTTTCAAGAGTTTTTTGACAATCGAACACTAATGGAACCAGCTTCGGCTACCTAAGAGTGTGCAGGATCTACAGGTGCAGTTAAACATCTGTGGGCAAATGTGCCGCAGGACACCATACGAAACCTGTATGCCTCCATGCCCAACTGTACCTCATCTTGTATCCATGCTAGAGGGGGCCTAACGGGGTACTACAGCCTCCTTTCAATTGTACAGTGTACACCAATAAACATTCTTTTTCTCTAACATTGTTATCGCTTACATATATCATTAAATTCAAACATAAAAAGTTTAATTCAATTGCAAAAACTCCTTCATGGTGCGTTATTTTTTTTGTCAGAGTGCATTTAGAGATCATATTTCACTGAAGGCTGGTATGATGATGAGAGACCCCCAGTCATGTATTTCTTGTATTACTACTTGCTCATATAACACCTACACAATGTGGTGTTTATGACTGTTATCAAACCTTTTGTAGCCAAACCAAGGCCAGTTGTGGGGGAGGAGACCGGGCCTGATGTTCTAGTGGGGTTCCCAGGGGGTCCCATAACCAATGCTGCCTGCCAGCCAGCTTCCCAGGGGAGTGGCCTAGTTGAGGGGCTTCAGATTTCCTCCTTATCTTACTCCAGTACAGAACCAGGGAAGGGGAAGCTGGGAAGCATAGACCCACATGAGGATATACAGCCTGTGATATAGTTTAGGCCTAGGGATTCCCAGGGAAGAGGGTTGACTCCTAGTGATCACCTAGAGGAGGGTCCACTACAAAAGGGGGTACCAGACAGAATTGTGCAGGGCCAGCTTGACTCAGCGGGGCAAGAGCGCCCAGTACAGTACCTCAGTCAGAAACTTCTGCCGCGGGAAGTGGCCTATGCCACGGTGGAGAAGGAATGCCTAGCAATTGTTTGGGCCCTGCAGCATCTGCAGCCTTACTCGTATGGGCGCCACTTCACCGTGGTGACGGATCACAATTCTCAAATCTGGATCAAACTTGTAGCAGGTCAGTATGGGCGGTTGTACGGTGGAGCCTGGTGCTTCAACCATACAACTGTGACGTCCGGCACAAAACCGACTGGGCCATGGCAATGCAGATGGCCTGTCCCGGCGGGGTGAGGCCACAGAGGTGCGTGATGAAGGTGAATGTAGGGAACTCCTTACTCCCAGCACGCTCTAAAAGGGGGAGGTGTGATGATAGACCCCCAGTCATGTATTTCTTGTATTACTACTTATTCATATTACTCCTACACAGTGTGGTGTTTATGACTGTTATCAAACCCTTTGTAGCCAAACCCTTTGATCCCCAGAGAGTCACTTACACAGGCCTGGGTTTACATACCCTTGTTACACTCACTATCGCTGCAGGGGGTTCCTGCAAACATGTGGCTGGAAAGGCTTTTGAGCAAACAAAGAAAAGTCTTTGTGTCTCTAGCCAAAACTACAAAGGAAATATGGTTTTATGTCAATATTTCCCCAGGAGAACCTCCCACAGTTGCACCGTTAAATTCCTCCCGTGCGCAAGACGAAGAGGCACGCTTCCAGTCCAAACACGGTACTGTTGAGAGCAGGGAAAAGGTCCAGACACTGAACTCATTACCCAAAGGGAATTGGGGGGTCATTCTTTGTGTCTACATGATGGGAGTCTCGCCACGAACCCCATCATACCCCTTGCCTGACTCTACAGTCATCTGGCAAGGAAGTATGACGATTCATAGTTATTTGGGTTTCAGGATGGAGGGCTGGACTTCCTAGTGACATCACTCAGGGAGGAGACTGGGGATAGTTATATGGTCTCACGTGAAAGACAAAGGGAGTTCTTATCCAGGGAAAGATGTGAGGACATGTCGGGCTGTGGACTTAAGCAAGTGCCCTGAGGCCTAGTAGTGAGGCCTGAAAGTTCTATTGCTGGACAGCATGTAGGGGACGACACATGCTTTGTGACTGACTTAAGAATGTGCCATAGGCCAAACTGCTGAGGCCTAGAGAACCAACTACAAACTTGTTCAGGTATTTTCCTATCTTTTATTCCCATTTTATTTTTCTGTACTGTATTGTGCTTTTACCTGTATTTGCTTGAAATTCCTCTGATGTGTATGCTGTATATGTTAGTGGCTAGTACCGACCCACTCGGGTTAATAAATATATAAAATTTATAAAGCTCCTTTCATATATCTTATCAACTCAATTTCTAAAGACTATGTACAGAGTTCTGTCGCAAATGGCACCCTTAAGGAAATGATGGAGGTCATATGTTGTGTAAACTGGCATAGGCCTTGCTCTCTCTACAATTTCAGCAACAATTTAACAAAGGACATAACTAAAAATTCATGGCATACATTTTGATCCATTGCAAAAATAGCAAACAGCAACCTCTTTATAGAGGAGCATCGAGGAATGGTGGGTTGCATGAGAACAGCGGCAGGGGTCCAAAGAGCAATCAGTAAGGTTATTATTATTATTTATTTTTATTTTTTTTAAGTTTTCATACGCAGTTTTGTTTTTAAAGGAAGCACTCCAGTACATTTTACTTGTTGCAACCTGTCTCCCCCCATTTGGATATGAGCCTGTGTATAGTAGTGAATATTGTGAAGTTACGTGCTCTCCTCCAAAAACTATCCTCCTTTCTTCTCCTGTGATGCACACAGTGTTTCCTGTGTGAAAAGAGCGTCAAACTCACAAAACAGGTCCATGAGAGTCAGATAGAGTCTTTAATAGACTTGCATTGTGAGCTTGACTTCCTGTTCCAGGAGACACTGCATGCATCAGAGGAGCAGTGAAAAGGTCTGTGTTTCAGAGGAGAACATATAACTTCACTATAAAGCTGTCAGAAAATTATTCAGTGACACACATGCTGTCAATGTGGGGGCCAAGAAATTTTACTGGAGTTCTTCTTTAAATCTTCAAATACCTCTTAAACTTGAAAATTCTTACCTTCACGTTGTTGAAGTATAGGTGGAGGTTGTGGGGTGCTGTGTGTGACAGGCGTAAGAGCAGCTGTAGGATAAATTGCTGGCCAGGAGGTAAAAGAAGAAATAGTAAACTGTCAAAATGTCAAAACAAATACTACTCCATATTTATAAACACATGGCTGTATTATGACATAGTGGAGCAGTATCACTATTGCGGTTGCATCTCTGGCATAAAATGCAACCCTGGCATAAAATGTGGCGCATTTTGTCCCATCTCAAGGCATTTTAGTGCATGTAGTTGTAGAAAAAAAATTATGACTTGCTTGAAAGTGGGTGTGAATAAATACTTAAGTATTTCATAATTAGTGTTTTAGCGTGGGGGAGGGTCACTTCAAACAGTTATATCTCGGAAATTATAAAATGTACAAACTTGCTTTTTGTGTCATATGAAACAGTCAGGATTAGGATATTTATATCCACCTGTATAATATATATGATATAAAAATCACAATCCCAGGTGTGTATTCAACCAGTGATATCTCTAGAAATAATCTACATAGCACTGTAACCTCAGTGTCATATGAAAGAAGAGAATCTCCTCTTTCATGACACAAAAAGCAAGTTTAATAATGTTCGAGATATAACTGTTTGAAGTGACCCTCCCCTACCCACATTTTACAGCCTGTACACAGTACCATTCTGTGAGAGACAGGGACAGCTCTCAATACAGAAGCAAGGGAAAGAGTGAAAAAATTCAGGATTTCACAGAAATGATCCAAAATTTGTTAAGTATATTAAGAAATGTATTATGACACAAATGAAATGACACATGCTGCCAGAAAATAAAAAATTGTCTGAAAGTTTATTTACGCTTTACGTAACCGTATGTCAGCTATTAACTTCAACTGTAAAAAAATCCAGTCTGTTATTTGCTCTGTATACACCTATCATGGAGGGTGTAATGTAAAACTTATCTGTGTGTGTAAAAAAAACATAATGTAGTTTTTTTTTTTTTTGACATATAAAGCAGTTAAAGCAGTTGTTTGGTTTAAAAAACTCATATATAAAAGTAATTCTGAGTCAGGCTCTGCTTACATGTTGTTGCAAAAACATGTTCTATGCAGTGGGAAAGCTTTTAGTGCATGTGATCATAGGACCCCTTTGACTCAACAGAGACCAAAAGTGTGTCTTTTTGCTCTGATTTGGCATAGCAAGTATATGAATACAATTTTTTTTGTCAGCATCTACTCTGATGTGTACGCCAAATGAGATGTGTGACTTGGATACTCATCTATAGCCCGAATGTAAAGCAGCTACAAAGAGAATCTATCACACTAGAGAACCTGACATGTCCAATAGATACACAGACAGCCCACTAATTTCACTGAGGACTTTGTAATACTATCTTTCTCCTGTGATGACTTTGCAGGATGGCTCAACACTTACTGCCAAGTTCCCCCAAAGACTACTGATCACTTGGAATATCTGCAATGGGACACCCCATAAATAAGCTTACATTTCAGCAGACCCTTCTAACAAAAATACATTGCCAAAAGCAGAAAACCTCTTTTAAATTGTCACTATGTCACAGTCTAAACCTCTTGCTTTATATAAATGGCTATTTTTCTTCTTGAAGCAATGCATATGAATATGTTCTAGATCTAGGATGGCTAGAGGATAATAGGGTTGTCTGGGTATAGAGGGCCCTTAATGTAAACGAATACCTGAATATTGCTGTACCCCAGTGAAGGAAGGGTGCAGGCTCTCAACTGTCAGAGCAGGACTCTGGGCTGTGCAGCATATAGAAGAAAGAAAAATGCAGAAATAGTCAGGCAGTGTACTAAATCCATGTCAGCTAACCTACTATTCAATCAAAAAATCCCTTTTCTTCTCACCTGGGTATGGCACAATGCTATTGGTGTAAATTGTGTCAAGAGCAGGATGGCTACTAGGAAACGGTACAAGACCAGGAAATCCATTTGTTAGTGGGGCAACAAGCCCAGGTACTGCTGCAGTGCCAATGACAGGTGGAGAATGTAGTCCTGCGGAGCAAATACAGATAATTGCCAAGCAAAAACAATTACAGAAAGCACAATTTTAACTAATAACAGCTGTTCACAGTTACTAAGCAACACATGCCAGTGTCACTTAGCGATGTACTCTTCCCAGTGTCTCCAGGCAACTTAACTCTTTTTCATGTTACTAAGCAACACAACTCCTGATATTGAAATGCTGCTTGCAGTGTTGCTAAGCAACTGAAACCCTTCCTTTTTCAAAGGAACTCAGCGTACTATTGCTAAGCATAATCATCATGTTCTTCCACTGCCAAAATGCAATTTATTATGTCTCTACAAAGTAATATTTGCAAACAAAACCTACCATACTTGTGATGATATACAGACATGGTAAGACTGGTAGATGAATTCTATGATACAGATAAAAACACAGTCTAGCACTGTGATATCTTACAAAAATAAAGCTCACCTGATGCTGGTGTTATGGGTGTGGTTGGTAGCCCATTTAGGTTAACAGCGCCAATCTGCTGAATATGACATGGAGGAAATGCCACCCCAGGGCTCAGGTAACTACCATGTGATGTGGACAGAACTGTTGTCTGCTGTTGCATTAGCTGAAAGGAAATAAGTTACAAAGCACAAACATGAATCACAAAAAGAAAAATCATTCTGACTGCTGCGATGTATAACCATGTATGTATTAACCATCTGCTGTTCTGAGCCTACAACATATAAGCAAGAGAGATAGGGTATCCTCTCAGTTACAGCTGATTTTCTAGAAAATTAAGATGTTGTCATATAAATATTAGATATCAGAAGCATAATAAAGAATGTTTTGCAACATTCTGTCTCTATAGCACAGTACCTGACCAAACAGTAATACAAGCCACTCTATATACTACATCACTACATTTAAAACTGTGCCATACAAATATTCAACAGAAGGGGGCAGTCATTCCTAACAATCCCACAGCACTGTTAACTCCTTCTCTGTTGGTTGTTCTTTATCTGCCCTGGGGAGCCAGTGACGAGAATGGATTTCTCTTTTCTAGCTGTGACGTATTACATGTATTTCTCCAGCCCTCAGCTACATTCCCTCCCGATCTGAGCTCCCTCTACTTCCAGTTCTAGCTGGCCTTCAGTGCATCCTAATATTTCTCTGCTTCATTTTTCTACTTGTGCCACATCACTCACTAATCCACTCCATTTCATGTTACAAACCCCAATGCTTAATAGTGCAATAGTTATTACTTCCTCTACCCAGCACCCTATTTCCAGGACAGCTCTCTGAATGCCCCTGGATACTGGATACTGCAAGTAAAATATTGTATTTTGCCATCATTTGGAAAATGTTTTTAGACTAAATACATTTCTAATGACTTCATTCTAGGTCCTTGTACAAGCTGTTAATAATCATTGTGGGAAGACAATTACTACACTCTCAATGTCTACTCCAATAATACTATCTTGATTCCTTTGTCCTCCATTCTGCTGTCTCTTTATGGCTCTTCATACCCCAATGGTACCGCCCCTTTATCTCTACCTATCCACAAAGTCCACTTCTGAATCACATTTTGTCAATATTCAATGCAACATTTCAGATAAACGTCTGTCAGAGACGAATGGCTGCAGACCACAGAAGAGTAAAATCGTAGGAATGCAGCTATTTCATATAGAGGCTGGTGCAACATATAACCTTACTATTTTTACAAGCCAGAAAAGCATAAAATAGGCCACAACTGTGCTGATGCCATAGCCAGATAGATAGATCCAAAATAGTAGGCAGCACACAAAAAATAGTTTAAGAAAAGGAAGGTTTAGGAAAGGTTCTATAGGAGCTGAAATGTTGCATTTGGGGACTAATAAATTCCTTTAGTTTTTTCACTATTTTTAGTGTGCTGCCTACTTTTTTGGATTAACCTACATGATCTGCACCCACCCTTGAATTATTTGGCTCATATATATATATATATTTAATTTTTTTATTATTATTTTTTTTTTTTTTACTCTTGGTGCATATATATAAAATTCTAAATATTATATATATATCTATTTATCTATACATCTCTCTATCTATGTGCACAGTTAATACTTTTAATGAGGATTTCCAGATAGCTCCCAAAACTGGAGGGCTAAAACACATACTGCTTGTGCGTAGGCGCTGTATGGGCTTATGGGAAGTGCCAGTGATGGAGTGAAGATTCCCAACTGTCCAACCATCTGTTGCATTCGACGTAGAGTTCGCTCTTTGTCTGTGTCTGCAAATTTGACCACAAGGCTGGATGATGCTCCCTGAATAAAATAAAGACACAGTAACACTAGGAACACATTCAATTATACAGCGGCCTTCATGAGCAGACATTTTTTCAACCATCAAAGCATTTCAGAAAGACTAATCGCAGTATGTGTACCTAATCTGAATGCATATTTTACATTATGGTACTTATGTTGATGTCATATGTAGAGGACCAAACTAGATCCAGTTATTCTGCCATCAGCTTGCATAAAGAGAGCCAATTGAAATGACTGGCAGATTGCAATAACTGGCTACTCATTTTATCCTGAAGGATAAATATATAATCAGATTTTTAGCTTTATGACAATCATCTGCCAAATTTACTATGCCAGGTACACTTTAATACTGAACCTATGTGGTGTCAGCAAACACACTGAAAAGAGCACGCTATTAGTATAACTAAATAAATATTGCATTTTGCTGTATAGCAACTATGGTTTTTGATAAGTTGAACTTGGCCATAATTTATTTATTTATTTTTAAAGAGCCTAAATACCACTCTGTTTACACAAACAATGGTCTTCATTCCTATGGGTTAATGTTGCTTTTGGATGGCAAACACAGTGGAGCAGATTTATTAAGTAAAATGCACCAGAATTCTGGCATAATTTACACCAAAAAACTGTTTAGTCTTAGACACTTTTTAGACACTTTTCCCAACTTTATGGGAAAAAGAGTGTAGCCTCATATGAAAGGGGCATGACCTGAGTCATGCTAAAAATGTGTCAAGAACTTTGAAACCAACTAATAGGAGGTGTAAACTTAGACTAGACAGTCTAAGAATACACCAGATTTATCAAACAGCATCAGTGTGCTTCTAGTTTATTTTTTAATTCATATGTCACAACTACAGTGTGGGGGCCACAGGGAGTCATTACCATTTGCGTGGGGGTCACTGGGGGACATTACCATTTGCCTCTGGGCCACTGTGAGGGCATTCCCTTTTGACTAGGGGCCACTGACTGAGGAGCATGACCACTTGCCTGGGCGAAACTGTTGAGCATTAACATTTGCCTGGGAGCCACTGGGGAGCATTATTAGGTGTCTGGGGGCCACTGCAGGGCATTTTTAGGTTACTGGTCTGTGCATCATGGTTCACCAAAAGAGCAAAGTAATAGAGAACAGATGAGAAGATAATATGCAGTATTTGTCGAATAGCCCTAACCAGTGGGTCTGAAATCAACAGTAGTTGCTTATATTGTAGAATAACTTATTACTACCCAAATGGAGCAAACTATTAGTCCAGTCTTGTCATAAGGGAATTACCCTGGCTTCAGGGTATGTATAAATCTTTGCACGTTATTGCAACATGAATAGGGGAGCATTATAACTTGTTGAAGTAATAGACCACTATTCTAATGATATATGCTAGTCATGTTCTAAATTCATTGCCAGTTAAGGTTACAATATATAAAATATTAACTGGTAGAAAAGAAGTATGACATCATGTCACATGCTTCTGTCTGGGAAAGCTACACCCTATTTTTACCAAGAACCATGGTAAACTGCTATCTTCTACCTTCTTTTTCAGACAGCTTACAGTGGAGAAAATAAAGTATTTGATACACTGGCGATTTTGCAAGTTTTCCCACCTACAAAGAATGGAGAGGTCTGTAATTTTTATCGTAGGTACACTTCAACTGTGAGAGACAGAATTAAAAAAAAATCCAGAAAATCACATTGTATGATTTTTAAACAAATCACCAGTGTATCAAAATTCCCCCCCCCCCCCTGTATATTTCATTAATCACATGTTGACTCTCAGAGTAAACTGGGCATCAATGATAAACTGACCATGGGCATCCCACATTGCTAGGACATCACAGTAATCAGCTAGAAGCACATATATAATTCCCATGCAGAGTCATCACAGGAAAAACAAAGCATTATCCAGTTTGTATTAAGATCAATGACCTGAACTAGTAACGCATGAATGTCCTAGGTCTACTAGAAAGAGAGACTTTGTCAATGCTCTTCACTAAAAACTGGGAGTTCTGGTTGGGGACTCCCCTTCTGTTAACTCTTAGTACCCTAACAAAGTATTTGAAAAATAAGATTTTCTAAACCCTTTAAATCTACAAAAGTATTATGGCTTTTCATTCGACTTAATATCCTTACACAGTAGAAAGTGTAACAGGTGCCTTTAGTGTAGAGAGGTAACATATATTTGGGAAAAAGGTAGCTTTGAGGATCAACGTTACCAATGTAGGTCTTTACAGTACAGTATAAAATTCCATCACCAACATATTCAGGCCCTTTAACTATAACAGCATTTTCTGGTAAAGACCGTTGTATATGGTAAAATAGGCTACAGAGAAAATCTAAGTGAATCAGCTACAACGTATGTAGCCAACCATAACAAAGTAAATATACACAATGATACTGTGCTGTAACAGTGACTGTAAATATAGCTGAATAAGAATTAGCTGCAATACCAAAGATCACCCATTGGCAACAATGGCATTTTTTCAGGTAAAAGAAAACAGCAGACCCTCTTTCGAATCTTGTACAACCCCTTTATGGTGGCCAACCTCTAAAACTATGTTGGCCAGAAATTATACTTATTTAAAGGGACACACTACTGATCTGAAAGACCATGCCCTCAATATTAAAAGCTGACTTCTCACAGTGTCTTTCCTTAACCTCTTTTTCCTATCTGTGTAACCTCAGATTCATCAGTCGAACCTCCTGTTCTTCTGTCCTACCTTTGCGGTGAAAATTCTCTCCTGTTCCTCCTCTGCCTCCCTATAGCCCTCATCTCTCACACAGTGCCCAAAGTCAGATCAGGTCACCATGAACCCATTACCTCCCCCTCACTGTCTAAGGTCCTGGAAGGTCCATTTCAGTATAAGCTGTGCAGTGTTTTGCAGAAAAAGGAAACAGACACTACTACATACACACGTGGACAAAATTGTTGGTACCCCTCATGTAATGAAAGAAAAACCCACAATGGTCACAGAAATAACTTGAATCTGACAAAAGTAATAATATATAAAAATTCTATGAAAGTGAACAAATGAAAGTCAGACATTGCTTTTCAACCATGCTTCAACAGAATTTAAAAAAAAAAAGAAAACTAATGAAACAGGCCTTGACAGAAATGATGGTTCCCTTAACTTAATATTTTGTTGCACAACCTTTTGAGGCAATCGCTGCAATCAAACGATTCCTGTAACTGTCAATGAGACTTCTGCACCTCTCAACAGATATTTTGGCCACTCCTCATGAGCAAACTGCTCCAGTTGTCTCGGGTTTGAAGGGTGCCTTTTCCAGATGGCATGTTTCAGCTCCTTCCAAAGATGCTCAATAGGATTTAGGTCAGGGCTCATAGAAGGCCACTTCAGAATAGTCCAATGTTTTCCTCTTAGCCATTCTTGGGTGTTTTTAGCTGTGTGTTTTGGGTCATTATCCTGTTGCAAGACCCATGACCTGCGACTGAGACCAAGCTTTCTGACACTGCGCAGCACATTTCTCTCTAGAATGCCTTGATAGTCTTGAGATTTCATTGTACCCTGCACAGATTCAAGACACCCTGTGCCAGATGCAGCAAAGCAGCCCCAAAACATAACAGAGCCTCCTCCATGTTTCACAGTAGGGACAGTGTTCTTTTCAAGATATGCTTAATTTTTCCGTCTGTGAACATAGAGCTGATGTGCCTTGCCAAAAAATTTGATTTTTGTCTTATCTGTCCATAGGACATTCTCCCAGAAGCTTTGTGGCTTGTCAACATGTAGTTTGGCAAATTACTTTTGTCAGATTCAAGTTATTCAAGACCATTGTGGGTTTTTCTTTCTTTAAACGAGGGGTACCAACAATTTTGTCCACGAGTGTATATTACAGTCATGGCCAAAAGTTTTGAGAATGACACAAATATTATATTTTCACATGATCTGCTGCCCTCTGGTTTTTATGTGTGTTTGTCAGATGTTTTTATCACATACAGAAATATAATTGCATTCATATTATGAGTAACAGAAGCTTATATTGACAGTTAGAATGAGTTAATGCAGCAAGTCAATATTTGCAGTGTTGACCCTTCTTCTTCAGGACCTCTGCAATTCTCCCTGGCATGCTCTCAATCAACTTCTGGACCAAATCCTGACTGATAGCAGTCCATTCTTGCAGAATCAATGCTTTAATTTTGTCTGAATTTGTTGGTTTTTGTTTGTCCACCCGTCTCTTGATGATTGACCACAAGTTTTCAATGGGATTAAGATCTGGGGAGTTTCCAGGCCATGGACCCAAAAGCTCTATGTTTTCTTCCCTGAGCCATTTAGTTATCACCTTTGCTTTATGGCAAGGTGCTCCATCATGCTGGAAAAGGCATTGTTGAGCGCCAAACTGCTCTTGGACAGTTGGGAGAAGTTGCTCTTGGAGGACATTCTGGTACCATTCTTTATTCATGGCTGTGTTTTTAGGAAAGACTGTGAGAGAGCAGATTCCCTTGGCTGAGAAGCAACCCCACACATGAATGGTTTCAGGATGCTTTACAGTTGGCATGAGACAAGACTGGTGGTAGCGCTCACCTCCTCTTCTCCGAATAAGCTGTTTTCCAGATGTTCCAAACAATCGAAAAGGGGATTCATCAGAGAAAATGACTTTACCCCAGTCCTCAGCAGTCCACTCCCTGTACCTTTTGCAGAATATCAGTCTGTCCCTGATGTTTTTTCTGGAGAGAAGTTGCTTCTTTGCTGCCCTCCTTGAGACCAGGCCTTGCTCCAAGAGTCTCCGCCTCACAGTGCGTGCAGATGCACTCACACCTGCCTGCTGCCATTCCTCGGCAAGCTCTGCACTGCTGGTAGCCCGATCCCGCAGCTGAAACACTTTTAAGAGACGGTCCTGCCGCTTGCTGGTCTTTCTTGGGCGCCCTGGAGCCTTTTTTGCACCAATGGAACCTCTCTCCTTGAAGTTCTTGATGATGCGATAGATTGTTGACTGAGGTGCAATCTTTCTAGCTGCAATACTCTTCCCAGTTAGGCCATTTTTGTGCAGTGCAATGATGACTGCACGTGTTTCTTTAGAGATAGCCATGGTTAACAGAAGAGAAACAATGATGGCAAGCACCAGCCTCCTTTTAAAGTGTCCAGTGGTGTCATTCTTACTTAATCATGACAGATTGATCTCCAGCCCTGTCCTCATCAACACCCACACCTGTGTTAATGGAGCAATCACTGAAACGATGTTAGGTGGTCCTTTTAAGGCAGGGCTGCAATGATGTTGAAATGTGTTTTGGGGGATAAAGTTCATTTTCTAGGCAAATATTGACTTTGCAAGTAATTGCTGTTAAGCTGATCACTCTTTATAACATTCTGAAGTATATGCAAATTGCCATTAGAAAAACTGAAGCAGTAGACTTTGTAAAAATTAATATTTGTATCATTCTCAAAACTTTTGGCCATGACTGTAGACATGGGTACAGGTACTAGATATGAATGACAGCATCAACAATAGCAGATTTTAAACCTACTTTGACGACTACCTTGCATAGCTTAAAAAATGCTTGAGTGTCACTGTCGAGTATATTAGCTCCCAAATCACCACACATGTAAAAATATCATTGTGTGACACTGTATAAGCTTTTCAGATACACCTCTCTTTTTCACAAAGAGGTGTGCATTATCTTTACGCAAATGTGATTCTTGGTGCACCAGGGATATGGCCGCACCTTCTACTGCACGCACTACTTTTTTTTATGCTGCCACGTGCCAACCAGCGCCTCTCCTTTACACAATGATTGTCAATCACTATGTAAATGAGCTGTGCTAGGTAGCGTCACCCACCATATTAAGTCCATTACTGAAACTAAGCAAAGTCTATAGGCCTCATTTATCAAAAATGTATCACAGAAAAAAAAAATCAGGCCTTGTTATTTATAGCAATCAGCTCAATCATATTCTAATGTACTGTATATACAGTGGGGAAAAAAATATTTAGTGAGCCACCAATTGTGCAAGTTCTCCCACTTAAAAAGATGAGGCCGGCCTGTAATTGACATCATAGGTAGACCTCAACTATGAGAGACAAAATGAGAAAACATATCTAGAAAATCACATTGTCTGATTTTTTTTAAGAATTTATTTGCAAATTATGGTGGAAAATAAGTTTTTGGTCACCTACAAACAAGCAAGATTTCTGGCTCTCACAGACCTGTAACAACTTCTTTAAGAGGCTCCTCTGTCCTCCACTCATTACCTGTAGTAATGGCACCTGTTGGACATTGTTATCAGAATAAAAGTCACCTGTCCACAACCTCAAACAGTCACACTCCAAACTCCACTATGGACACCAGAAACAAAATTGTAGACCTGCACCAGGCTGGGAAGACTGAATCTGCAATAGGCAAGCAGCTTGGTGTGAAGAAATCAACTGTGGGAGCAATAATTAGAAAATGGAAGACATACAAGACCACTGATAATCTCCCTCGATCAGGGGCTCCACGCAAGATCTCACCCCGTGGGATCAAAATGATCACAAGAACGGTGAGCAAAAATCCCAGAACCACACGGGGGGACCTAGTGAATGACCTGCAGAAAGCTGGGACTAACGTAACAAAGGCTACCGTCAGTAACACACTACTCTGCCAGGGACTCAGATCCTGCAGTGCCAGACGTGTCCCCCTGCTTAAGCCAGTACATATCCGGGCCCGTCTGAAGTTTGCTAGAGAGCATTTGGATGTTCCAGAAGAGTATTGGGAGAATGTCATATGGTCAGATGAAACCAAAGTAGAACTGTTTGGTAGAAACACAACTTGTCGTGTTTGGAGGAGAGTGAATGCTGAGTTACATCCAAAGAACACCATACCTACTGTGAAGCATGGGGATGGCAACATCATGCTTTGGGGCTGTTTCTCTGCAAAGGGACCAGGACGACTGATCCGTGTACATGAAAGAATGAATGGGGCCATGTATCATGAGATTTTGAGTGCAAACCTCCTTCCATCAGCAAGGGCATTGAAGATGAAACGTGGCTGGGTCTTTCAGCATGACAATGATCCCAAGCACACTGCCATGGCAACGAAGGAGTGGCTTCGTAAGAAACATTTGAAGGTCCTGGAGTGGCCTAGCCAGTCTCCAGATCTCAACCCCATAGAAAATCTTTGGGGGGAGTTGAAAGTCCGTGTTGCCCAGCGACAGCCCCAAAACAACACTGCTCTAGAGGAGATCTGCATGGAGGAATGGGCCAACATACCAGCAACAGTGTGTGCCAACCTTGTGAAGACTTACTGAAAATGTTTGACCTCTGTCATTGCCAACAAAGGATATATAACAAAGTATTGAGATGAACTTTTGTTATTGACCAAGTACTTATTTTCCACCATAATTTGCAAATAAATTCTTTAAAAATCAGACAATGTGATTTTCTGGATTTGTTTTCTCATTTTGTCTCTCATAGTTGAGGTCTACCTATGATGTCAATTACAGGCCTCATCTTTTTAAGTGGGAGAACATTCACAATTGGTGGCTGACTAAATACTTTTTTTCCCCACTGTATGCATAAAATATTGTTCAAATTTCATATACATAGTTCAAGCATAACTTAGATGACTGGCACATAGGTGAAGTTGTCAGATTTGCTCATATAAACATACATAGGTACCTGAACTATGACTAGAGAACAGAATACTTACTGGCATAGTTTGACTCCCATGTAGAGCATGTATCGCTGCCTGAGCCTCAGCATGAGATGAGAACTTGACAAAAGCACAGCCTGGAAACATATATGTATATGGTTTGCATAGAAAACATATTAGTAAAAACAGCAATGTATGCAACTCTGCCTCATGAGGATCATACTAAATAAGTAAATGCAGGAGGTACTTACCATAACTATGTCACTGACTAAGTATTTTGTTGAATATAGAGTACCAGTATTAAAAAAGGTACAAGCATGTTGAAATATGACAGCACTTCCTTCTCGTCTTTCTTACCTTTACTGCTGCCATCAGGTCCTCGTAAAACAGAACACTCCTCAATTGAGCCAAAGGCTTGGAACATGCTGGTCACTTCTTCTTCTGACTGCTGTTTGCTAAGCATCCCCACAAACAGTTTGCGATCACCTGTGGCCCCAAGTGTCAGGTTAGTACCACCTAGTTACAGTTTACTTGGTTAAAATGACATAACTTACAAATCCTAGAAATATGTATAATTACTGAAACATACCCTAAAGACATATTGTAGTTTACACTAACATATTTCAAAGTGATATTCTGAAATATTCTATCTGAAGGGTTTTAGAAACCAGCATACTTCACAAGTTGTTTTTAAAGATAGTGATGTATAGCCACAGTAGTTTGAGGCAATCTCAGCCTTTTTTGTATGAAATTATTAACTGAGTTGAAACCACAGAACTGTATACTATTAAGAGAGGACATAAAAGATGAATTGTTTCCTTCTACTAACACCAATCCATTCAAACTTAGAAAGTTTCCATTTTTATTGCAGAAGTGGACTGAGAGTAATCTGGGATGTCAGGCATTAGCGTTAATGGGTCCCATACTAACCACTATAGCCATGATACATTTCATTTGAGTTAACACTGGATCAACAATTATCACCAGCTTTTATTTTATTTTTCCAGGGGAACCTCCCACCATGGGCCCTTGGGCACTGTCCTAATCCCTGCAAGTTCAGTTCACATCCATTTCATTGTGTACAAGCAAGCAAGTTTTTTTTTTTTTTTTTTTTTTATATATATATATATATATATATATATATATATATCAATTTTGAGTCATAAGGATAATGTTATTTTTTTGTCTTGTGTAAAACATATTCATTTTAAATTGTGCAATCCCAGTACTTGGCTATGAGGCTAGAAAATATATATACAGGAAAACAAATATGGCAAGATAAGGATGATACATGCAGCATATTGACATACTGTATCTGCCTAATGAAGCAGACACAGAGAATACTGTGTACATAAAGTGACATTTAGGTGAGTATAAAATAATAGATGTATTGGTACATTTTCTTTGCATTTTCAATACATACATTTGCATGCACATATTCTACATATGGTTCAGATGTTCACATATGTCATATGTTCACATGCAATCAAAATGACAATATAAGGTTTTGCATCTGCATGTATACTGAATGGTGTAATACGTATTCATGGGTAACTCATGCAGAATGGCACACAAATGTCAGTGACCCACTAAACATTCCACAATATTGCACTGACATAGTAGACACAGCTGATACAGCCCCCTCCTTCTCCTCCATGCACACACATGCTGCACACAGCCTCCCCCTCCCACTGCCTCCCATCTTACATGCTCTATTGCTCTCTTTCCCTCACAACCTCCCTCCACACAGACACACACACTAGGCCCCCCCTCTCCCACACAAGCCCCCCTCCCTTTTCCTCTCTCTTCACCCTCTGATTGGCAATTTCACATGCTGTCCAGCAACCATGAAAATTTGTGTTTGAAGCTGGAAGCTGCATCTGGTTGCCATGACAATGGGCAGTGCCGACACGCCGTGTGCCAGGGCGGTGGTGATGTATAGTGCAAGGGTTTAGGGAGTGCTCAGCTGCTGCAGATAGAGCTGGCAAAACCAGGTCAGGGAGGCTGGACTAAAGCAGGGAATGTGGGGACACAGGACTATCTAATGATAATGAACATCCAAACAGTGATAATAAACGTTCAATACAACACACTGTACATAAATAAGCATCGATGAGGATATACAAAAATAAAGCAACGTGAAGCCCAAGTAGATCATATCTACCTGTAAAACAATGATCCGTGCAGGGTATGTACATCACTGTTATGGATTTTGCTGTTTACCATGGGTATGATGAGCAACGGTTACAACAGTCTGTATGAGGGTGTTGATAATCATTTATGATATAAGACATGCTACAAAACCATAAAAGCCTTTTACTAACAGTACACATAGGAGGAAATGTACTAAACACCACAGGCAGTCACAAAATCACTTTCATTGTTTGATCATACATGGAAAGATCACCGGTCTTTAAACAAGCAGACAAGATATGTAACATCAATGTTGAATGATTGCTATACAATTCAATTATGTTCCTTCTTAAAGGGAGTTTATCACCTCCTCCAAGCATACTCAACTGTCAACACTATGTTACAGAGTACATTACAGTGATACCTCTAATGTCACTTTTGTAAAGCTGGAGAAAAACAACTTTGAAGTCTTATGGAAACAAGGTTAGTTGGCGCACTGGAGGCAGGCACTGCTCTTGCCACTCAGACCCCCTAACATCTCCTGCCTGCGCCTCCCTGTGCAGTGAGAGTTGATCTTCCTACTGCTATGACATCACCCATTATTATTATTATTATTGTTTATTTATATAGCACCATTAACTCCATGGTGCTTTACATTTGAGGATTTACATACAGTACACAAGATGTACAAAACAGATAATACAAACAGTGACCAACTGGCACAGTGGGATAGAAGGCCCTGCCCGTGAGGGCTTACAATCTATGAGGGAAGAGGGATAGAGACAGAGAGTGGGGGTAGAGGCTGCTCAGGTGGTGGTGTGGTGACAGCAGTGTTATTGGAGGTTGTAGGCCTTCCTGAATAGGTGAGTCTTCAGGCCCTTCTTGAAGCTTGTGAGGGTGGGGGACAGTCTGTTGTGTCTTGGTAGTGAGTTCCAGAGTATGGGGGATGCACAGGAGAAGTCTTGGAGACGTTTGTGTGAAGAGCGGAGAAGAGCAGAGCCGAGTAGGAGGGCTTTGGAGGATCGGAGGTTACGTGCGGGAAGGTAGCGGCAGATTAGGTCGGAGATATATGGAGGGGATAGGTTGTGAATGGCTTTTTATGGCAGAGTTAGTCATTTGAACTCTATTCGCTGGGCGATGGGTAGCCAGTGAAGGGATTGGCAGAGGGGAGCGGCCGATGAAGAACGGGGGGAGAGGTGTATTAAGCGAGCAGCATAGTTTAAGGTGGACTGGAGGGGGGGCGAGAGTGTTTGCTGGGAGGCCAAGGAGAAGGGTGTTACAGTAGTCTAGGCGGGAGAGTATGAGGGCGTGAACTAGCATCTTTGTAGTTTCAGGGGTGAGAAAGGAGCGGATTCGGTGGATGTTCTTGAGTTGGAGGCGGCAGGAGGTATTGAGGGTTTGAATATGTGGCTAGGTCACATATTCAAAGGATAGGTCAGAGTCTAAGGTTATCCCAAGGCAGTGGGACTGTGGGACTGGGGTGAGAGTGGTTCCATTAATTTTGATAGATGGGTCAGGTAGGTGGGGGTCATGCGTGGAGGGGTGAAAATTATGAACTCTGTTTTCTCCATGTTGAGTTTGAGAAAGCGGGAGGAGAGAAAGTAGGCTACGGCTTCTAGACCTTCTGGGACTCTGGACAACAGGGAGGTAATGTCTGGTCCAGGGAGATATATTTGGGTGTCGTCAGCATAGCAATGGTAATGGAAACCATGGGATTTTATGAGTTGACCAAGGCCTACCATCCTACTTGAGCAGATAACAGCAGTGGTCCCAGGGCTGAAGGCCACCCCCAGTGCACCAACTGCCACATTTGCATAAGACTTCAAAGCTGCTTTTCTCCAAACGTATAAAAGTGACATGAATAGCGACGGGATGTAATGTTCTCTGTAACAAGGTGGTGACAGTTGAATATGATTGCATGAGATGATAGACTCCCTTTAATCTGTCTGAAAGTGTTATGGAAAAATTTCAGTTGTTGTACTGTTAGGATATCAATTCCAGGTGCCAGTCCAGATAAGGGTCTATTTGTATTCAAGCAGAATGATATCAGATATGATCAGATTGTTTGTTTAGCTGGATGGCTGCTGCTACTACTTCTATTATTATTATTACTACTTATTATTATTACTGAATTGGATTAGGCAGGGACACAGTAGACTTCATTAGGAGTAGAACAGTAGTAGTCTATTGGTCAGGGGCAGGCATACTGTGTCTGCAAAGGAGTCCTATAGGCAAGATGACCCTGTGCCACAAAATACAATAAAGTATTTCTTTCTATTGTCTAAAGGACCAGTTAGTGATATATTTTGATCTACTGTAAGTAAGGAGATCTATGATGAGCTCCCTGTTCTTGATAAATTAGTAGTTTAATAGCAAGGGGCCCACATACTGTTCTTGCACAGCGGTTCACTCCTGTCGGTCACTATAACATCTATCATTACCTTAATGGGAAAACAAAATGCTTTATAGGGATTTTTATTTTAAATGTCAAAAAGGACAGCAATTGGAAGTAGTTTTACTTACAGAGATACTTGTATTTTTCTGTTTGGTTAGGGCACAGTGACAGCCAAATTGGTTTTCACCTTTGAATTAGCTTCCCGGTAAATTGTCACTTTATCTTTCAGTTTTTGAGAAGCAAAGCCCAAAGTGAAGACCAACTTGTTTTGATTTTTGTAAAAATGGCTGCCGTAACATATGGTCCATATTTTTTAATATATAGAGATAGCATAATACATATGTCTGGCACCCCGGAGAAGCCATCACATCTAGTTACTTATAGGCACCTGTACATTAATGGAGAATGTCTGAGCTAAGACTGGTCTCTTTGACATGAACTCTAAAAAGGAACCTGTCAGGTGTTTTTTCCACCATAAACTGGTGCCATCATGTGCAGGATTAAGTAACTCTGATTCCATTGGTGTCCCTCTGTCATCTTTCAGCAAAGTGAAGTTATAAATGTTATAAAGCATAGAAAGTCATATGTAAATTAAGTAGTCATGAGGGGCAGATAGCAGCTTCAGCCTTGTCACGCTGTCCCCTTGCTAATCACATCTCCTGGGCATGATTGACATCTCCCTCACAGTCCCCTCACTCCCTGATGTCACAAGGGAGATCAGTCACACCCAGGAACTCTGGTTAGCATTGGGACAGTGTGACTAGACTGAAGATGCTCACCGTGACTGCTTAGGTTTACTTAATTTCCACATGACTTTTTACGCTTTCAAACATTTATAACTTCACTTTACTGAAAGATTACAGAGGGGCACCAATGGAAAGGTTCATCCTGCATATGATGTGACCAGCCTATGCTGGAAAAAACACCTGACAGGTTCCCTTTAACTAAAACATTGATGGAGAAACCACAGGTTTTCCCTACACATAACAATTTTCCTTATCTTTAAAATAAAAAAAAAAATCAATTTTGACATGAACTTTTCTGGCAAGGCCACATAACTGTGAATCAGCCATGCATGTAGCTTAAGACAACCATGGTCTGCTTGTTTTTTGTCATAAAATCTTTCTGTATATGGCCAGCAATGAAAGCCTTGCATGTATGATGAAATATACAGTGATAATGGATACACTGCTTGCAAGGATGCTCCAGACATTGTGCTCTTGATAAAATGTGCAGTTACCTTGCATTGATAGGGTAGGTATACACACTACATTTCATCATGGAAGACATCTACTTCAGTAATCTACAGGAACTCTTCACTGATCATAACTGACAGAAGATGTGAATTGTAAAATTAGCCAAATTGTGGTGCTTGCTGCCTGTAAACAGGAATCTACTTCCCTTCCCAGTCAGACTGATGAGAGTGATGAAGA
Source organism: Leptodactylus fallax (assembly GCA_947044405.1). Classification (NCBI taxonomy): domain Eukaryota; kingdom Metazoa; phylum Chordata; class Amphibia; order Anura; family Leptodactylidae; genus Leptodactylus; species Leptodactylus fallax. The sequence goes on from CAMRHE010000026.1 coordinate 333,081, forward strand.
AATCATTTCCAACCTAAATGCTTCTATATCGGTTGTCAATCACCACATTAAACTGCATTGCAAGTTACACATGGACAGAATGATAGCGTGTAAACCCAGCCTAAATACATTGCACAATGCAGAAGTGGTTCCAAACCATATCATGTTGGCAGTTATTGCCCACTTCTTTTTCAAGCGGCACTTTCCCCAATGATACATGAATGTTCAGTGACTGTTATTGAAGCACCTATGTTTCATGACAAATGTGTTGATGGAGAGCCACCTATCATGCTTCAGGCTTTCAACTCTATAGATAATGATGATGAGTATGTACACATTGATAATGGTTGTGCTTCCCAGTATGATGCTGTAATAATGAACATGCTGTGTCGTATAATGATACGACGTATCTGTGCATTGATAATGAACACGCTGGGATCTGGGATGTCACATAATCAATGCCATTAATGAACAGACAGCTCTGAATGGTGATGGATCTTTCCACAATGAGCAGACAACACTGCTAGACCCTGATAAGGGGTAGTCTTACAAGATACATACCTCCCCGACTCTCGCTGTCTGCTGGCTTCACCTGAATTGGTCGTGCCATCTGGAACCAGAGAACACTCGGGATAAATGTTTCTTACCTTTAGCCATTACCCACTCAATAATTCCTTTTATTTCTTAAAAAGCGGATATGGGCCAAATCCAGGAGTTGGACTCTACAGTAAATATACATATATGTATTTCCAAATAGCATTTGTGTAACAGTAATGGAAAAATGACACTTAAAGGGAACCTGTCAATGAAAATGCAGTGTAATCTGCAGCCAGTATGTTATAGAGCACATGGAGTCAAGCAAATTAATATATAGTTTTGTGGGGAAAAAATGTGGTACAACTTGTCATTTATCATTTTATTTCTCTGTTCTTTCTATGCTTAGAAGGAGTAAGTGAGTCTGGTGGGTGGTCCTAACAGTGACTGCATACAGAGATAGCTGATAATGACAGTTGGGACTGCCCACTGGACTCAATTACTTCTTCTAAGCATACAAAGAAGAGAAATACTGAATCTTTTCCCACAAAACTATGTATCAATCTGCTCAGCTCCTCTTGCTCTCCAACATGATGCCTGCAGATCACACAGCATTTTTATGGTGACTGGGTCCCTTCAAGTGGCTTCCTGTGACCATCACATTACTATTGTCAAGTTCACTGATTCAATAGAAAAAAGATTTGCAGAAAGAAAGAAGCTTTGTTAGGATCACACTATTTACCAATGTAAAGACTAAGACCATTATACCGAGATGAATAAACAAAACATTAAATAATTAGGGAACTTTGACTATTACTGGTTTACTAATATTTTACTATTTAAGGCTTGGGTGAAGCGCCTGTAGAGGTGCACTATTAATATCAACCCTGCTTATGCCAAAGGAACCAGCAACCCGTTCCTCAGACAATCCAAATACCTCAAGAGGGCTCTTAGTACTATTTAAAATGCCCCATAGCAAACCTGGAAGGCCACGCACTTCAACTCTGGCACATGGCCAAACTAAGGCCATAAAAGCCTTGAAGCCAGTGTGTAAGTTCAAGACCCACAGGCAGTACAAAAGTAAGCAATGAAATGTGACAAAGTCAGGACCCTTAGCCGCTGTATAGGCTACACATTATCAGTTATGCTGCATTTCTGCTCACCTGTGGTATGTGGTACACTAAGCAATGTTTTAGTTATTACTATAGTATAAGAGAACAATCAGTTCCTAATACTGTATAATAGAATAATACTAGAACAGCACATTTTTATCCAAACTGCACCTTATTTCTTCCGCCTGCACAAATAACCCAGTGTTTTCTGCTTGCTCAGTGTCTGTACAAAGCTTACTTTTCCTATCTGGTAAAAGCAGTACACAGGGCAGTAAACTGTAAAAATGAACAGTGGCAGAAAGGACTGGTGCCTAGCTAAACTGTTTGGGGTTTGTCTGTCGACAAGCAGATGAGGTCATAGACTTTAATACAGTTTGTTAGTGTCAGAACTATTATTTCTTTATTATGCTTACTTGTATAGCGACATCATATTCCGCAGCGCTTTACAGACATTGACAGTCACTGTCCCATACATGGCTCACAATCTACATTTCCCTATCAGTATGTCTTTGGCATGTGGGAAGAAACCAGAGTACCTGGAGGAAACCCATGCAAACATTGGGAGAACATACAAACTCCTTGCAGATGTTGTCCTTGGCAGAATTTGAACCCAGGACTCCAGTGCTAACCACTGAGCCACCGGGCTGCCCAGATGTGTATTACAATGTAGTTACAAAGTAATGCTAGTAATACACAGACCAATGCTGGCAAAATCTGCCAATTTTGACAGGACAGGCCATTCTTTGTGCATGGGGGCTTCTCCACACAGCAGATTTCAATGGAGAAAGGGATTGGTAATGGATTGGATTTCAACATTCTCAATCCTTTTGTTCTCAAGGAAGATAAACCAGAAAAGTCTGGCTGATGCTTCTTCCCCTCTTCCATTCAGAACACATGTACAATTCTTCACCCTTTTGAGCGACGGTCATCTGTGTTCGTCCAGCTTTTTTCCACTTTTCATATTAGATCTAAGTAGAAAATTTGTGGAATAGATTACGATGTCTGACAGTTTTTACAGAGGCGCCACTTGTGTTTGTGTCTTAACGTTTGTCCATTTTATTGGAGGATTTGCTGCACATATTTCTATGGCTGTTCTATTTGTCTGAATGAACATCCCTATTGGCAACACAAAAATTAAAAAACAAAAAAATTAAATTAAAAATACATACTTTAATTGCATACATAGCTGAGTTCAGTTTGCATTTGTTTTTCATCTCTTTGACTGTTACAACCTGTGCAATACATTTATCAATAATAAAGGGGGTGTGCCACTAGGTTGTGCCACATGGGATAGGGGATAAGTGTCAGATCATGGGAGGTCTGACTGCTAAAACTCGAACTGGCGCTTCATTCACAGGGAGGATTCAGGGGGACTTGCTGTTCTCCATTCTACTGATCACTGGTTCCAGTAGTCAGACCCCCCAGTGATCTGACACATTCCCTATCCTGCGGATAGAGGATAAGTGACAGCAGTGGCACAGCCCAAGAAATTTGATTCCACTCTCAGGCTAAAGCCCCATGTTGCCGAAACACAGTGTTTTTGGCTGCTGTGGAAAAAAATTCTGCATTTTACAGTACCAGCAACGTGAAACATTTCATTAATCTTATCCACACACTGTGGGGAAAAAAGTTGCGCCAAAACTGCGTTTTGAAAAAACAGCATGTTAATTTTACCTGCGGAATTATGAGTAGTTTCCCTAAAAGGAATAAAGGAAGAAAAAAAGTAGAGAAAAATGTAGCAAAAACTCAACATTTTGTCACTGCGTTTTTTTCCGCAGTGGTTTTTTTAGCTTTAGGCTACATTCACACAACAGTAAATACTGGCCTTGTGACGGCTGCTTTTTTTTTTTTAACACGGCAGCATTAATTTATTTTTGGCCATTTTCACAGATCCCTTGCAAAGCGTGCCCCTCAGGTGCAAGATGGCCGTGAAAAATGGATGTTTTTCACAGACATTTTGCACCTCTTTCATGTGAATCTAGCCTTAGTCAAAGGAATAGGTTCACAATCTATTTTCTGTTGAGGGTAATCAGCAGTGTATTTTCCCAAATTCTGCGACAGCAGAAACGACCCAAAATTTACAGGGTAATCACTGAATCCTCCCTGCATTGCACCCTTTGCATTGCATAAGCTGACATTGCATAAGGCTTGAAAACTCACAGTGCAGGTAAATTTGCACTGAATTTTCTTGTGCAGAATGTAGATGAGATTTTTTTAATTGACTGCACTGGCTGCTAACGTACACTGCAGCAAATTAGCCAGTGGCAAGTCCACATCAGAAGATCCACTACGAGTACGTCCTGTGTGGACCCAGTCTTAAAGGGACCCCTTCAGTCAGAGGCTTTTATCCACTATGTAGTGGCTGTACCCGGTTACTGCAGCTCAGCTTCCATTTCAAGTCAGTTGGCCTAGATGTTAACAGTTTGCTTTTTCTGATAACAGATTATCTTTGCTTGAAAAGAAGTGCAGGAGTGGCTTTCTTAACACTACTATATGGTTTTGTGAAATGTCTTATGTAAATGATATGCCCTGTTAATGCATGAAATGCTACAAGAATGCTTTCCCTCATTAAGTTTCATTAGTATAAAAGTCACAGCACAAGTGATGAACAAGTACCCTGCATGCCATTTACATCAAGATTAATGCTGAATTCACACTAGCTTTGGAGTCTGAGTAAAAAACTGCGCCGATGAATCTGCCTAAAATCCGTGGAGAGAAAAGTCCTGCACAGTGGACTTTTCTCTCCGCCGGTTTCAGTACAAAACTGGCAGAAACCATTCAGAAACCCAGTGGACCCCATTATAGTCTATAGGGTCCACGGGTATCCGCGTGTAACCGCTTTTTAAGCAGACCGGGTCTCCGTCTTTCGAGTCCCCATGAGGACCCGAAGGACAAAAAACCGAACGCTAGTGTGAACCTAGTGTCAAAGAACCCCTGTAATATAGTGAGCAGATATGAGCAACATAAAATAAATCTACTCCAAGTACATCTTCTTGGATATGACTTCTAAGGGAAAAGGAAGCCCTTTGGGTGATTGTTAAATAGTATTATTCTACAATATTCAAGACCTTTAAGGGTTAATTGTATTCTGCTGACATAACTCTTGTAACTTATGGTGCATGGGTGTGGATAGAGTATGACTTTTGGTATTGTCCAAATACAGTAGTAGAAAGTATGAGGATGTTGGGAAACACCCCCTTTCATGAATATAAAGGATTGACAGACACACATGTCTGGGTCTCACTCTCGGTGGGGGTCTCCCTCTCCCTGTGGGGATCTGTCCCTGTCTCTCACTTTGGGTGTCTCTCTCCAAACCTGGCTACTTCCTCTAAGACCTTGGGAAGGATGGCAGAATCGTCCTGCAGAAGACCAACACACATTGATGAATAAGCTTGAGCCAAGATGATGCAAGAGAACCACCTTGAAGAAACCTAACACTACACTTCTCTTAAGAAATTTAAGACATTGACTGATATTTCTGTTATGCTGGAAGATTTCCATGTATCTGTTTTTCCCATGAAGACTTCAATAAATCTCCATGTTTTATATGAAGCCGAGTCCTCCAATAATGTTACCTTAGGGGTCAACACGTGAGTAAGGATTTCATTCAATTGTAGACTATTTTACAGTTTACGGACGGACATTATTTTACAGTGATATTTTACTCCCAGAAGGATTTATTCAAATATCTTCATTTGCTATGTCTTCAAATCTCCAGAACAAAGTTGCACAAATATTTTCGGTACTTCTTTTACGCTGCTAAGGTTTACCTGTATAATGAACCTAATCTACATGTTATTGATTTCATTAATCTTCTTCTTACTATTATTATTAATAAAGTCATATGTCACTACATAAATGACAGATAATACATTTTCAAGATAATACAGGTCACTGCACACTAAATTCACACGATCGAGTTTCACCCCTGCCTTCCAGCAACGTAGTGTCCTGTACCGATTACAGTACAGGACAGTACGTCACTGGGAGGAAGAGACTCCTAGCAGCATAGATAACTATACTGCTAGTACTCCCGCTCCTGGAATGAAGGTCAGGCTGGTAAATCAGAATACACAGACCAAGTTTCATGGGCGAAACTTGGTCGTGTCAATCTAGCCTTATACACATTACATTGATGCATGCAGCAGAGTGTGTACATACATACCTATATATATATATATATATATATATATATATATATATATATATAAATTTTCACTGCTGTAGTGTGTCACTGCCGTAAGGTTGCCTTATTTCTGTACAGTTAATGTATATTTACCTAGCACTTCACCTTACCCAATGTAATTTATGATGGTGTTCATACGATGTACAGATGTTCTCCCAGTTTAGTAAACAATGGCATATCACTAGAGTTTAGTGGGGTTCTGAGTGGTGGGTCATAGCTGTATGAGAGTACATGCATACATGTGGATTGTGTGAATTTAGAGTTAGAAAATCTGAAGCAATATACAGCAGTATTACAATCAGTGAGATGTACATGATGTTTTTTCTGTGCAGAATTTGACATGCAGTATGGATTGTAAGATTCTTTGTGCGGATTGTTACTTCAAATCTCTACTATTTCAATATGATAAAATTTGCAGCAAACACTTTAAGTGAGCTTGTATCTATACAGTTCCATTTGCTGTTTCTAGGGAAGAGTATCTATGGAATACGGCATCAGATGAAGCAGGCCAAGATTATTTTTCTTTTAGCTTGATACAGAATTGGAGCTATACAGATTTGTGGTAAAACTCCATACATTTCCATGATTGTCTGATCTCTGCTCTGTACAAATTGTGGCAGAAATGTGGACAGGATACTAGAGAAATAATGGTGCCAGATACAGTTTGGATATGTTGTGGCCAGTATATTTGCCAATAACATTATTATAAACTTACTATGCGTTTAAAGAAGTACTCCAGCAATTATTTTGCCTATATAGTGCAGCAGAGGCTATTAAAAAATAACGTAGGGGCTCTAGTGTATAACTGTTTCGACACTTTTGGGTTGTTTTTCCCTCTGAGTCCTATCTATGGGCAGCAAGTAGTAGATCGTCGACACAGAACTTGTTTCCCCTAACTCACACTGCAGGGCCTTCATGTATTTCTATGTGGTACAGCTTCAGCCTGTGTCCCCTGCCTCCTTTTTTAAAAGGTTTCTACCTTTCAATTCTTACAAGCTGGAGGTAGGGGCAGTGTGAAGCTGAAACTCATACACTGCTACCAAACACAAACACACAGATAGCACAGGCAGAAAGTGTTATAACTCTGCAACTAATTATGGCATGGATGCACCTACTATATCACTATATTCTTGCTCCTTTAGTTAGGGTAGTAATTATATTTTCAACAGTACTCCACAAAAACTGTATAATGCTTACCAACTTTTCATTGTTAAATTTCAGTGCAGTTAAAGAGAGTCCATCAGCAGGAAAATCAGTATCAAAATACTGATAGTACCTTGTAGAGCAGCTACTACACTTTCCACAGATGTCTTTCTTATCCTGTATTGTAGCTCCATTTTCATGAAAATCAGTGTTTTATTCTTATGCATATTAGCTGAAAAGGGCTTTAGGGGCATTTCTTCTCCTACAAGGGCTTTGCTCTCCACTCTAGATAACTACACCTAACTGCAGGGAAAGTGTGAAAAAGTGGAAGATGTCACTCAAGCAATGGGGGTGCAGAGCTGGACAATAGAAGTTATCTAGAGCAGAGAATGAAGCCCCAGTCTGATACTGATTTTCCTGCAGACAGACTCCCTTTAAGTCCCAGCCCCAGCACAAACCCAACTCTCTATTAAAGCCGGAACAAGCTGAATTTGCTGGTTTTGTTCCTAAAAATTTTAAACAATTCATTCAAATTCTGGAACTATGGAACATACAGAGAAACAAAGAAGGAGGAGCTTGGTAGAGAGGGGAGGCATCTCAGAGTTGCCAGATTGATAGATGCTGATGTAATCTTGGAGGAAGTCCTACAGACAGGGAAGACTGACATCCTGTATACACAGGAAAGCAAGCTTTGGCCTGGTGGAGAGACTGGGATTACATGATACATATGCCCAGAATGAAAGGGCTCAGCATGTACAAATGCAATTGAGCTGGGATTAAACAAACTGCACAGCTAGATAAATAAAAAATATGGAGTGCTATTTTAATGCAGATTTGTAGCTTTCAGTAACATTAGTAGATATCTCAAGCATGGGAGACCAGTTACAACAGTCACTTGTTGTACTATACTGTATTTAGAAGTACAGTAAACAGATTTTATACAACAATTAACACTTTTTAAGAAGTTTTGAAAAGGGTGTTAGAACATAAAACAATGATACACATTTATGTACAGTATATGGAACAAAATGATTTATGACTGACCCCAAAGACACTTTTAGTGCCATAATATTGATGATAAATAACAGTATTACCCAATGTAGTTATAAAGGCTCCTTAAATCAATAATAATTTGGTGGCAGAATTAAATGCAGGTCTGCAGTACTATATATTGTATATATTTTATGACTTCCCTTTATTCTAGTTGTTATACGGCAGAATAATGGGCAAAGCAAGTCTCATAGTTCCGAATAGCATAAAAAAGGTACACAGTAATATATAACTATGCGCATCTTCAAAGTACAGTTGTAAATAAAGTTTCAGTCTCTCCCTGTGCTTCTTTACTTGGAATATCACGCTCTCTCTTCTGCTCGCTTATCACTGTCTAAACATACCTCTGCTTTTTTCTATCTGTCTGTTTGTGTAGGTCTCAGTGCTTCTGCCTGAGGCTTTGCATCTGTCTCTCTATATTTCTGTGTCACTGGCTCTGTACTGTATCATTTTGGTCTTGCTCCCATGTCATTCTCCTTTCTGTGTTTGTATGGAAAGCGTTGCTACCATTTTATCTCTTGCTCACCCTTTGCTCTTTTTATCTTTCTGTTTTTTCCTCTTAATTACTTTAGTTCTTATGGCAAACATTGACCATGTTCCTCCGGCTGCTTTCACACTAAGTACAAAGTTCAGCACACATATCTCCTGCTGCTTTTTATCCTAGAAGCAGAACCCCTAAAGCCGAATAGATGTAGATGGCACAGGACTAAGTCATGCAACATGATATATACAGTATATGATATACATATATAGTATACACCTGAATTTACAGAGTAATCAATATGCAATGGTAAATTTACTGTAGCTTTGCTACGTCTGCTTATATATATATATATATATATATATATATATAATTAAATTAGTGTTATTTTATATGCAGAGATATTTGTGCCCCAAAGGCACTATACAATAATAACACAAATAGATTCAGAGCATGCATTGCACTATTCGCTTGCCCTGCATGTCTATTTTAAATGTATATTTGAATAAGAAATCTAAACTTACAATACATGAAGAAACTCAGAAACACAACATGCAGAGTCATGGAAGAGAGTACATATCATTACACATATAAAATCTTGAGCAATCCATGTAATATGTATGTAATATTTAATGCACATAGAAATGTACACCAGTAGAGTAGGGTAGCACATATATTCTAAAACATACACACTGCATACGCATCATGCTACCCTGTACCTCTCCCCTCCCCCCAGACCTGTCACTCCAGCTATAACAGCACCTCTCTGAAAAGGATGGGGTTACCATGGAAACGACTATTCACCGCACGGAACCTGACATTTACTGTCGCCGTGGCAACCAGCGCTTAGAGGCACACGCCACTTGTACCTCTTTTTTTTTCTTTTTTCAATATCTGTGTATGAGTGCTTGTGTAAAACACACAAACGCAAACATTATATGAAAAGGTATAAACTAGGGGACATCCAAAGAGGTGTTAGGAAAGACTCATGAGTGCTGTTATAAATACAAATGCTTACAGAAGGGGGAATTATGTGGAAGTAGATATATCATGTAACATCCTCGAGTATGAAGAGTTTATATACATTGTCCCAGAAAAGGAGGGACTCAGGACCCCTAGTGAGCTAGTGATCTGAAGAAGTCCCACTGATAGGGTCCACACTACCTAGTGATCAGACATTTATCACCTAAACTGTGGATAGTTGATATATGTCCATTGTGGAACAAGCCCTTTAATATGGCCCTTATTATCCAAAAGATTACAACCAGTGGTAAATTTCCAAAGTTCCAAACATATGGCAGAGCATATATTCTTAGCGATAATGATTATACAAAAAAAAATGTCATAAAAAATGGGAAACAAAAAAAGATTTTGGAGAAATATTAAGCAGGTAGGGATAACTTAATTTTTTATTGTTAATCGAGTATATTATACCTAGATGGATGCTAGGCAAAGGTTAGAAAAGAATGTCCTAATGTAATACACCTTTATCTGGATTCATACATCTGTATTACAACTATAAAGGGCTTGCAAAATTCTAATACAAACTTAAAGTGGTTGTCCAACTCATTTGTTGATGTCCTTTCATGAGAAGATCAGATCCATGATGCTTCGTTGTTTGCAGGGGCGGCACATAGAATGCTGTCTGTTTCATAGCAGCCATGCAATGTAATTCCAGTTTTGTCCCATAGTCGTGAACGAGACAAGGTTGTAATTACATCGCACGGCCACTATGATATAGATGGCATGCAATGTAATTAGAGAAGAGGTCAAAGCGCTCTTACTGTCAAACAGCTGATCAACAGGGATTCTAGGTGTTGGACCTCCACAGACCTCTTACTGATCACCTATTCTGAGAATAGGTCATGTAAAAAAAAAATAAAATAGACTTTGATAATTCCCTTTAAGGTCTAAATTGAAGAAACATTAACGGCATTATTTCCTTTTGTCAAAACTGATGCGCTATGATAAAGTGAACGCTGCAGCATTCGCAACTGCCTCTATTAAATGTATGGAGCTTCATCAATGCAGCTCACGTATTCACAGGGGAGACAGCAGGCGCCCCAACAGTCGAACCCTGCCAATTTAAAATTGATGTCTTATCTTAAGGGGAACCTGTCAGACGGTTTTTCAACCCTAAACTGGACCCAAGCATGTGCAGCATCAAATAATGGCCTTTCCTATGGTGCCCCTCACTAAGATTTCTGTTAGAAAGTCAAATTATAAACTTTTAGAACCTTAGATGGGCATCTACAAATTTACCTTAACTAGTCACAGGAGGCGGGAGGATCTAAATCACATCCTGTGCAGCGTGATTAACATGTCCCTCACCATCAGAAGTCAACCTGATATCCTACCAAACTGCTGGCCACACAGGGTGTGATTTACTGCAATGACTGTGTGACTAGATGAAGTTGTTCCCTGCCCCCATGACTAGTTAAGGTAAATGTGCAGTTGCCAATTTAAAGTCCTAAAAGCTTATAATTTCACTTTCTAGCAACAGAAATTTTAGTGCGGGGCACCATAGGAAAGATTATTACTTAAAGGGAATCTGTCAGGTCAATCTCTGACACTAAACCACTCACAGGTCCTTATAGACCTGGGGTTTAGTGTCCTAGATCGCCCTGTTGTAATGCAATCCGCATGCGCATTAAAAATAAAAAACCTTTATACTTACCTACAGAAGGGTCCGATCAACTCTGTTTGGCGAGAACAGTCCGGCTTATTGTGAGATTCTTTGTTGGCACGCCTCCTAGTGCCTGCGCTGTTCTTTAGTGAAGCCAAATATGGACACCCCGGCTTCACCTCGGGGCATGGGCACTGAAGCCTTGGTGTACTCCTCTGGCTTCACTGAAGAACTGCGCAGGCGCGGGGAGTACAGCAGCAGGGTGAGTATAAAGCTTTTTTATTTTTAATGCGGCCATGGATTAAGTTATAACAGGGTGATTTGGGACACTAAACCCCACGTCCATATGGACGTGTGGGAGGTTTAGTGTCCCAAATTGCCCTGACAGATTCCCTTTAATGCTACACATTAACCTGGAAAAAAAACACCTGACAAGTTCCATTTAAGGACAGGAAGTCAATTTTGAAAAAGCAGATAACCCATTTAAAGGAAGTCTACCACCTCACCCAAGCATTTTCAACTGTCACCACCATGCTATGGAGCACATTATAGTGATAAACACCATACTTTTGTTATGTATGTAGAAAACCAACTTTGAAGTCTTATGTAAATGAGGCAGTTGGTGCCCTGGAGGCAGGCCTTCAGCTCCCTGGAACATTGCGCTTACCACTCAGACCCCTACCATATTCTGCCTGCGCCTCCCTGTGCAGTGGGAATTGATCTTCACACTGCTATGACATCACCCATCCTACCTGAACAGCAACAGCAGCGCTCCCAGGGCTGAAGGCCCGACCCAATTGCACCAACTACTTAATTCACATAAGACTTTAAAGTTGTCGCAAAAGTGGCATACATAACAGAGGTATGATGTTTATCACTGTAATGTGCTCTGTAACACATTGGAAGCAGTTGAATATGCTTGGGGGGGGGGAGGTGGTAGATTTATTTTAAAGCTAAGGGCATATGCAGCAAAATACAGCTAAAAGAAACACTGCAAAAAATGCAGTGGGAAAAAAAACACAACAAAAATGCTTGCATTTTTCACTGCTTCTCTACTGTGATTTGCATGTTTGCCTCCCCTATATAAGCCTATGGGGAAAACACAACGCTTTCACAGGTAAAACCACCATGATGAGCTTTTCAAGATGAGCTTTTTCCTCAGATTAAACAACTAACAGGCAGGTATTCTTTGTAGCCCAAATGGTTATAGCTAGAAAATGTATGGCTCGTGAAGTAATAGAAGAGTGGAGAAATCCAATAACTAAGGTTAGTGACATGAAAGATGGTAGAGCAAAAAGAAAAATTTTAATGGGTTATTCCCATCTTGGCAAATAACTGCTCACATGTCCTGACAACAAGGGCAGGACTTATGGAAGCAAGCAGGCAGTGCTGCTTTATGCTGCTTCTGTAACTCCCATAGGGGTGAATGGGAGCTACAGAAATGGCAGTTATTCCCCTATTGGAAGCGATCAGCCAAGATGGGAATAACCCTTTAGGCTGAAGCCCCACCTTTTACAGTCCCTGCAAAGTGGATTCTAGCGAATCCCATTCACACATTGCAGAAAAATACCTGCAGCGGAAATGCTGCGATTTCCAAAACTGTATTTTTGTAAATCGCATCATGTCAATGATTCCCTATAGGTATAATTGAAGCAGAAAGTTCAGAGGAAAACCCTACAGACTTTCTGTGAAAAGCGCTGCGGGAAAAAAAAACACAATGTGTTTCTGCTGCGGTTATTCCTGCAGCCCGCTATGTGGAGCCTTTTTTTTTTTTTTTTTTTATCTGTGATTCGCTACGTGGGGCCTTCGCCTAAGTTATCCTCTGCAGACTTTCTGCCTCTATTATACCTATCCGCAGGTATACAGGTGCATCTCAATAAATTAGAGTATCTTTGAAACGTTCATTCATTTCAGTAAGGGTGGGTTTTTTAGCTGGAAACAAAGTCAGACATGCAGGACTTTGTTTCCGACGAAAAAAATCAACTTCACGGCGCAGAGTGTGTAAGCGTACACCCGCGTATTGCTTTAAAAACCCATTCAAGTAAATGGGTTTTTAAGCAAAGCGTCATAAACCTTTCCCTATCCAGTCCCTATCTAGTTTTCCGACATTTAGGTCGGATTCGCGGCGGACGCAGTGCTGCCACAAGTGTGAACCCACCCTAATTCAGTAATTCAATTCATAATCAGCAGTCTTCCATGATTGTGTGTCCTACTGAACCAGACTGAGGGACCATTTAAAGGCTTAGGAAACCTTGGCAGGTGACACACTGAATTTACAATACTGAACTTTTTTACAATATTCTAATTTTATTAGATTTGGGTTTTCATTACCTGTAATCCATAATCAACATTTACAGAAATAAAACACTTGAAATAGAACACTCTGTGTGTAAAGAATTTAGAAAATATAGGAGGTCACTTTTAGCCAGAATTTCATGCACTTTGCAGGTAATGTAAAACGCAGCATTTTTAGCCACAGCGTTTTCGCAACGTGGAGCCTTAGCCAGTTTTATGTATCCTACTGCGTATGGAAATGACTCACAGCATTGCTAGGGAGTAACTTTAGAGCCTATTTTCTACTAAAACAAAATGAAATACGTTACTATAGTATGCTATAAAAATGTTCTCCAAATACCCCCCCTAGCAGTACATAACACCAGTTGTCCTATACTTTAAATCCACTGACAGGTGAAGAAAATAGCATTGACTGTCCATTACAAATTTTTGAACATAAACATTACATTTATCCCAAAATGGTGTCATCTATAAATTCAACTTGTCATGCAAAAAACAAGCCATCATTTGGCTATGCTGACGTAAAAATAAATTTAGTAAGAAAAAAAAGAACTACAGTCATGGCCAAAAGTTGAGAATGATACAAATATTAATTTTTACAAAGTCTACTGCTTCAGTTTTTCTAATGGCAATTTGCATATACTCCAGAATGTTATAAAGAGTGATCAGCTTAACAGCAATTACTTGCAAAGTCAATATTTGCCTAGAAAATGAACTTTATCCCCCAAAACACATTTCAACATCATTGCAGCCCTGCCTTAAAAGGACCACCTAACATCGTTTCAGTGATTGCTCCATTAACACAGGTGTGGGTGTTGATGAGGACAGGGCTGGAGATCAATCTGTCATGATTAAGTAAGAATGACACCACTGGACACTTTAAAAGGAGGTTGGTGCTTGCCATCATTGTTTCTCTTCTGTTAACCATGGTTATCTCTAAAGAAACACGTGCAGTCATCATTGCACTGCACAAAAATGGCCTAACTGGGAAGAGTATTGCAGCTAGAAAGATTGCACCTCAGTCAACAATCTATCGCATCATCAAGAACTTCAAGGAGAGAGGTTCCATTGGTGCCAAAAAGGCTCCAGGGCGCCCAAGAAAGACCAGCAAGCGGCAGGACCGTCTCTTAAAAGTGTTTCAGCTGCGGGATTGGGCTACCAGCAGTGCAGAGCTTGCTGAGGAATGGCAGCAGGCAGGTGTGAGTGCATCTGCACGCACTGTGAGGCGGAGAATCTTGGAGCAAGGCCTGGTCTCAAGGAGGGCAGCAAAGAAGCCACTTCTCTCCAGAAAAAACATCAGGGACAGACTGATATTCTGCAAAAGGTACAGGGAGTGGACTGCTGAGGACTGGGGTAAAGTCATTTTCTCTGATGAATCCCCTTTTTGATTGTTTGGAACATCTGGAAAACAGCTTATTCGGAGAAGAAGAGGTGAGCGCTACCACCAGTCTTGTCTCATGCCAACTGTAAAGCATCCTGAAACCATTCATGTGTGGGGTTGCTTCTCAGCCAAGGGAATCGGCTCTCTCACAGTCTTGCCTAAAAACACAGCCATGAATAAAGAATGGTACCAGAATGTCCTGCAAGAGCAACTTCTCCCAACCGTCCAAGAGCAGTTTGGCGCTCAACAATGCCTTTTCCAGCATGATGGAGCACCTTGCCATAAAGCAAAGGTGATAACTAAATGGCTCAGGGAAGAAAACATAGAGCTTTTGGGTCCATGGCCTGGAAACTCCCCAGATCTTAATCCCATTGAGAACTTGTGGTCAATCATCAAGAGACGGGTGGACAAACAAAAACCAACAAATTCAGACAAAATTAAAGCATTGATTCTGCAAGAATGGACTGCTATCAGTCAGGATTTGGTCCAGAAGTTGATTGAGAGCATGCCAGGGAGAATTGCAGAGGTCCTGAAGAAGAAGGGTCAACACTGCAAATATTGACTTGCTGCATTAACTCATTCTAACTGTCAATATAAGCTTCTGTTACTCATAATATGAATGCAATTATATTTCTGTATGTGATAAAAACATCTGACAAACACACATAAAAACCAGAGGGCAGCAGATCATGTGAAAAGATAATATTTGTGTCATTCTCAAAACTTTTGGCCATGACTGTACAGTTTCTAATTACTGACTTCGAAGATAAGCCACATCCTGAAGGGGTCAAAAAAAATATACAAAATAAAGCCATGTGGTAAATGTGAATTATTAATCAACCCCTTCCTGCTACAGCCAATTTTCAATTTTCAATTTTTGTTTTTGACAGAAAAACTGCATTTGTTTGACTTTCTTGTTTTTCACTGTGCTGTCAAAATGGCATGTCTGATTACATGGATACCAAATTGGTATAGTTTTTTTTTTTTATGTTTTAACCCCTTTAAAATAGTCCAGAACTTTGCAAAAAAGAATTCTCGAGGTCATCATATTCTGACACCCGTAACTTTTTTATATTTCCATGTTTGTGTCTTTTTTGCGGGGCCAGATGTTCTTTTTATGTGTATCATTTTGTGGAATGTCCTGTTTTGATTGCTTTTTGCTCAAATTTTTATGAGGTGAAACAGCTAAATATTATAGGTTAGACTCTCTTGATTTTTTCCCTGCTACTGTGTTACCGGTAAGCGGTGTTTTACAGTCACAGCAAATCCCAGGTAGCGAATCCCAACCCCACTTTGCGGAAAAATACCCGCAACAGATATGCTGCGATTTCCAAAACCGTTGCGGTTTTGGAAATCTCAGCACATCAATTATACAGTGCTGGCCAAAAGTATTGGCACCCCTGCAATTGTCAGAAAATACTCAATTTCTTCCAGAAAATGATTGCAATCACAAATGCTTTGGTAATAATATCTTCATTTATTTTGCTTGCAATGAAAAAACACAAAAGAGAATGAAAAAAAAAAGTCAAATCATTGATCATTTTACACAAAACTCCAAAAATGGGCCGGACAAAAGTATTGGCACCCTCAGCCTAATACTTGGTAGCACAACCTTTAGACAAAATAACTGCGAACAACCGCTTCCGGTAACCATCAATGAGTTTCTTACAATGCTCTGCTGGAATTTTAGACCATTCTTCTTTGGCAAATTTCTCCAGGTCCCTGAGATGTGAAGGGTGCCTTCTCCAAACTGCCATTTTGAGATCTCTCCACAGGTGTTCTATGGGATTCAGGTCTGGACTCATTGCTGGCCACTTTAGAAGTCTCCAGCGCTTTCTCTCAAACCATTTTCTAGTGCTTTTTGAAGTGTGTTTTGGGTCATTGTCCTGCTGGAAGACCCATGACCTCTGAGGGAGACCCAGCTTTCTCACACTGGGCCCTACATTATGCTGCAAAATTTGTTGGTAGTCTTCAGACTTCATAATGCCATGCACACGGTCAAGCAGTCCAGTGCCAGAGGCAGCAAAGCAACCCCAAAACATCAGGGAACCTCCACCATGTTTGACTGTAGGGACCGTGTTCTTTTCTTTGAAGGCCTCTTTTTTTTTTCCTGTAAACTCTATGTTGATGCCTTTTCCCAAAAAGCTCTACTTTTGTCTCATCTGACCAGAGAACATTCTTCCAAAAAGTTTTTGGCTTTCTCAGGTAAGTTTTGGCAAACTCCAGCCTGGCTTTTTTATGTCTCTGGGTCAGAAGTGAGGTCTTCCTGGGTATCCTACCATAGAGTCCCTTTTCATTCAGACGCCGACGGATAGTACGGGTTGACACTGTTGTACCCTCGGACTGCAGGGCAGCTAGAACTTGTTTGGATGTTAGTCGAGGTTCTTTAGCCACCATCCGCACAATCTTTCGTTGAAATCTCTCAATTTTTCTTTTCCGTCCACATCTAGGGAGGTTAGCCACAGTGCCATGGGCTTTAAATTTCTTGATGACACTGCGCACGGTAGACACAGGAACATTCAGGTCTTTGGAGATGGACTTCTAGCCTTGAGATTGCTCATGCTTCCTCACAATTTTGCTTCTCAGGTCCTCAGACAGTTCTTTGGTCTTCTTTCTTTTCTCCATGCTCAATGTGGTACACACAAGGACACAGGACAGAGGTTGAGTCAACTTTAATCCATTTCAACTGGTTGCAAGTGTGATTTAGTTATTGCCACCACCTGTTATGTGCCATAGGTAACAGGTGCTGTTAATTACACAAATTAGAGAAGCATCACATGATTTTTCAAAGGGTGCCAATACTTTTGTCCACCCCCTTTTTTATGTTTGGTGTGGAATTATATCCAATTTGGCTTTTTAACAATTCTTTTTGTGGTTTTCCATTGAAGACAAATTAAATGAAGATATTACCAAAGCATTTGTAATTGCAATCATTTTCTGGAAGAAATTGAGTATTATCTGACAGAATTGCAGGGGTGCCAATACTTTTGGCCATCACTGTACCTACGGAAACGTCAGCAGTTTCCCTATAGGTATAATGGAAGCAGAAAGTCTGTGATTTTTTCTGCAGCGTTTTTTTTGCTGTGGGACGCTACGTGGGGCCTTAGCCTTAGAATAATAACTGCCCATGCTCTTTTTAAGCAAACTGTTCTGTTACATAATTTACATTAGAGTTACATAAACACTTCTATATTTTCAAGAAAAGAAATTCTACTTCTGAGCAATATAAAAGTCCCAGTAAGCCACTATTAACCACTGGCTGATGGAAAATCATGGGATTTGAAGTTCAGCAACAGCTGGAAAGCTGCAGGTTGTAGATTCCTACAGTAGATATATAAAGCTCTGAGAAAACCCCCAGAGGCAGCTTTTTCATCTACTAATTCTTTCAGTCTATAAACACTCATTGATTAAACAATTGTGGAATGCAGACTGGTTCTAATGTGAATCTATTGGAAAAAAAAAAAATCCTACAATTTATATTCCTATGAGAATGCTTTTTATGGCCGGGACCCCATGTAGCGTAAATTCTTCAATCTGGCCGCAGCATTTTACAGTACCTGCAAAGTGGATGGGATTCTGGCTAATCGCATCCACACATTGCAGAAAAATTTCCGCAACAGAAGTGCTGTGATTTCAAAAACCGTTACGTTTTTTGTAAATAATGGCATGTCAGTTCTACTTATGGAAACGCTGGCGTTTTCCATATAGATATAACAGAAGTAGAAAGTCTGCAGAGAAAAACTGTGTGGATTTTCTGTGAAAAGCACTACAGAAAAAAACGTGAAACATTTCCAATGCTGTCTTTTCCGCAGCTCTTTTTGGCTGCAGCATGCTACATGGGGCCTTATCCTATAATAGAATCAGACATCCTACTCAGCGCATTCTGATCACTTAAAGGGGCATGACAATTATCACCCATAATTGTAAACTCAGGTTCACACAGGGTAAATTTGAATGTTATAAACCATGACTGCCAGATGTTAGCATGAGGAAATATGATTTAACATTCACAGACTGTTTCTTACAAACTGCAGCATGTTCTGGTTGTTATTCGTTGGTATTTTTCCCTTTGACATCTATCATGGATAAATACAAAACAGAAAAAAAAAACAACATCGAATGAAACACATGCAACACTTGTCCCTTCTTTTTGTTCTTCTTCTAAGGCCTCATCCATACTGTGGAGCTATGTGAATGGAGCCTATAGGTGTCATGTAGTTACTAAGCCATTATATTATGTAACGGTAGAAACTCTGTGTGCTGTCATATGGTGCCTCTGTAATGCACCTGATTTTCTTTTAAGAGGTTTCTCCTAGATATCGCCTTTGTAATATGTCATGAAATGGAAATTCACACATTTACATTATGTCAGGAAACCTTTGTGTGCCCCATATAAAATTACAGACACACAGTGGTACAGCATGGGCCTATAGCAGTCTATAAGTAGCTCTCCAGCTTCAGCTCCAGAGAACACTGGTCAGAAAAACAGCCAAAAGTCCCATGGTCACTCTGGAGGAGCTGCAGACATCCACAGCTCTGGTGGGAGAACTTCAACCCCATTAACAATCTGCATGGCCTGACAAAATTTCAATAACAACTGGCAGCAAATAAAATATGTGATTTCTGTGTATATAATAAAATACCAGTTTCTCTACTTGCAGTACACATGACCCAAGTGGCACACCCCACAGGTCCAAGGCATATGTTGCAGGTGATTAGATGCTGTATGAAGGGAGGCTAGAGTTCTTGCCTGCTACCAGCACAGTGGTAAACTGCGCCATGCTCCTCTGCTTGTGCAGCCAGTTCAGCAGGAAAGGGTCCCAGAGGGAAGGAGGGCCCAGTGTCAGAAAGTTTAGAGTTATAATTATTTGTCGTCTGTTTGCAAGGAGACAATTATTGCGATGAGCCAGTTGGCAGTAACTAATACCTCGAACCCCCTATAGTTATGCTACCTGTATATGTACTACCTGCAGGATGCAGAAATTGTGCATCCCCAACCGACTGCTTTGAAAGTGCAACAAAGGACCATGTAAAAACAATACTGGTGCATTGCAGAACTCACTAATGCCCTGATATCATGCCTGAAGTGTCCCATTTCTGCCCATGAACATACAGATACAAGTAATATGTAACTTTTTAAATGTCTAAGGACACAGTGGTAACATATCAGATGGCCACCATCAGTGCTATGGTTTAAATGATGGAAGAGAGATTACCCTATGGTTGATATAAAGGCAGATAAACTAATAAAGATGCACCAGAATTGTGGTGTAATTTGTGCCAAAAAACATGGCATGACAAACACGTTACATCTCATTTTTTATTAGTTTTAGACATGTTCTAATAGTTTTTGCACCTTGTCGAACAGGTGGGCAGGGATTGTTGAAAAGGGTGAGGAGCTTAATATGTATAAGCCAGAAAATGCGCCAAAATTCTGGACAATGTGCCAACTAATAAGTGGTGTAAACTTAGACAAGACAATCTAAAAGTGCTGTTTCCATCCAAATTTTGGTGCAAAAGTTTGCCACAATGGCTGAAATTTTGGTGCAATTTTGCATTTTAGCATATCAAGCCACAACCACTTTTCAGCAAGTACCATACACATCATACAAGGCACATAAACATAGAAAATAAAGTATAAAGCATGTATATCAGTTTTTTGGCCCAAATTATGCCAGAATTAGGGTACATATTTATTAGCTGATCTTTCCCATTGCGTATAATATGAAGGCTCTGTCTGACAATATGCTGTCCTACTCCTGTACCACGATCAGCATCACAAGAGGAAGTTACATGCATCGGCTGCACACCAGTATTATAAATGACACAGAGTAGGTAGTGACCCTGTTACAAATTTTGTACTGTGTCTTTGGAGTTTGAAGGTATGCCACTTCTTCTAAACGTGCACATACACCAATAGCTGTTTTACTAAATGCATGTTTGGCTGCCAGCTATTGCTCCTGACTCCCTCCTCTCACCTGGGTCAACCTGACCAAGTGTGCATGCGTGTCCAATGCTGTCAGACATCTCTTCTCATATACACATAAGACATGTTCTGTTAGTCGGTCCTGCTCCTGAGGCACACACTGTAGTTAGTAGCAGACATTTTATTAGGTGTACATCTTAGCTGCCATTACATATAAGGCTGCTCCAAGAACTACAACCACCGAGTTGCAATAACACAGTTGTACCAATGTCTAAGTAGTGAGACCCCTAGAGGCCATACACAGCATATCACATATTGCTACAAGTCAGTAGACTGATCCTGGCAAAATCAGTGGGCTGGCACTACTATGAGATTGATATTATATTTGATAACATAAGGCTTGTACTACTGTGAAGCTTTCGTTAAACTGGTACTATATACATTAATGTAAAGCTAACATTCTATTCATTGATGTTGGCACTGTGGGCACTACTCAGACAATAACCATTTACGGGTCCAGTAAAGTGAATGTATCACTTATCTATTTTTTACCACTTAAATGTGCTGTTCAGCCACAAAAAATATATTTAAAACAATTCAGAATAAAGTAGTGTCCAAAAATAGTCACTAAACAGATCACTGTCGAGCTCAGTGATCACAGTAACATGTGACTGCTTCAGCCAATCATAATGATTTAAATAATAGATCATTTTTAACACATTCTCTTTAAGAGGGTATGAGCAGAAAACTCAAGGGTGGAGCAATAGTGTTAAAATACTTCCCCCTAACTCATCTCCAGAGGTGGTTGCAGTGCAGTTTCTGGCAGTATCATCCATACTGACAATTATGGTTTTTTTATGCATCTGATGATCGATGACAGTTTGATGTATAATTTCCATAGACCAAAGATGGAACATAATAGCAGAACAGATGTAATAGCCTACAGCTTGTTTTCTATATAAATCCTATGTTTATAATGGTATTCACTAGTATATACAAAGACATGTAATAGTATAACAGATTGTGTGCAGAAACAGAAGGAAAAAATGGAAAGAGGGGACAAAACAACAGAGGAGATAAAGGCTGTAAACAATTTAGAGCAGAAAATGTGGTTAAAACTTCCACCTTCTCCAACTGCTAGAATATTTATGTTAAATCTAACATACCATGCTAAATTCTATTACAAATAAGCATGAATTTGCAACCCTCAAATTTGCATGGTATATGATTTATATTTTTTTTTTTTACAGTATAAGTATAAACAGCGTAAGTATATAAAGTATAATTCAACAATAAACTCACTGAATGTAATCTGAATGAATAAAAATGTATTTAGGAGAATTACAGGAAAATTCCTTGAGGCTAAGGACCCACGTTGCAGAAACGCAGCTTTTTTTGTTGTAGATTTTGTTGTGTTTTTTTGAGCCTATGCCAAGAATGGCTACAAAAGGAATGGAAAATATATAGGAAGTTCTTATACTTCTACCTTCTGCTCAATCCACTCCTGGCTTTGGCTCAAGTTAAAGGCAGCAAAATCTGCAACCAAAAAAAGCTGCTTTTCCTCAACGTGGGGCCTCAGCCTTAATCTGGCCATCAATAGTCAAACCATATATTAAGGGCATATTGTCACATGTCTACAGTAGGCTATACCGCCAGCTATTTTGTGCTGGGGTCCCACGTAGCGTAAACGCTGCAAAAAAATGTGGTATTTTACAGTCCCTGCAAAGTGGATGGGATTCTGGCTAATCCCATCTGCACATTGCAGAAAAAAAATCTGCAGCGGATATGCTTCGATTTCAAAAACTGCAGCATGTCAATTATACCTACGGAAACTCTGGCGTCTTCTGTATAGGTATAATTGAAGCAGAAAGTCCGCAGAGGAAAACTGGATGAAGGGGGGAGGGGGCAATATAGCCCCCATACTAACCAGAAGCCATGATCGCTATTGATCTATCTAAATGGTTAAGCCGAAGGAGTTGAAGTATTTTCCTACTCTGGCAACTAGTTTTGGCTATGTAATACAGCCACAATGCGGAAGTCATGCCACAGGGTCCATCTAATGGTCCCCTCTTCAGGCCTCTGTCACTGCTAAGGCCTATGATTGGGCCTCTGCTGTTATGTGGGGTGCCAGGCCTCAGCGGTGACCCCAGGGCGGGTGAAGGGAAACTCAGGCCAGAAGAGGACTGAAGAGGACGCAAAGGGACCGCTGGATGGCCAGAAGAGGTGAGTAATAATAATACATTTTATTTATATAGCTCCAACATATCTCGCAGCACTTTACAAAAGTATAATTGTTTGTTGCTTTGATTCACCTAACCTCATGCTGCACAAATTTGGCTGCTACCTATTGGATTTTTTCAACTGGTAAAGACCGATGTTTTACTTACTGATCCCCGCTACTGTCACGCTTGTCCTCCAGTGTGTGGACGCTGAAGACTGCTGCAGTGCCGTCTGAAGGAAGAAGAGGAGATCGGACTGGACAGAAGCAGGAATTGGTGAGTAAAATATCAGCCGCTACCTGTTGTAATAAACCAATAAGTAGTGGCCCATTAAAAAAATGCCACCCCTCAGGTCGCCTCATGGAAAGTGAGGCCCTGGTGATAAGGTCAGAAGCCTAGCTAGCTCCCTGGGACCACTATAAACACATACAGTATAAAATCAAACTATATCAGTGTCTAAAAGACGTGAGACAGTTGAAAATTATGGTAGAACAGAAAGCAGTCAACTTACTGCTCTGCCACTCAGTATGCCACAAGCCACTTCGGGCCTGCTGAATTCCAAAGCTCCGTGGCCACAGATAAGATGTCTGTGCCCAGGCAGACGCAATAACGTCACAGCATTGCTCCTCCTGCACTAAGACGAAGATATCCTGTCTATACTCACGGCACCTTGTATGGCAGTACTGGTGGCTCTGTGCATCAAGAGATTGCAGGCAGTGTGACTTTTTTTTAGGCCAGTTGGGGGTTTTATTATTATTGTTGTTATTATTTTATGTGGCATCAAAAGGAATGTTAGTAGGCATTATGAGTATAAGGGGAGGGGGGATTATTCATATAAGGGGTCATTAAGGGCCTTTATGAATTTAAGGGAACATTTATATAAGGGGACAGTATGAATATATGAGACATTTATGTAAGGGGCCATTGGAGGGACAGTATTTATTACAGGGGCAAGAGCAAGAGCTTACAATCTATGAGGTAGGGGCATTGCTTGTACAATGGTCAGACAATTTTGTAATAGAGGTTACTGTCATTATACATATATAAGCTGTATGAGAAGTCACCAGTCGTGTCCTTTAACGTGCAGATGGTGCCTGGAAATATAAAGTTAGTCTGATACGGCATCATATCCTGTGAGGTAATGTTGGAGCATAAACAGAGGAGAGTACGTTTTAGGGATTCTAACTTACGGAAGGGTTTACATTAGGAGTTGTGATAGGCCTGTCTGAAAAGATATGTCTTTAGTTTACGCTTGAAGCTGTGGAAATTGGGGGTTAATCTGATAGTCTGGGATAGAGCATTCCAGAGAAGTGGTGCAACTCGGGAGACATCTTGTATATGAGTGTGGGAGGTTCTGATAATAGAGGATGTTAGTCTTAGGTCATTGAGTGAACGGAGAGTATGGGTTGGGCAATAGACAGAGATGAGGGAGGAAATGTAGGTAGGTGCAGCATTATGGAGAGCCTTGTGGATGAGTGTGATAAGTTTAGATTGTATTCTGTATTGAATAGGCATAGACAGACATCATAGGTAGACCTCAACTATGAGAGATAAAATGAGAAAACAAATCCAGAAAATCACATTGTCTGATTTTTAAAGAATTTATTTGCAAATTATGGTGGAAAATAAGTATTTGGTCAATAACAAAAGTTCATCTCAATACTTTGTTATATATCCTTTGTTGGCAATGACAGAGGTCAAACGTTTTCTGTAAGTCTTCACAAGGTTGGCACACACTGTTGCTGGTATGTTGGTCCATTCCTCCATGCAGATCTCCTCTAGAGCGGTGATGTTTTGGGGCTGTCGCTGGGCAACACGGACTTTCAACTCCCTCCAAAGGATTTATATGGGTTTGAGATCTGGAGACTGGCTAGCCCACTCCAGGATCTTGAAATGCTTCTTACGAAGCCACTCCTTCGTTTCCCTGGTGGTGTGTTTGGGATCATTGTCATGTTGAAAGACCCAGCCTCGTTTCATCTTCAATGCTCTTGCTGATGGAAGGAGGCTTGCAGTCAAAATCTCACAATACATGACCCCATTCATTCTTTCATGTACACGCATCAGTCATCCTGGTCCCTTTGCAAGGAAACAGCCCCAAAGCATGATGTTGCCACCCCCATGCTTCACAGTAGGTATGGTGTTCTTTGGATGCAACTCAGCATTCACTCTCCTCCAAACACGATGAGTTGTGTTTCTACCAAACAGTTCTACTTTGGTTTCATCTGACAATATGACATTCTCCCAATACTCTTCTGGAACATCCAAATGCTCTCTAGCAAACTTCAGACGGGCCCGGATATGTACTGGCTTAAGCAGGGGGACATGTCTGGCACTGCAGGATCTGAGTAGTTTGTGACTGACGGTAGCCTTTGTTACGTTAGTCCCAGCTTTCTGCAGGTCATTCACTAGGTCCCCCCGTGTGGTTCTGGGATTTTTACTCACCATTCTTGTGATCATTTTCAACACACGGGGTGAGATCTTGCGTGGAGCCCCTGATCGAGGGAGATCAGTGGTTTTGTAGGTCTTCCATTTTCTAATTATTGCTCCCACAGTTGATTTCTTCCCACCAAGCTGCTTGCCTATTGCAGATTTAGTCTTCCCAGCCTGGTGCAGGGCTGCAATTTTGTTTCTGGTGTCCTTCCACAGCTCTTTGGTCTTCAACATAGTGGAGTTTGGAGTGTGACTGTTTGAGGTTGTGGACAGGGGTCTTTTATACTGATAACAATGTCAAACAGGTGACATTACTACAGGTAATGAGTGGAGGACAGAGGAGCCTCTTAAAGCAGAAGTTACAGGTCTGTGAGCCAGAAATCTTGCTTGTTTGTAGGTGACCAAATACTTATTTTCCACCTAATTTGCAAATAAATTCTTTAAAAATCAGACAATGTGATTTTCTGGATTTGTTTTCTCATTTTGTCTCTCATAGTTGAGGTGTACCTATGATGTCAATTACAGGCCTCTCTCATCTTTTTAAGTGGGAGAACTTGCACAATTGGTGGCTGACTAAATACTTTTTTTTCCTCACTGTAAAATGCCTTTGCAAAGTCCAGGAACACTATATCTGTAATTACCTGGGGATGAACTAGAGCCCTTTTTGAAAATAGGCACCACATCTGCCCTGCACCAGTCCCTTGGCACTGTACCAGTCACTAGAAAATCCCTAAAAATTAAGAACAGGGGTACAGCAATGACTGAACTGTAGGGCTGGGCAATTATGACCCAAATCAAAATTAATTGAACATTTTACCTCAATTACGATTACTGAATGATTAATGAATGTAGGACACTCCCCTACTTACATGCCACTCCCTCTATTTATATGCCATGCCATACCACTGAATTTTTGTTTCAGCTATTCAAGTATCAGCAATCCTTATTGGATAACACACAGCCAATGGCAGTGGTATGCAAAATAATTGAAATAATTGATATGAGCAAGTTCTTATCAATTAATTGAGCTGACTTTCAATTTCGAGTACTGGTGGGTGTAATCCATCTGGACCCAGCGTCTTGCTCATGTTTATTTTGTTTAACTTGGTTTGGACCATTTCAATGTTATCCAGTTTAGTACAGGTGCATCTCAATAAATTAGAATATTTTTGAAACGTTCATTCATTTCAGTAATTTAATTCAGAATCAGCGTCTTCCGTGATTGTGTGTCCTACTGAACCAGACTGAGGGACCATTTAAAGGCTTAGGAAACCTTGGCAGGTGACACACTGAATTTACAATACTGAACTTTTTTACAGTATTCTAATTTTCTTAGATTTTGGTTTTCATTACCTGTAATCCATAATCAACATTTACAGAAATAAAACACTTGAAATAGAACACTCTGTGTGTAAAGAATCTAGAAAATATAGGAAGTCACTTTTTTAACTTAATTACTGAAATAAACGTTTCAAAGATATTCTAATTTATTGAGATGCAACTGTATGTTGGTTGATGTATTACCAGCAATGGTAACACCTACAACAACTACTCCATGTTCTTCTATATATACAGAGCTAAAGACATATTTAGTAGCTCTGCTTTATCTTTGTTCCTGGTGATCAACTCTCCATTATCATTATTTAAGGGACCTACCTTGGTTTTTTTGTATTTATATATTTAAATAATTTTTTGAAGTTAGTTTTGCTTTCCTTAGCCACCTGACTTTCATTATGTATTTGCGCTGATTTTATTTCCGTTTTACAGAATTTATTAATGGGGTTGGTCAATTTTCAGACCAATATTGAGAGACCAATGTTATAGACACTCCCGGAGCCATCAGCAAAGGGGTACATGACTTTGGGATGGGGGAACCAATAACTCCTGCAGTTTCTTCTTTGTGCAGTAGTTGTGTGGATTTATACAGGCTGGTTCAGCTTTAAGAGTATATGTGTGTATATTCAGCCCTGGGAGTATATAGTGCCTAGTGTGTTACTGTAGGGAGGGAGGAGTTTAGGAATAGATGTCACTTCCTGTCTTATTCATCTCTTCCGCTTTCTCTCACCACAAGGACTGGAGGAAACATTTCCCTCCCACCCGCCCTTTTTTAATCACTATTTTACAATAGCTTTTTTCACGTTTACCTGTATAATGTATGTATTATTGTATCATTTCTTTGCTTGATACTGTAATTGTATATCTGGCCATATATACAATTCTAAGATGACTTTGATGCGTTAATGTTAGCATTATACTTCTAAGCCCAGGGAAAGGGCAGTCCTCCAGCCATGGTTCCCAAGAGGTTTCCTCCACATGGGGTTTTTCCTCTCCTGAGTGCTGTAGGATGACTCTTCGTGAGTCAGAGGTTTGCCATGTTTAGTCCATATTTCATAGTATTTGCCTGAACATTTAGTTTTAAGTTATTTGTTCATGGCATTGGCAATAAGTGTGGAAATAAATTGAAATATTAAGCAAAAAGAAAAATTATAAAGGGAGTCAGTTGTATGTAATAAAGTGTTACATGTCACATGGTCCATTAGTAAACTGTCACAGCTTTACTTTTGCGGTTGAGGAGTCAGGTGGAAGTTGCAGGCAAGTTATTGTGGACTTATTTTAACTAATAGAGGAGGTTAAACCCAGGGCCGGTTTTAGACAAAGTGGGGCCCTGGGCAAAATTAAAAGCAGGGCCCCAAATGCTGATATGCAAACAACACCATTGTCTTGCAGTGGCAACACCTATAATAACGCCTCCTTTCTGCCAACAAAGTAGTAATAACAAGCCCCATTTTACCACACACAATTCAAGTGAGCACCTATGTACCACCTAATAGATTTTTGCACCCAGTCATCAGCTATTATAGCGCCTCCTTATAAATAATAGTTCCTGCTTATAAATAATATTACACCCTCATCAGTAATAGCTCCCTTATAAATGATAATTAGTGCCCTCTATCAGTATCATAATAATACTGCTCCCTTATTAATAAAAGCCCTCTCATAAATAATAGTTACCCTTATAAATAATAGTCCCCATTATCACTAATAGCCCCCTTTATAAATAAGCCCACTTAATTATACCCCCTTATAAATAGTTCCCCTCTTATAAATAATAGCTCCCCCTTATAATGGATGCCTTATATATAATAATTCCCCCCTTATAAATAATAGCCCGTCTTATAAATAATAGTTAACCCTTATGATAGCCCCCTCATATTTAAGTTTCCCAATTATATATAGTAACCCACCCTTATATATAATAGTTCCTTCCTTTTAAATAAGAGCCCCCTTATATATAATAGTTCTCCGTTATACAGTGTCGGACTGAATGGCCTTAGGCCCACCAGATGAACTTGTTCTGGGGCCACCCAACAGCTTCCTGCTAATAGCCTATACCACGGCTCCTTCACTTAAGTCTTACATATGTGCTGACTATCTGGTGTTACTGAGTATGTTCCCAGTATAGTCAGCCCCTACAGTACTGTGCAGGCCCCAATAACTACATGGCCGGGTTCATGCACAGTACTGTATGGGGAATGACATGGAGCACTACACGAATGTGCAAGATTATAGTGAGGGAGCTGTGATGCAGACATAGCACACAGGGCTGCCAGCCGGAATTTTGAACACCCCTCCCCCCACAGTATAATGCTCCACATGGTATATAATGCTCCACAGTATAAAATGCTCCCCTGAGCGCTCCACAGTTTCCCCACATGGTATATAAGACTCCACACAGTATAATACTCCACAGTGGCCCACACAGTATACTACCCCTTATTGGCCCCAGATAGTACAATATGCTCCTCAGCAGCCCCACACAATATAATATGCTTCATACAGTATAATATGCACCCCCCAGTATAATGCTCCACAATGGCCTAACACAGTATAACATGCTCCACAATGGCCTCCACACAGTGTAATATACTCCCCAGAGGGGTTCCCCCAGTATAATGCTCCACAGTGGTCCCCCATAGTATAATATGATGCCCACAATCCCCCCCCAGTATAATGCTCTACAATGGCCCCACAGAGTATACTATAATCCCGAAAAGCCCCACACAATATAATACACTCCACAGTGGCCCCACACAGTATAACAGGCTCCCCACACTGCCCGTTCCCCCCAGTTTAAAGCTCCAGAGTGGCCCATAGTATAATATGCTCCCCAGAGGGCCCCCGCTAGTATAATGCTCCAAAGTGCCTCCCCAGTATTTTGCTCCACAGTGGCCCCATGCAATATATTATGCTCCCCAGAGCGTCCCCCCAGTATAATGTTCCACAGTAGGCCCCACGCAGTATAATATGCTCCCCAGAGGGCCCCCTAGTATACTGTTCCTTAGTTCCCCCCAAAAAAAAATGCCCCACAGTGGCGTCACGCAATATAATATGCTCTGCTGATGGCCCCCCCAAAATAATGCTCCACAGTGTCCCCACTCAGTATAACATACTCCAGAATGGCCTCCACGAAGTATAATATACTGCCCAGAGAGGTTACCCCAGTATAATGCTCCACAGTGGCCCAAAACAGTATAATATGCTCTCCAGAGCCCCCCCAGTATAATGCTCCACGGTGGCCCCACACAGTATAATATACTGGAGAGCATATTATACTGTGTGGGGCCACCGTGGAGCATTATACTGGGGGGGCCTCTGGAGAGCATATTATACTGTTTTGGGCCACTGTGGAGCATTATACTGGGGGGCCCCTCTGGATAGTATATTATACTGTTTGGGGCCACTGTGGAGCATTATACTGGGGAGGGGTCCCTCTGGAGAGCATGTTATATGCTGTGGGGCCTCTATGGAGCATTATAAAGTGGAGGGGCTCTGGAGAGCATGTTATTTTCTGTGGGGCCACTTTGGAGCATTATACTGGGGGGCCCCTCTGGAGAGCATAATGCTCAAACGTAACCCCACAGAATATAACATGCTCTCCAGAGCTCCCCCCGCACATTATAATGCTCCACAGAATATAACATGCTATCCAGAGGGCCCCCTCCCCAGTATAATGCTCTACAGGGGACCCTCACAGTATAACATGCTATCCAGAGGGGGCCCCCAGTATAATGTTCCACAGTGGCCCTACAGACTGCGTCAGTGCTATTATTATGTTATACTCTGGGGTCTCTTCAGACCCCAGAGTATAATTATCGAAGGCCCAGGGAAGGGAAGGGAAAATAACAAACAGTTATACTCACCTTGTTCTTACCTCTCCTGGGCCTCCTCGCACTGTTCCGCTATACCCGCCGGCAACCACTTCCTCTTCTCTGCGGCTGACGTCACGCGTTGTGGACGTCACCGCTGAGGCCTGTGATTGGGCCTCAGCAATTACGTGAGGCAAGCTGTCAGCACGCCCCACGTGATCGCTACGGCTGAGGACTGGCCTCAGCGGTGATGTCCGCAACGCTAGAAGATGAGCCAGGACAGGTGAGTAAAAATGTTTGTTATTTTTACTCACCTCGGAACGGGGCCCTGCGGCACATGATGCAGGGTCCCTTTCTGTTATCTATATGGCCGGGCCGGACTCCGGGATCCGGAGTCATCAGGCGCCGGATCCCGGGGGCCCCTTTCGGGACGGGGCCCTGGGCAATTGCCCAGTTTGCCCCCCCCCCCCTAACGCCGGCCCTGGTTAAACCTCATGGTGGTGAACAGGCTGAGCTTTGGAAATGGCCAGCCTGAAGGGTGTCGTAATAGTAATGTCATGCAGGGGCTGGCACAGTGGTTAAGCACAGGGTCGTTGGTGCCCTTAAAGTGTATTGGCTCTGCTAGAATTGCAAGCCGGAGCGTGTCGCCCCTTTATTGCTGTCTGGCCAGGTGCTGTATGTCAGACAGCTGGGGATCTCACAGTATTCATGAATCCCAATGCTCTAGCACTTCACCTGACTCCTTCTGTGATTATTTTAGTTTTGTGATTTAAATAAAGCTGTGGCCATTTTGACACCCAAAATAAAGTGTTTTGTGCGTTTATTCAAAAGTCAATGTTTACTGTACACTGTGTTCCAAATTATTATGCAAAAAGTGTTTAGGAGTTATAAGGTAAGAATTTTTTTGTTTGTCAGTTAAACTCATTGATGGTGATGTGTGTCAGGGCTCTTTATATCACTGAAAGCAATTGCAGACACCTGTGCTAATTAGTTTGGCAGGTGTGTCCAATTAAAGGCAAGACTACTTAAGAAGGCTGTCCCACATTATTAAGCAGCCTACATTTTCGGCCAAAATGGGAAAGAAAAAGGATGTGTCGGCTGCTGAGAAGCAACAAATTGTGGAGTGTTTAGGTCAAGGCATGACTACAATCAACATTGCCAAGACACTTCATCGTGATCATCGCACAATCAAGAAGTATGTAGCTGATTCACAGCACACACGTGTGCGTGCTGATAAGGGAAAATTGAGGACTCTTTCCAACAGCCAATTACGTCAGGTTAAAAGAGCAGCTTCAAAAATGCCTTGTCATAGCAGCAGACAAGTTTTTGAAGCTGCTGGTGCCTCCAACGTCCCCCCGAACAACAAGATGCAGGGTCCTTCAGAGGTTTGCAGCTGTGCGTAAGCCATTCTGTCGACCTCCTCTGTCCACTGCACACAAGCAGAAACGGCTCCAGTGGGCCAAACAATACATGAAGACTGACTTCAAAACTGTTTTGTTCACCGATGAGTGCCGTGCAATGCTCGATGGTCCAGATGGATGGAGTGGAGGATGGCTTGTTGATGGACACCCCATGCAAACACGGCTACGGCGCCAACAAGGAGGAGATGGAGTAATGTTTTGGGCTGGAATCATGGGGAGAGAGATTGTCGGCCCCTTTAGGATCCCTGAAGGGGTAAAGATGAACTCCATAATGTATGTGGAGTTTCTCAAACAGCACTTCCTGCCATGGTTCAAGAAGAAGAACCATGCATTCCGCAGAAAGATCATTTTCATGCATGATAATGCACCGTCTCATGCTGCAAATAACACATCTGCATCTCTGGCTGCTATGGGCATAAAAGGGGACAAACTTATGGTGTGGCCCCCATGCTCCCCTGACCTCAACCCCATTGAGAACCTCTGGAGCATCATCAAAAGGAGTGTCTATGATGGCGGGAGGCAGTTCACATCTAAGCAACAGCTCTGGGAGGGTATTCTGTCCTCATGCAAAACAATTGAAGCAGAAACCATCCAAAAACTGACAAATTCAATGGACGAGAGAGTTCAGAAGCTTCTTTCGAACAAGGGGTCCTATGTGCAAATGTAACATCACCTCGAATAAAGTTTTGGCTTGAAAACTGTTTGATTTCAGTTTGTAATAACCTGCTAATGCTTATAATTTCACAATGACCATTTTTTTGTTCTTAATAAAAATGAAAAGGTTGCAAATTCTGCTGTGCATAATAATTTAAAACATGCATTTTGAGTGTTTATTTTTTTTTAAAATATACTGTTATCATAGGCAGTTTGTTCAAAAACCTTTCAATTATACTCGAATAGTTGATGACTGGAAAATTACAATGACTGCAATTCATATAGGTAATTTTGAAAAATATGAGAAAATATTATTTGCATAATAATTTGGAACACAGTGTAGTTTGGGTGGTTTTAGGAAGGAGTGAGGGTCCATCCCATATCCAAAAGTCATGTTTTATACAGTTGTACAATTTTCCAATATATTTTCTGTATTAATTCCTCACAGTTTTCTAGATCTCTGCTTGCTGTCAGTCATTCTGCTTATTCCTAGTGGATAAAAATCAGTCCATGGCCATGT
Organism: Leptodactylus fallax; assembly: GCA_947044405.1. NCBI lineage: Eukaryota > Metazoa > Chordata > Amphibia > Anura > Leptodactylidae > Leptodactylus > Leptodactylus fallax. The sequence goes on from CAMRHE010000026.1 coordinate 366,185, forward strand.
GATGAACAGAGGTGCCCAGCTTGTTATAATCACAGCACAGAGATCAGACATCTGCCTGGTAACAAGCTGTTGCGTTTGTGTGTCCATCACATGACCATTGACTGTATATCACATGACCAAAGGCTACAGCTGAACCTTTGGATTTATATTTTTTTAAATGGGTGTTTTTTATTGTTTATCGCCCTTTTAACTGTAGCTGTAAGCCATGGGGGTTAATTTAAGATGTTTCTACTTGTTCCCTATTGGTATACGTTTTGGTATAGACTTACTCAACACAGATTTAAATGTCTCCCACTTAACCTCTGTATCACTATTGACAATAGCCGGTGTCCTCCCAGCACGGTCTGGTTCTGCTGCTTTGGTGTCTTCTCAAAGTGATACTGCTAGCCAGCTGTGACATCCCGGATCCCTTCCGCCAAAGCCATTGATTGGCCTCAGCAGTCACTTGTGGCGGGGACTTCCGCCAGAAGATAACAGTCCCGAAGGACCGGACCACCAGTGAAAGGGGAGTATGATTTTTTTTTTTCACTGCCCCCAGCCAATGTAAAAAATAATTTTTTTGCCTGGACAACCCCTTTAAGTACAGCCTGTAACGTAGGAAAATTGACCTTTTTAAAACTGAGGGATTTTGCCCTCCTAACCGTTGCTTGTTTTTTACAAATGACTCTGGATAAGGTGGTCAATGAAAATATAGAAGCAGTGCTTCTGTAAATCTCTTTATACTCAATAGGCCTATTTAGTTGTGTTAGAGTACCTTGTATATGAAACTTTTAAAAATATGTAACCAACATCTATGGCACAAATTTATAACAGAGCATGCTGCAAATTTGAAACAATTCTTATTACGAAGTTCTGAGTAAGGCTAAGGCTCCATGTACCAAGCTGCTGCAAAAAACGTTGCAGAAACTCAAGCATTTTTGACACTAAGACCCCATGTAGTGGGACGCAGCAAAAGAGTGGTGCGGGAAAAACCGCGGCAGCAACGCATCGTGTTATTTTCCGCAGTGCTTTTCATAGAAAGTCCGCAGAGTTTTCCTCTGCGAACTTTCTGCTTCAATTATACCTATAGGGCAACCGCCAGCGAGTATTTTTCTGCAATGTGTGGATGGGATTCGCCTTTAAACCGACCTTAAGGAAATTTTTAGCTGTATCTGATAGAGTATGGTAGATAGAGAGATAGATAGATAGATAGATAGATAGATAGATAGATAGATAGATAGAACTGGTACACAAAACGTGGTTTCTAAAGGAGGCAACCCCTTTAACAGTACTGTACTTCAAAGTCTCAATCTTTTACAAATCAGGTATTTCCATATAATGAAAATATAACAATGATGGAGAAAGGTTGAACTTGATAGACCTGTGTCTTTTTTAACCTGTGTAACTGAGCATAAAAAGTATGGTTTGTACCTTTTGAATTTTTTGAAAATTGTAGCACATTCTCTTTTGTGGTTCATATATTGCTATGGGGAAATCTTAATGAGATATTTGCCTTAGGCCTATAAATGCCTTTTTAAAGTACTGGCAAGCTCCCATGACCTGGTGATTCACCATTTCATTTGGTCATATTATTATTACTACATTTTTATGTATGATAAAAAAAATCTCACTACTTGAGAGGAATATATATATGACAAATAACCTACTGCAAATTCTTAGCCTACATTTACATGACAGTAATAACCGGCCATGTGATGGCCGTTTCTTTAACAGTTGTCACACAGCTGCATTAAATTTACTGGGTGTGAATGGGGGGTATTTTGATCACCGATTTTTTTAAGGGCCGTTTTAACGTCACAAAAAAAAAAAAGAAATAACCTATTTTTTTCTTTTTTTAAAAAAAACCAATAAATAATTTTTTGGGGAGGTGCTTTTTTTTTTTTTTTTTTTTTTTTTTGTTTTCGCCGCTGTTGTGGTTTTTTTTCGGGGGGGGGGGGGGGGTTCAGTGCAAGTTTTGTTTTGTAAATACAGTGAGTCAGACACATGTGAGGCAGAGCTGCTGGGGGGAGAGATGTGAGCAGAGCTGCTGAGACAGACATGTTATGTCTGGGGGAGTCTAAGAGCCACTTGTTCCTCTTTACTTCACAGTATATAGTTAGGTATGTGTTACCACCTATATACTCACAGGACCTAGCTAGTAACCATAGTTAGGGATCCATATATATATATATATATATATATAGTTCAGGGCAGTGATAGGTTAGGCTTCCGAAGGCCAACTAGCTAGTTAGAGGCCCGGTGGCACTAGTAGTTTAGCTGGCAGGTTAAGGACTCAGTGTTAGGGTAGTCAGGCCTGCATCTACTGTCGTCACCGTCGCCCTGTTTGCTGCCTGTGAAGAATCTCACCATCATCATCATCTCCTGATCGGCTGTCTGTCATCTCCTGGAAGAATCCGAGGATCCACAGTCATCCACAGGGGCCCCTGCATCTCTTCTGTTGCCTGGAGGTATTGTGCACTGGACTCTTGCTATATATCTATATATATACCCGGGTATATAACTTAAGACGGTTGAGGACTTGCTGGTTGTTGTAGTATTGCTGTGTTCTGAGTATATTTTATGTATGTATTATTACCCTGTTGATTCTTATAAAGCTACTGTTATAACCTTATGTGGTATCTGTATGTATTCTTCAGACTGTGAGATTAGTACAGTGATCCTTGTTAAGGCTACTAACTGTACTTCATGGGTAAGTCCCAGGAAGATATTCTCCCTGTAATACAGAGGCTCTATCCTGGGTGGAGGCACTGATATATTTCATATATGTTCCCACTCTTCCCTTCAGCGAAGGCTTCAGGTCCCATTATACACACAGGTCAGCGCCAGAGTCGGTTGCGGGAGGGATAATACTCATACCCCCCCCCCCCCAAATAGGGCTACACACTCAAATGTATGAGGGTCCCATGAACATGAGGTGCACGATGGCAGTGAAAACTGTCAATTTTTCATGACCATTTCATATCACAGTTCCGTGAATATAATCTAAAATGTAGGCAACTGCTGTCTACTAAACAGGGGGATTTAAAAGAGAGTTATGGATGGATTGATACACACTAAAAAAAGGACTATTTGCCATTCTCTTTCAGATGGTTAATCTGGTCTCAATGTTCATTACATCTGAGTGGTAGCCACATCCCTGACATCCTCATCTGTTGTGGAATTTCGCTATCCTCTTGGACGAGCATTTAGGCGTATTTTTGTGGTCAGTAGAAGTCTGCCAATTGAACACTGGTCACAACGAATGCTGTTCCTATGGTAAATTAAATAATCTATGAAGTTCAAACAAAAATATGTTATCCCTTTAAGTCAGCCCTTGTTTTCATAATGCCTTTCATTTTGTTTTATCTTATGCCAAGAAAGGTTGTGAAATACTGCACTGCAAATAGTGATAAGACATAAGCACCTTACTGACATGGAAAGAAATAAAATCTGCCTCAGGGCTCTCCTACTCTCTGCTGCGCTCCTTCTTGAAACACAAACTAGATTCAATCCAATTCCCATTCACTTCCTTTTCTGTACACTGATCTCTTTCTCTAGCTTTCTCCCTCTGTCATGTTGTTTGAGGAGAAAATCCCCGTTCTAAAGAAGGATGATGGCGTAGGATGTAGGATGACTGCTGAGATGTGCTTCATTATGCTCCCGATTGATGCTTCCGCTCTAATTTGATGGCCTCAGGTTGCCCCAGAGCAGGTCACATGGTTTCGCAAACTTTACTCACCCCTTAGTTTCCATAGAAACACTGTGCTAAATACCACTAGGTTTCATTTGGTGGCAATGGGTTAAAAGAGTTGTGGCTTTTAGTCTATCTGGTTGAACAGATCAGACATTTATCTGTATGAATATTGTATTACAGTGAAATACCTCACTGCTCTTTGTAGTTAGCAAGAGATCCTGGGTAAAGAACAGTTAAACTGCTACTATGATACAAGAAGTGAAAATCAATATTTAGGCCCACAGGGTCCCAATGCAAAAAAAAAAAAAAAAAGATATTTTTTTTTATTTGAATTTTACTGGATACTGTTTTGACTAGTATAGTCTTTTGTGGTATACTGAGATGAATAAGAGCACTCTTTTGAGATTCATCTGGCTACTGTAACCCCATGGACATGTTTAGCGTGTATGTAGAGAACTTTTCAGATGTACTTGCTAAACATACATTACAAAGCCTTAGACGTTATACACACGTCCACCTATCACGTAGTGTGGCATCTGCCTTTTTTTTTTTGGACACCATACGTATCCAATCATTTCAATGTGTTTATTCAGACGATTGTGCTTTATTTTTCTTAGATGTATGTCTGTAGAATAAAACAAACATCGGCAGCACATCCTTTTTCTTCAGTGTTGCTGATGTATCACACCAATGTAAGTCTAGGGGTCAGTGAACAAAAAACTGATGACATCCATGTGTCTTCAGTTTTTCATTGACACAGAGACATACAAAGTATAGAAAATTAAACAAATAAAGTTGACCTGCTTTTCACAGACATGAAAAGCAGATCAACCACGAACTGCACACCACCTGCAAATGAGCAGGGTTGGGTGCTGTTGGTGAATAGCGCAGACGTGTGAATGAGGCCTCAGTCTAACTGTTCAGTCACAGCAAGGACAATAGCAACTAAGTATGTTCTTCAATTTATTCCCAATTACAAAATGGTACAGATAAACTGAGATTGCTGTAAAATAAATACAGTTCTTCCATAAAGGTTATTTAATTGAAACATAGCATTGTATGGCAACACAGTGAATGGGTAACAAAATAATACACAGCTGGGAAGAGTGAGCCAGAGCAGAAGACACATTTTCTTGGCAGTAATTCCATCCAGCTAATGGAGTGGGTAGCTAAGCAGAGAACCCTCCCTCTACATCATCTATATCCCAGATAGGACATAGGCACATATGTTGAGACAACGTCTTTGAGAATACTCCTAGTAAGACAGTAAACCAATAAGGGCTAGTGTGCACTTAGGGGGCTCTATATTTTCAGAGGTGTCCTAGATGGAATGTAAAATTCTCTTAGGTGTGTATTAGGAACAAATTGTTAGGATACCAGCACTTTATAGACTATTGCTGAGAAGGAACAGGGAAAAACTGAAATCCTTATATGGGAGGTTTATGTAACACTAGAGGTACATCTGTATTCTAAACATTTTGTATGCCTTTTACTAATATTTATTGCAGTACATCTCTATAGATGTATACATGTTGTGCGCTATGTATATATAATATTAGGTTTCTGTACAGTCTGAGTACAGTATATGTAACCTGCATACTATACACAGCTTACAATATCGCATATAGCAAAGAGCTCACAATATATGCCATACCCTTTCTTTTTTCTCTCACTATCTACTGTCTACTTCCCAAACCCTTGTGAGACTCCTTAAGCATCAACAACATCTGATTGGCTCAGTCTGGGCTTCTCTACCACAATGCTGCTCAGCACAGGCAGTGTAAACAAAGAGTATTGGTCACATTTGTGCATATACGCTTAAGGCTGCTTTCACACAATGTTTGTTATTTCCGTTAAATGCATCTGTTTTTACACAGAAACATTAAAAATGTAAATAAATAAAAAGCTGAATTAATACATAGCATTTAACAAACACATAGACTTCTATAGAAAAAAGTTATGCTAAAAGTTTTTAGATTTTATGTCAGTCAGTTTCTTAACTGGAAGCACTAGTCCATTTAGCAGAAAAAAAAATATATATTATGTATATATATATTTTTTTTAAACAAAACCGCATGCAGACAGATACACTGCATCCGTATTTTTACTGAATGAGTCATAAAAACTGGCAAATATTTGCAGATTTATTTAAGTCTGATCCGGTTTTTATTAAAACCTGGACTCCCTACCCAACTTACAAATAAGTGAAGTGAAAGCATACATGTTAGCAAGGGGAGATGCTGCTGTTTGTGACCAGTTATGCTGTCCAAAGCTATAGGAATGTCGTACAAATTTCTGAAAAAGTCTTATGGACAGGGACATCTCTCCTTGAGGAGAGCACCAGTTAAGGTGTGTAGAGTTTTGAGTTGCCTTTCGCCCTCTACTAAGCATCTACATATCACAAGGCATTATGGGAAAGGAGCTGGGAGCTCATGCGCCCTCTGTTGGATGTAACAGATCCTCAGTTTGCTTTTGACTCACCGAGTCTTGAGACAGCAAAAGGGATTTTAGCCAAGCCAGTTTCACTTATCTGCATACAGCGCCGTTTCGGGATTTTTGTCCCTCATCAGTGCAGAGCAAAGTGTGCTGGCTTTGTGGGAGGCAATGAGTGGGTTATGGACAGGGACATCTCTCCTTGAGGAGAGCACCAGTTAAGGTGTGTAGAGTTTTGAGTTGCCTTTCGCCCTCAAACTGAGGATCTGTTACATCCAACAGAGGGCGCATGAGCTCCCAGCTCCTTTCCCATAATGCCTTGTGATATGTAGATGCTTAGTAGAGGGCGAAAGGCAACTCAAAACTCTACACACCTTCACTGGTGCTCTCCTCAAGGAGAGATGTCCCTGTCCATAACCCACTCATTGCCTCCCACAAAGCCAGCCAGTACACTTTGCTCTGCACTGATGAGGGACAAAAATCCCGAAACGGCGCTGTATGCAGATAAGTGAAACTGGCTTGGCTAAAATCCCTTTTGCTGTCTCAAGACTCGGTGAGTCAAAAGCAAACTGAGGATCTGTTACATCCAACAGAGAGCGCATGAGCTCCCAGCTCCTTTCCCATAATGCCTTGTGATATGAAAAAGTCTTAAACTTTCTTTGTTGTTCCTTTCAACCAATCACCAATCACAGCACACAATTTATTTTTTAAGAGCTCCACTGGAGATAAAAGCTGTGCTGTGATTGGTTGCTATTGACAACAAAGAAAATTCTTCTTACAGGCAGTTCATATATTTTTTAGTTAAAGGTTTATCACAGAGTGTTAGGGAATCTAACTCTATAGGCAATAAACTATCTAGATGGCCACACACACTAGATTCTGGATGGCCATCTTACCATTGAACAATCCCACCATGAACATTAGCAACTAAACTGCCCAATTGGGGGGTTTAGTTGTTACAAAGAAAACATGTGATGAAGTCTGTGCCAAAAGCCACCGATCATGGCACACACAGATATTTTTGCTTAATTGTTTGTAAGACAAATTTACAAGAGAGGAAGCATAATGTAAAGATTTGTATGTTTTCTGTTTTTTGGACCTGGATCTGATCTCGACTTTAAAATACTGACTGTGTGAAAGTGAAATACAACTGTAGCAAACACTCAGCTGTGAAAAGTGTTCTCTGCACAGGCTTTCAGAATCTGTATGCACAATGGAATTTCCCCATTTATTGACAGCATGCAGAGATAATATAGATGAGGAAGTATTAAATATTTGTGAAACTTGTCAAATTTATAATTACAAATAATGTTGTAAAAGGGGGTTTACAGGTTCGCAGTATTAATGGTTCATACTTATTACAGGCTAGCCATATAAGATAGATGAAGAAGATGCTACACTAGCTGAAGTACCATGGCCCTTTCAAACAGACAAAGGGTGGGGTGATATTTATCTGAGGGTGATCTGATATTTACGGCCTACCAAAATTATGAACCAATAAAACGTCCTTTAGAGTTAAAGAAAAATATTTAAAGGTCAATTAAACGGCAACCAATAAGATGTAAGAGAAATTTTTCAAAATATGTTAAACAGTATCATATATCACATCAGCGATACAAATTGTGGCCACTGGGAAGGAGGTTTACAAGATTTGTAAGGAGGCTTAAATTACAGCACAGCAGGCCCTCTTAAAATTGCCCTTACAACAGCTACATAAAATTAAAGTAAATGAAAAAATAATGAATATATTAGTGCGTCCTCATACAGCGTGAACATGAAATGCCAATTACAGTGATGATTAGCCATCAAAACTAAATAGTGATCTCACATGGGTCACCACATATTGCTTTGTATGGGACATACAAATTAGTGTTGTCCTGCGATAGCCATTTGAAGCAGAGGCCATAACATGGATATGCTGCAATTTTACTGTTACAGTTCCTATGGGCATAAAAAATGGAGTGAAATTACAGATGTAGCAGGGTTAACCCGAACTTTTGCAGTTGATTAAACTACTGCAATGTGATATCTTTTCACAGAAGCCTACAAAAGTCAATGAAAAGCCATCGGAAGGTGGAAACACCGCTTTTTTTTGTTTCATATTTTGCTGCAATTTTTTTTTTTTTTTTTTTTTTGAGTGGATTGAGCAGACGGGAGAAGTATAAGAACTTCCTATATATTTCCCATTCCTTTTGTAGCCATTCTTGGCTTTGGCTTAAAAAACGCAGCAAAATCTGCAACAAAAAATACTGCATTTCCAAAAAATGTTTTTGCTATGACTTTTTTTGTTTGACATTGTCTGCCAATAATTGGAACACAGTAACAAACCCCTTGCCTGCTGCTTCCTGACAATGCCCACCTGACAGTACAGAGCCTGAATAGCAAATCAGGGGCCAAAAGTAACAGCAGTGACTCCTTAGGAACGGTGAGGGCTAGAGAAAAATTCCAACTGTTTCAGAATCAGTGTAGCAGCACCCATTAACAGATACTAAGTACTGGAGTTGATCTCTGTACTCAGGTACTCTGTAAAGAGGACCTTTCACCACCAACTCCAACTCATTGCATCTTACCACAGACACTATTACACTTATTCCAGCACAACTGAAATTTTCTCTTTAGCCCCTATTATTCCTGAGATATAATTTCAGTTAGTTTAAGTACAATTATACTCTCTACTGTCAAGTGGACAGTCCTGGGCAGGAACAGACAGCCTGGGACCTCCCACCTGACAGCAGAGAGCATAACTGTGCTGAAACTAACAGAAATGATTGTTCGGGAACAGTGGAAGTTAGTGAAAGAATTCCAACTGCATAAGAATCAGTGGAGCATCCTATTGAAAAGTTACAGAGAGTTGGAGTTGGTGGAGATAGAGAAAGGTCCCCTTTAAGATAGAGGTTTCAAATGCTGTTTGTAACTGCTCTTTTCTGGCCAAGAAATTAGATCCTTTCTACATTAACTCAGAATTTTACGATAAACATAGAATTAGGCTATATGATAATATAATATATCGGGTATATGAAAATGGGTTTTGTAAAATGGACAACCCTTTAAAGGGAGACTGTCACCAGGGTGAAGTATATTAAACCAGCAGCAATATAGTAAGATAGGTCAAGCTCATCTGAATGTAACACTTTTCCCATGAAAATTCATGTCCAGATATTATGTTATTTCACCATATGCAAATGAGCAGTCTGGATCACCGAGGGCAGCACTGTTGCTCCAAAATGCTACGCCCCATACTGCTAAAATATGCTGTCCTTTCTCCCTCCCTAGCAAGGTAGCTATTCCAAAATCTCGCCTAGCCCTGTGTTCTTGCATTTGCACCAGCATATTAGAGCAGTCTGGGGTGTAGCAGATTAGAGCAATGGAGCAACCCTCTGTGCCCCAGATTGCTCATTTGCGTATTGTAAAATAAATTAATATCTCAGCAATGGATACAAGAATTTTCATGGGGAAAAAGGCATTAAATTCAGGTGCGCCTGATCAATGCAACTGTGTTGATGGCTTAATATGCCTCAGCCTGGTGACAGACTCCCTTTAAGAGTACAACAATAGCAAAATAAACAAACCACAACACTGGAATACATATTACATTATAACCAATGTTAATAGCATTAGCTGTGAATTGTGACAGGTCTGTGTATCAAGTCTTATGAGTCTGTGGTGACCTGACTGCTATAACCCTCATTAATCTCAAGAAAACAGTGCACAGTCACCTTTAAAGTAAATGTGACATATAGAAATAACTGTAGTCTATAAAAGTCTATGGTGGCAAAACTCCATTAAAGGTCTATTCTTAGTTCAAGTTCAAGGCTGAGCTGCAGTGACGGGCATAGCCACATGTTAAGCTACTATGGCTGGTATGGGTCATTAACATGTGTTACCTTTAAAGAGGTTTTTCTGGACCAAATATATTGATGACCTGTCCTAAGAATAGGTCACCAATATTAGATCAGAGAGGGTCCGACAGATGTTGGAGCCCTGCTGCCTGCTGATCTGATACTAATGAATTATCCTATGGTTGAATCATCACTCAATATGTTTGTCCCAGAAAACCCCTTAAAGTTCAAACTTTAATACTTTTTTAAATATATTTTTCATGTGTATCATTACAAGTGGAACCACAATGAGTGAGGCCACCATTTATTTCATACATTATATTAAATATTCTTAAAATTTGCTCAAAGTAATTAAATCATCAAAAGTTCAATCAGAACTTTTAGTTTAGACTAAGTTTTTATGCTGTAAAATAATCTGTTGCTCAATAATGTTTTTCAGAGGGATTTTCATGGACTTTAATATTGATGACCTATTCTTGGGATAAATCATCACAGTCTGATTGATGGTAGTCCAAACCCTAGTACCTTCACTGATCAAATGACTGAAGGGGCCGTAATAGTCTTCATCTACTACAAAATGTTTGTGATTCTGCCTAGTAAACAATGAAAGAGATTCACTGCTCGCCAAAGTGACAAGGTCCACTCAGTCAGCTGGTCATGGTAGTGCACAGAAATGGACCCCACTGATCTGACATTTTGATGGTATGCCTAAAAAGGCTCTCAATATCTCAATATGAAAGTCCAAGAAGCCACCTTTAAAGTTGGTTGGGATTTGGGAATAGAATGTTCTAGATTTTGAATACCTTTTTGTCAGTCAATGAAGTAGGGTAAGGAGATAGACATTCCTCATTACTGGGATGACTTTTGCTGCATAAACAGCTGGATTGGTTCTCACTGAAAGATCAGATTTAAGTAATGCTCTCTAATATTCTCTCTAATGGTGCTAATGCTATCTAATGAGTAATACATACTGGGAGTTAGTAGTCAAAGGCGCTAGGGAAAGAAATGATGAATTATGATTGAACCAGAGGCGTAGAATGAAGGTATCTTTTTATTACAGAGCTGTGTCAGGGCATGAGTGCTATTACACATCTGCATTGTCACTCGCATTAACACACACGTTTGAGACCACAAACGTTTTGTATTTTTTGATCATTTTTAGTCATTTTTGTTGTTGTGGAAAAAAAGCAATGCATAGTTTACCACAAGAGTTAAACATTGTAATAACACCCATAATGTAGCATGTCATGGTTCAAGATATCATGAATACATGCCTGTAAATAAGCACTGCTCTGGAGAGAAAATGACATTTACAGGTGCTCTGTAGATGTTCATTTTACATCCTGGAGCTTGACACTTGTGCCGCAGAATAGGTAAAGAAACCATATTTTTTGTTCTATACTTTTAAACAAGAACTAGATCTGGAAAAAAAAAAAGACCTATAAATTTGCTTAAAATCATAAGCTTTTTGTCTAAAATTATGTAATTGATGTGCCATAGTTTAAAGTGACAGGCAAGCAGTGTCTGTGTTCCCCTAACAATACTTTCTGATCCTGTGTCCTAGCAGCCAAGTGCTACTTCAGCAGGGGTGCACAACCTGTGGACCTGTGATGCTAGTCTGTGCGGCCCTCAACCATCTCTGGCACCCCTCTATTTAGGACTCCTCTGTGTTCAGTACTTCAGAGAGATAAAGATGGTTGTGTATTAATGTAGCTCTCTCCATAGTTGTACATGGGGAAGGTGAAACGCTTGGCTATTTCCCTGATATTCATACACAACAATGGAGAAAGCCATGCCTATGCATGCTGAACTCAATTCATTTTCTGTGGAGTGTCAGCCCGGGTAGCAGAAGATCCCCATTCTCTGGATAAGTCTAAGTTCCAGAAATATCATCAATATGAATGTCATATGCTATCAATATGTCTGATAGCAACACCTCAATATATTTTTATTGCAACCCTTAGTAGTGGAGCAATCTGACAAGGTGTTCCTTAGGCCAGAAAAAGCTGTGCAACCCTGCACCAGAAGGACACTGGATCTCATAGAAACCAGTCAAATATCATTTTATTAGCTATACACAATTAAATGTGATGGGATTCTACACTGTCCAATGTCCCTTTCATATTTTGCAGAACTTAAATTTCACACTTTTTAACACAAAGGGACTTTAGATCTTGTATTGTACAATAAAGTGAATACAGCACAAAAAATACTGCTCTCAAGTCTATACCTTATTGTACCTTAATACCCTGCATATTACCCCAAATACATTGCTAGTTTATTTGCTATTAAATTGAATCTTCTTTAAGATAAAAGTGAGGTTTATCAACATATGTACAAATGATACATGCACTTTCAGTTTTTTGTTTTTTTTTGTGCTAGTTTGCTACACCACTACATAAAGGTTATTCCTAATGGGAAAGAGGAACCCATACAGTTTCTAAACTCAATGGATCATATTCAGCAGTTGATTTATGAGAATTTGTGTCTCCTTTTACACCCCAAACAGATACTACATGTCAAACGCAATACAGAATAACAGTTGATACATATTAGTTGAAATATCGTCCACCAATTTCAATTGTGAAAGCCCATTATTCCAAAAGACCTTGTGCAATATGTTTATACTGCATATTTTCCAGTGAAACTGCAAGTACTTCAATCCCAGCATATATCACTTTCTTCTTATGACATGCTTGGCTGAACACCTTAATGTTTATAAAATGTTCTGTTCACACGAAATCTTTGATTGATAGCCCATCATTCTATACATTCCTACAGTAACACACAGTCATTATGTAAATGATACAGGAGGCTGTCATATACTTGGATGTAATTTAAACTCGTTCTGTCTATTCTGAATTCTGTCACTGACATTGACCCTAACCCTCAAACCACCATCAGTCTTTGTAATTTCCACTCACCCCAGGAAGAGTCTTCTGCTCATGCAGGGCCGTTTGTGCTTTTATGGCTGAGTCTCTGGCACAGTATGTGAGGAAGGCACAGCCTACGGACAGAATGAAAGGGAGACATTTATTGTTTCATGTACAGAGTAATATGTGTATATAAGCATATGGAACAAAAAAATGTTATTCACTCTACTAGTATTATATAATGAAAAAAAGCCTAATATAAAGGCAGACAGGACATGAACTAGACCAATGATAAATATATATGTTTTTCTTTTTGCCAAAAAAAGTACAGATGTATTTTTTTATACTATTAATAGTTATAGCATATAAAACTAGTATGAATAGTTCCTATTCCATGTGAAAGCAGGTAGTTCAATAAATTGCATTCCTTGTTTTGCCCTTAGGCAAAAGATATAATTAAATATCAACAGGAGACCATTTTTCCAATGTCAACTGACATTCCTTTGCTTGGATGTATTGGTAAAACGCAAACATGGCTCAGCTTTTTGACATATGGCTTTTTGCCACCCCCTAAAAATGCAAGGTCTCTCTGCAAGAACCCCCCCCCCCCCCTTAAAGGCTGTGTCTTTGGAGGATGGGAGCAGGGGCAGGAAAGGGATTTTTCTGTCTTTATCGCAAGCATCTTCATTACATGGGAAGGATACGTTTCCATGGAAACGCTTGAAATACCATCTCCTCCAGGTAACAAAAAACAAAACAATTAAACGAAAAAAACAAAACAATTGGGAGCAAAAAAAAAAGAAAGAAAACACCCTCCCCCTCCCACAGAACATCTCATTAACCTCTTCCATCCATGAAGCAGAGTAGAATAGCAGCTTTAAAGCCAGAATACGCTTTCTATCAGCTAGGCATCCTTCAGAGGTAGAACACAAGGGGGATTTCCCTTCCAGCCATAAGCCAGCTGGGGATCTGAGTGGAGGGGGTGATTTGGTAGAAGGATAGGAAAAATGGAGATGCAGAGAATAGCAGAACACAGGTTGCATGAGCAATATCAATATACACAGACACAAATAGACAGGAAAAAATGATGATAACAGGTTGCAAACTATACAGCTGATAGTAAGGAGAGAACACAGAACTGAATCAAACAGATGTGGATCCCCATAAAACAAAAGAACAAAATAGTCAAAATGATGAAGGCTCACACACAAGGATGGAAATGGGGTGAAGACCAGCTACAAACATAAAAGAGGAACACAGTGACAATAAAAGATAAACATGTAGTAAGATATAACAGTTACCGGGGGGCACAGCTACCCAGGGCTTTAGACAGACGATCACATTAAAATTTGCACTCTTCCATCATTCTCTTTAACCATGACATTCATTTACTATAGGGTACTAAAGCCATAAAAAAAGTAATAATTACGGAGTACGGAGGTATATACAGATAAGTCTGAAGCCTCACACACCCAAGGACATTACAGCTCTGTACAATTTGAGTTGTATGAAGTCTTAAGATGGTGCTCATTCAATGTGGCTCTACGACAGCTCTGTATGCCTCCATCTTCATATGGAGATGTATAAACGTTTTCTCAGTCATGTTCGATTGGGGAATATCATCACAATATAGAACAATACTGCAGAATATAGAGTACATGTGATTCTCCAGTAAGAAGCCATAGGTATGCTTCCTTGCACATAACTATGCTTTGTGCAGACCTGCACCAATCACTAGAAAAGGGGTTCTGAGCCTTCTCTTCTTCCCCACTGTAAGACTGCAGTACTTTGAGTGGAGTTCTGATCGCTAATCACATATTGCTCAAAAATTTGCGACTTTTTTCTGCGTTGCGGAACCCATGCCACCTTCATGTATGGGGCATGGCATGGGCTTTGCACTAGAATTATTATCATTTACACCAGCTTGCTGGCATAAATGAGGCCTAAAATCTATACGAGATACAAGTTGGCGTGGATTTCAGTGTGCAGATATAGAGAGTGTGCTTGTCAAAAATGAGGCGCACCCTCTGCTGTTGAAGGGGATATAAAGACTGAAGTTTTATATGCTCATTCTTCCAACAGCTACTCCTCCTGACTGCAAAACCAAGGAAGCATTTTACATGGAGAGGGAAATAAGCCACAACCACATCACAACCCCCCCCCCCCTGACATCTGCCACAAGACCTCCTGGGCCCCACTGCAAAATGGGGCCCCTACTTGCCATGTGCTATCTCTAATACTGGTGCCTTCTTATGTTGTAGAGAGGCCCCCTGAGGCTCCAGGGCTCAGTAGCAATTGCTACCTCTGTACCCCCTATAGACGCCCCTGATGCACATTGTATCTTCTGCCAATTTCTTTCCTCTGATAAAACTGCATTGACATTGCAGAGGATTCAGCATAATTATCTATGAAAAAGTGCTGAATTAATAAACTTGCAATTTACAATGATACAGTGATTTTCATATACCTCTCCAGGTTACTTTCCATTGAGGTATCAATGCTCATGTGTGCACACACACACACACACACACACACGCATATATATATATACACACACACACAAAACACACCCCTATACTCTAACATTTTATTTGGCATAGAGTTCTGGTTTTACCAGAGAGAAAGTTGAATTTTCATTGTGTAATAAATCCACTAGTTCTAAATGAAGAGGATTATGAAGGCTGGAGGGTTAAACTCTCTAAAGCTAGAAAAAGGATAATAAAATGCAGGGACATAACATGACAATGGGTGTCGTCAATACATGGCCCAGTGCTGCGACAGGATTAAAACTGTGGCCAAGCTCCTAAAGAAAAATGCTCAAGGTATAAAGCAAAAACATGGAAGGATCTAGATTGTGCACTACACACCAGAATAAAGGGCAATAATAGAAAGAGAAAATGTAGTAATGTCTAGGAACAAAGGGGAACATACCATCAAGTAATCATCAGCTGGAAACTAGTGAATGGCTTGTACCACTTACTGAGAACACATCAGGGAGATTTATTAATACTGTCTTTAAATACAGACAGTATAAAGCTAGAGCAGACAGGAAGAAAATGTATCACAGTGGCGCATACTTAACACATTTGGTGCACTTTGCTAGGTGTGATAGATGCTTTTCTTTACAGCAGCTCTAAGCTAATTTTCCATCAATATTTTGTTCTAAAATAATGGAGAATGACAGTGTGTATGTGTGGGGAAGCACTGTCCCTGTGAAGTTGATTGACATTTTCCCTGCTTTCGAATCTCTCAGATGTGAGGAGAGCATTCATTGCCAGAACATGCACAGTATAGAAGTGGCATTAGATGGTGGCATCAGATGGAGCAGCCAGCTTTGGGACCTGAACTGCGCATGGGCTGGCCATGAATGCTCTCCTCACGTCTGAGGGGTTCGAAACCAGGGAAGATGTCAATCAACTTTATGGGGTAGTGCTTGGCACAGAAGCAGAGATAGAATTACAGCACATCCAAGATCCAATTGCACTTGATATTACTAGACTCCCTTTAATGATTATATAATATACAATCTCCAAAATCATCTGCCTTAGGAAGTAAGCTAGAGATTGACAACAAACTGTTATGTAGGTGTTTGTAAACTATTAAAATTATACTAGAGTTTATACATACCTCTTTCTCTCTCCTTCATTCATTTAGTCTTGAAAAATATATGATGTGTAAATACCATGCTCATTTTTAATGAATAGTGAAACACATACATAAAAATCAATAGGTCACTTTAAACAAGCGCTTAAAGAAATCTTTATGGTAGTTCATACTTATCCCAAAGCTACAAGCAACTTCACTACATAATAATTTTACTTTATCTATCTGAACAAACTTTGTAAAATGTGTATAGAAATCATAAATATGAAATAACCTTTTTGCTAATAGTATCCAGCCACAACACTCTTCAGTCTTTCATTCAACCTACACACCCATGCTCTCTTTGTATAAAAATATAGCTTTGCAACTGCTACTTGTTAAAAGGGGCTTTGACAATATGCGGATCACAAAAACCATTCTCCCACTGTATAGTACCAGATTGATTCAGTTCAGTTCATCTTGGTTCGACTCGGTTTGGGTACCATGTAGTTGCTTCATGTAGCTGGCTGTCATCAAGTGAGCTGAGCCATGTTTGTACACAAGATCTTCTAGTACCTCACTGACTTGTTTGGTGCCCAGCCTAAAGCAGGTACTAAAGAAAAAAACCACATGGTACCATGTATTTGCATTATCTTTTGCAGTGGAAAAGCAACAAAAGCAATTTGTGGTGAGCTGAGGGGATCCAATATCATGGAATGGAAAAGTAGCTAAAGTGTCTATTAGAGATATTAAATGCGGGGACCCTCATCAACTACCCTAAATTAAGGGCACCTACACAGAACGTCTATCTATCTTGAGGAACCAACACAGACAGAACATAGGTTTCAGCAGGTAACATTTAAGCATCAATTCTCCAGTGGCAATGCAGGAGAACTTGATGCCTGGTTCCTATATAGATTGTAGGTGAAAGATGTGGATCACAGGTCCTACTATGGCCAAAGTGGACAACCCTTTTATTGTTTTCCACTATGAAAAGTTTAACATAATAAGCAGAAGCAGTGGTAAGGTCCAATAAGTAACAGTAAAACAGTTAATTTGATTTAGCTTACTTGTATATTGCCATCAAATTCTGCAGCACTTCACAGACATTGTCAATCACTATCCCATATTGGGCTCACAATCCACATTCACTATCAGTCTTTGGAGTGTGGGAGGAAACACATACAATCTCCTTGCAGATGTTGTCCTTAGTAGGATTCAAACCCAGGACTCCAGTGTTGCAAGGCTGCAGTGCTAACCACTGAGCCACCGGGCTGCCCTATAAAAATGATACCATGTACCCACTTGGTGTGGAAAACCTATAAGAGCTTACACACCCATTTGTAATTATGTCCCTATGCCTAGTATTACCTGGGCAAATACATGACATAACATTGCCGACCTAAGCACAAGAACATACATAATTACAGACTTGACTCCTATGGTTACTTGCTACTGCTTCATTTGGATCACTATAGGAAAATGTCAAATCTTGGGTGTTTTGATCAATTATCTAGTTTTAATAATTAAAAAGGTACTACAAAAGAAACTGATTTTCTTATGACCTTGGATAAATCCCCTTGCTACCATTTATCTAAGGAGTCTAGAAGTAAATCAGACAGAAAAAGTGTCCTAAGACAATTCCATATCCAATGCTAGAGTGAAAGAGAAAAAAAAGAAGAAAATTTAAAAAAAGAATACGTCTGAATGTAGCTGTATAGAACTATCCTATGTAGGTCACATAGATATCAGCAAAATAGAACTGTAAACTCTTGAGAAATTTAATAACTATAATTGGTTAGTCTAAGATATGTTATTTTGCTTGGCCTTTGTGTTAACATGTACCACTTACCTATAGAAACAGATTGTAAAATAAAATAAACCAAAAACAGTCTTTTCTTATTTTCCATGGCATGATTTGCAGATAATATTGAGATAATAATAATAATAATAATAATAATAATAATGAGAATAGTAATTCTAAAATACTAATTTATAGATATATAGATATTTATCCCTATTTTGAGACAAATTTAGAAAGAAAAGAAGGGTACGTTAAGATTCATAAATACGCACACCCTGTTTATATGTAATAACCTCCATACACTGAAAATCCCCACTGATTAGCGGATATTAGCTGCTCCCAGAATTATACAACAGAGCTGGAAGCAGATGGGTTTGTACACCACTATGTAATGGCTGAGCCGGATTACCGCAGATTACTGTACAGAGCCAGAAACACTGTGTAGTTATACCACTGGTGACATCTGATATCAGCTAATTAGTGGGAGTGCTGGGTATCAGATATTGGTTATTAATATCTGATATTGATAACCTATAATAAACCTAAAAAGGTCTTGTCTTGCTAATTTTTTTTTATTGTAGCATGTAGTGTAAGAGTGCCATACTGCCATGATAATAATATGAATATCAATACACCCTCAAAAAGTCAACATAATGCTGCCATATAATACTCATATAATAACATTAGATTTAGTTTGCTCCTTAAGGCTAAGGCCCCACGTGGCGTCCCGCAGCAAAAAAGCAATGCGGGAAAAACCGCGGCGGGAACGTATCGCGGTTCTTCCCACAGTGCTTTAGACAGAAAGTTCACAGAGGTTTCCTCTGCGGACTTTCTGTTTCAATTATACCTATGGGGAAACCGCCGGTGTTTCCATAGGTATAATTGACATGCCGCATGTCCACAGCATGGTTTTTACTGCAAAGTGGGCATGGAATTTGCTAGAACCCCATCCACTCTGCTCCGACTGTAAAATGCTGAAATTTTTTTCTGCGGCGTTTCCACCGTGGGCAAATCACTGCGTTTATGCCATGTAGGGCCCTGGCCTAAAGGGGTTTTCCGGGCAAAATGTATTTATTTTTTTTAAAAAAGGTCTGTTAGTTCTATTAATGAGTTAATAAATGCATCCAAATACCTTTAGCAGTGTTTTGAGTTATTTCTGTGTTTCTCTGGGAGCTCCTGGCATCTTCTGCATTTGTTTACATGGTGTAGCTTCCTTCTGTCTTAGCTAATGCATCATGGTACTTGTAAGCTGACTCACACTATATCCCTCTCACTACCTCCCCCTCCCTGTCTCTCTAGCTATCCCGCCCACTACTAGCCCTTCCCAACTAACTCAACCCACCCCCCCCATCATACTTACCTCTCTTCCTTCCAGACTTCCTCCTGTGAGACCGAAGCTCCCTCTTTTCTGACTCTGCTGGCACGCGCAAAAGTCCCGGCGCTGCTCTGCATCCGGCAATCCACCTCTATTGCGCAGGCGTGGGAGGTACGATGGGGTGGAGTGAGGGGACATTTTCTGGTTAGCGGTGACGTTCTGTTTCCAGAAATGGAAAAACGGAATGTCACCGCTAACCAGAAAATGTCCCTGGGGTGGTCAGAATGTTAATTATACCTACAGAAAAGCCGGAAGTTTCTCTATAGGTATAATAGAAGCAGAAAGTCTGCAAAGGAAACCTCTGTGGACTTTCTGTAAAAATCACTGAAGAAAAAGCCGCGATGCGCTGCTGCCGTATTTTTTCCCACAGCACTTTCTTGCTGCGGGCCGCTACGTGGGGCCTTAGCTTAAAAGGGTTTTCCGGGCAAAAAAAATAATTTTCAAAAAGGTGTTAGTGCTATTAATAAGCTAATATGTGCACCCAAATACCTTTAGCAGTGTTTTGAGTAATTTCTGGGTTCTCAGGGAGCTCCTGGCATCCTCTGCATTTGTTTACATCTGCAACTTCGTGTTCTGTGCCTTTCCTACAACTTCCATGATTTCTTGGTCTGCACTTGGAGCTGACTCACTCCCCCTCCCTTTCTCACTCATTCCCTCCTCCCTCTCTAACTCACTCCCCCTTGTTTCCCTAGCTAGCCTGCCCACTACACCCTCAGCAGCCATCTTTAGACTCCTAGTTCTCACTCAATAACCTTCTCCTTTGGCTGTAATATTGTAATCACTTCTGTATATCATTATTACAGTCACACAGAGAAATATATATATGTATATATGTTGTCCATTTGTATTTTTTTACATCTCTCTCTCTCTGCCGGCCAGCACCTCCTCTTTTGAACCATGCCACAGCCCCATTACACTTACCTTTTTTTCCTGGCAGCTCCGGACCCGGGACGTCATTGGCGACCGACATCTCTTTGTGACGTGTTCCGGTCGCCCACTGTATTGCGCATGAGTGGGTGGCCGGCATACGCAATGAAGAGACTGCCTTCCAGCAATGATGTTCCAGGGTCCAGATAGCCACAGGACAAATGATGAGTATAATGGGACTGGGGGGTGGGAATTTTCCACTGACGTTCCGGGGTGCAGATATCCATGAGACCGAAACCCCACAACATCAGTGGAAATGCAAAAAGTGTAATATATGTAGGTCACATGACCTACATATATTACAGTAAAACAAAGAAAAATTGTAAATAAATGTAATTTAGGAAGTTGGAGGGGGGGCATGGGGGCCTTATGGTTAGAATATTCATTTATCCTAGACAACCCCTTTAAGGTCCCATATTTGGGGGCTCCTAGAAAAATGTCCATGTTGCTACCCGTAAAACCAGCCCCAAAGGCTTTACAAAGAAAAAGAATAATATCATGTCTCAATAACAAAACAAAGAGTTTTAAACTTACTTAAAGGGGTTTTCCCCATCACGGCAAATTATCCCCTATACACAAGATTGTGGGCATCCAACCACACAGAATTTTTTTCCCCCATTTTGAATGGAGGGGTAGGATCACACGGTGGTCAGCCAGTGCACACACTGCTCCATTCATTTCAATGGGAGTGCCGAATATAGATGAAGTATAGAGTTTAACTTGCTCAGATTTAGCCCTATGGTGATCTATGGAGATAAAAAAGTATTAACTTTTTTAAACTTTCACCAATTCACTAACATAAGGACATAATTATTCAATTTCTTGTCACTGTGTGATTTCAGATACTTCATTGTTCTATTAAAATATAATCGGCTGTCAAACTTAATTAAATATAGAGATTTTAGGGGTTAATTTGAATAGTACGAAGGTCAGGGGAATTACCTTACATCTAGCAGAATGATGTACTCCTGCATGTATCTAATTTAGAGGACATGAATAATAGGCACCAACACAAAGGTGCAACCAACAATAAGCCCTTTGGTCGCATGAGGCTATATACTTCAATAAATAATGTTTACCAGTGTGACAATATGAATATTTTTTTTTTTTTAACACAAAGTAATTTTTATAGCAGAGTTGCTGAGATAACGTTAAAAAAAGAGAATTACAATTGTTGCACTTGTCCCTCAATAGCGATGGATCACTGATGTGAAATACTGACAGTGTAGATTGATGTCTCTTTGCCATCACTGTCTATTATAACAAAGTTACACTACGTTCAAATTTGCGCCAGAGTCTGTTGGAGACTCTGTCACAAGGTCTGCCTGAAATCGTCAGATTAGAAAATCCTGCACAGAGGACTATTTGTCTGCCAATTTCAGTTTTAAAATGACAGACACCTGACGGTCCCCAATATAGTCAATTGGGTACATCGGTCTCTGTATGCATCCGATGGACCAGAACAGCGGACAACCCGATGCAAATGTGAACTTTCCATAATATATAATTTTCTCAAAATGTTTCATATGTTTCATATATAACATTTACTATAAGTGACATTGAATGGGAATTTTGTTTTACATGGAATCAGTCAGCAAGTGGGAATAATCTACCTTCTACATCTAGCCTCCAGTATGATTTTGTGTTCCTTTTATCAGTGAACCTTTTACAGTACTACTAGCCTGCATAAACTTCCCCTTACTGCACAATCATTACCCTTTAGTATTAAAATTTAGGATCCATACAATTTTACAGGAAATGGAAAAGCTGACTCAGAGCTCAAAATGACTAATATAAAGGTTGTATAGTTTAGAAATAAAGGAACATGGTGTGTCCTATATCACAACCCTTTTCAGAGTGTGTGACTAAGATACTCTCTTATTGCAGGATTGTCACCATTTCAATTATTCTACATTTTAATAACCTCATTTTAATCAAGGCAGAGCATACACATGTGGCACAGATGAACTGGCAGCTGATTAATATCTTAAAGAACGGCATAACCCCCAGTGTAACCTTCCCAATTGCTTAAAGCAATACAGAACCATGATTAAATATAAGGGGAAAAAACATTGATTACTTAGTGAATAATCTTACCTGGCTCCTTATGAATTCATTACCAAGAGTATGTTTAACCTTTCTAGACAGTCCCTCCAACATTTTGACCGAAAGAAGATAATTTACGGTTACATCTTAAAGTGGATCTCTTAGGTCCCCTATCTGGGACACTGAGCCAGAGGACAAGGACATACATACCATATGACTGCTCTTGGGTTTCTAGGTAGAGGGGCCCAGCTTAGGTAGGCAACATCTATTGGCATCTATAATTTTATTGGGTGGTGAAAACCTGTTAATCCTGCTACACCACCACTTGCTGACTGATAGTTCTCCCAGGACATACCTCTTAACTTTCAAAGAACCAAGGAAAGAGGGACAAAGTCTGTGGCACGCATACCAAATATAGGTTTCGGAATCCCTGTCCATGCTCACTTTGGTCCCACCCATTCTCATCCATGTCCATTTGTGCCTCAACACCATACAATGCCCCTTTAGTGGCCCTGACACGGTATCATGCTCCCTTGTAGTCCCCACACAGTATAATACCCCCCTCAATGTAGCCCCTATAGTACAATGTTACCCTCTATGTGGCTCCCAAAGTATTATTTGTCTCTCTAAATATGGCCTCCACAGTATAATGTCCCCCTTAAAGGGGTACTCCGGTTACAGAAAGTTATCCGGTATCCAAAGGATATAGGGTAACTTGCTGATCAATGGATGTCCCACTTCTGTGACCCCCCATTGGTCTTGTTTTGCTACCCAGTTTTGAATGAAACAGTTGATCATACAGTGTGCACCACTCCATTCACTTGAAAGGGGACCCCCCAGAGATATTGCTTACTTGCCCATCTCCTGCAGTCTCTATTCACATGAATAGAGTGACACACTCTGTATGACCATCCACTCTATTCAAAACTGGGGTACACCCACATCCACCAGACATCAAGTTACCCCTATCCCTTGGATGGGAGTAACTTGATCTAACTGGAATATTCCTTTAATATGGCCCCCACAGTATAATATTCCCCTTAATATGGCCCTCAAGGTATAATGTCCCCTCCTGGGGACTCCGCAGAAAAAATGTCCAAAAAAACCCTAATACTTACTCCTTTCCATTCCCCGCACTCTTGTATTTCCTCCCAGTGGCTTCAGGTAGCATCAAGCATGATGTAGTGATGCCACTTCATTGTCTCTGCCTGCTTCCATGTCGCTGAGTGCAGACAAAGGGGTCAAATGGTGACGCAGGGAGCACCACTGTACTCAACCCAATTTCATTCAGAGAACAGATGAGTTGAAGCAAGGACATACCTCCCATTGCCAGGGACACCACTCGAAATCAGGAACTGTCCTGCTGAATCCCAGATGGTTGGGAAGTATACACCAGGCAAGGGGAGCAGGACTCACAGGCTTTCCCTATCGTTCCTGAAAATACTGGATCCAATAATAAAAAACATATCCTTGAGCTCAGCATCTCTACCTCAGACACCTTAGTGTATAAGACATGCAGTTCAGCTAAATAGGAATAGGAAGCATTCCAAACGAAGGCTGACCATAAATATTAGATATCTACTGGACAAACTCTCCTTCTGCAAACAGCTGTGTCTCAATCCCCCAATACACATGCACACTTGGGTTTGGAGAGAGGGAAGAAAGCTGCTGCCAGACACTTGTAGTGGCGGCTTACCTCCCAGAGAACAAAAGGTGTCAATCATGATGTGGGCAAGGGGAGCAGGCCTTCTCTATGATTCCTGGAAACATAGAAGCAGCTTTTTATGAATGAAAATACTGAATCAGTACAAATAAACATATATACTTGAGCTCAACACCTGCACCTCAAACATGGTAGTTTAGGAGACACAAAAGATCAATAGACAACAGCTATGTTTCCCAATCCCAATGTAAACTTGGTTCAGCTGAGAGTGCGTGTTCTGAATGAAGAGAGGTACCTATAGCAATATACCTCCCAGAGAACAAAAGGACTGGGTATTTATTGAAATCCAACAGCTGTCATTTTCTCTCCAAATATTTTTGATCCTGCTGAATAACAATAATAATTAACTGAAAGCCCCCTTTAATTTTCCATATATGCACTGTAGACAGTTATAGTAATGGTTTCCCTGCATAAATAGCATCCTCTACTATTTATATATTTGTATCAATGCAAATTGTTTACTCCACCTAGGTTAAAAATACTCCTCAAAAATCATAAGAGGAGTATTTTTACTCTGGTCACCCAAACATTGGAGAAAGTGCCATGCAATACTATATATTTCCCATGCAGCCAGCTTCATTATAAAAATGGATTGTCTTGATCAGATAATCAAGACAGAGAGAAAAATGACTCAACAAGATATCCTACAGTATATAAACGGATTACTAGAGGCCACAATTGCTTATACTATGTGACCACAGTAGTATTAAAAACTAGCTGTGCACATAAATTCTCAGATGTACTGGATTGTAGCACATCTGGCACAATGTATACAGACTATAATCCTGAAAGCCAGGAGGGAAACAGATTTCATAACATTTACAGTAAAGATCCCCAAGGGTTTGGGCAAAACTAAAGGCTTGCTATGACATCTGTTTGAGAGACCTGATCTTGAGGCAAAAATAAAACAAAGTGATATTAGGGTCTTATACATAATGACAGCAAAAATATGTACATCGATAACAACAACAGGATGGCGTAGAAGAGGAAGATATGTAAAAAAATCCATTTCAAGTTAATATTTTTCACTTAGTTCTATTGATTCGATGCATGCATGTGTGCACGTCCATTACGTCTATTTAAAGTCAAGTCTCTACTTCTCAGCCAGGGGCGCACCGCTAATGAGGCGAAGTGAGGCGGCCGCCTCAGGCGGCACTGTCCGGGGGGCGGCATATTTACTATTTCATGTAAACCAGCCCAGGACAGGCCGCTTTAAAAAAAAAAAAAAAACAGAGCTGAGCGGGGCCTGTCCTGGGCTGCTTTACGAGACGTCGCATCTCAGCGCAGGCGGCGATACAATGACGTCATCATGCCGCCTACGCTGAGACACAGACGTCATGGACAAGAAGAGGAGGCGGCGGCGGCTGCATCAAGGTATCGCAGGTGAGTATAACTTTTTTTTATATATATAAATAGGCCGTAACCTGTTGGAGCATCCCCGGCAGGTAACGGCCTATTTATTTACCTACCCCGCGTCTGCTCGTGGCCGCCCCCGCTTCCCCTTCTGCTATGGGACGCAGAAAGGGAAGTGGATGCCGCTGTGAGTGGCCGCGGGTATCGGTAAGTGAGGCCGCGGGCCGCAAATACTACTATTATTATACACCGGGGTCTATTCAGACCCCGGAGTATAATAATCGGAGGCCTAGGGTTGGTGAGTGAACATAAAAACCAATGTTACTCACCTTCTGCGATCCGATGTAACTCCGAGCAGGCTTGAGGCCTCTGGTGACGTCATCAGGTCGCGTCGCCGGCCTGATCACGTGACGTGTGTGCGCAATTAAACAGGGCTGAAAGCTGCAAGGAGTGCACCGGTGTCCAGGATAGGTGAGTAACTCTGGTTTTTATGTTTGTATTCTCCCCTGGGTCTCCAATCATTATACTCTGGGGTCTGAAAAGACCCCAGAGTATAATAATAGTTCATGGGTGGTCCACTATGGGGCATAATACCCTGTGCAGGGACCACTGTAGAGCATAATACCCTGTACAGGGGCCACTATGGAGCATTATACCGAATGCAGGGGCCACTATAGAGCATGATACCGAGTGCAGGGGCCACTATAGAGCATAATACCCTGTGCAGGGACCACTGTAGAGCATAATACCCTGTGCAGGGGCCACTCTGGAGCATAATACAAGTGCAGGGGCCACTATAGAGCATAATACCGAGTGCAGGGGCCACTATAGAGCATAATACCGGGTGCAGGGGTCACTATGGAGCATAATACAAGTGCAGGGGAAACTATGGAGCATAATACCAGTGCAAGGGCCACTATGGAGGATAATACCAGTGCAGGGGCCACTATGGAGCATAATACCAGTGCAAGGGCCACTATAGAGCATAATACCAGTGCAGGGGCCACTATGGAGCATAATACCGTGTGCTGGGGCCACTGTGGAGCATAATACCGTGTGCAGGGGCCAATATGGAGCATAATACCGTGTGCAGGGGCCAATATGGGGCATAAAACTGTGTGCAGGAGTTGCTGTGGAACATAATACCGTGTGCAGTGGCCAATGTGGGGCATAATACCCTGTGCAGGAGCCACTATGGAGCATAATACTGTGTGCAGGGGCCGCTGCGAGGCATAATACAGTGTGCAGGGGCCGCTGCGGGCCATAACACTGAGTAATACTGTGTGCAGGGGCTGCTGTGGAACATTATAGTGTGTGTAAATGGGGTGCTATAAACATGGGCTATGGCACCTGTTTATATTATACGCTGTCTGTTTATAGTGACCGTGTGATGTAATTATAGCCTTGTCACATACTGTAGACATGTACAGGACGAGGCTGTAGTTACATTACATGGCCGCTATGAGATGAATGACACTATGTAAACAGAGAAGCGTTCATGGTGCTTACACAGGTACCATTCAAACAGCTGATCAGTGGGGGTCCTGTGTTTTTGAACCCCACTGATTAGTTTATTAATGACCTGGAAAACCTTTTAATTAGTTAACACCTGGGGCATTATTAATAAGGGGCACTATTTATACAGGGTACACACGGATGTTATTAATATAAAGATGCACTTGGGGGTATTATTCATTATGGGGGGTTATATCATATATTTTATAATTGGGGGTAGCAGCAGGATGGGGGCTTTGTGTAGGTGAGGATAATGTGGGTTGGATGCCTGGAAAAGTGAGGAGCCAAAGATGTCTGTGTTGTAAACTTTACAGAGACAAGTCACAGCTGGAAGAAGTGGTCATGGCGGTCCAGAGGGAAGAGAAGGAAAATGTGAAAGATTAGTCAGAGACGTCACCTGTAAGTCACAAAATGTTACTGCCCTGTATTCACCTAAATGATAGAAGATAAATACCTGATTGATGGGGGTCTGTCTGCTGAGACCCCCACTGAGCCTGAGAATTGGGTTTTTCTCCCCACTGGGTGGGAATCCAGCCTGACCGCAGCCATATATAGGTGTGTCACTTGGTGGATGGACGAACCCGCGTGGCTCTCATTCACTTTAATGGGAGTGCCAAAGATACCCGAAGTCCAGTACTCCGCTATCTGCGGCACTCCTATTATAGAGAATGGGGGCCACGTGGGCTCGTCCATCCACCAAGCAGAAGATATGTGAAGTTACTTTCATTGTTAATGCCGTGTTGTTGATCTGATACTGAAGTAATACAGGAAGAAGAATTCTTAAAAACTGTTTTATAACTTTGTGTATTGTGTATATTGTGCGACCATAACAGTGTGTTAAACTAGGGGGGGGGGCGTCTTTCTATAGTCCGCCTCAGGCAGCAAAGAGGCTAGGTTCACCACTGTTCTCAGCCACAGACTACACTATCACTAATTAGTTACTATACGGCTTCTTACTGTACCTAGTCAGAGAGGATTTCTTCCAGTTACAATGATAATAACTGAGGCTATATAGACTACCAAACTAAAAAAAAATACAAAAAATAAGCCTAGACTACTAATGTACTTGTAATTTTTGAAAAGCCTTTTTATTTCAGTTTTTTAGAAGGGGAGGTCCTAAACATAGTCTGCTCTTACTGGGGAATATTTATTTTATATGCTACTGTCAATCAAAATGACTTATCATTTGCAGTGCCATTTTTCACCAACCTTCAAACTCTTCCCACAAATAGCAATACAACAATGCCAGAAGCTATAAGATCTAATTCAATGAAATTATTGATCTTTCAAAAGCAATAACTTCAGCATTCAGAATTCCCCATAAATGTCAGACCCCATCCCCCACAAAAGTTAATCAGCATAAGGAGTTCTCAGAATATTTTTAAAGCATATGGAAAAATAGCATAGTACCGTGTTAGCCAGAAAAAAATCATGCAACGTTAGATTCTTTTGTGTCAAAAAGGCAAAAATATTAAATGTAACCAGAAAAATTTGATTTACAAGCTTTTACAGCACAGAGTCTCCTTCTTCAAGCAAATACGAATGTATGACTAAGAACACAGGACAACACTTAGAAGATGCTACACAAAGGCAATCAGTTCATGAGGTGGGTACCCCCATGGGGAAACACTTCTCTGGGCCAGACCACAGCTTGATAAATTTAAAAGTCCCGATTCTTAAAGGTGTCTTCAAGAATGACAGAGAAAAATTTACGAATTCAAGTTCATGATAAGATTTTGGTCCTGAATTTATAAGCCCTTACATGGACACTTTTATTGCCCTTCCTTATCATACCTATGTATCATCTCTAACTAATTGTGCTCTGAAAACTTTTAAATGTAATTTTTCTGGTTAGCCAATTAACGTATTATACCTTCGATACTTTTATTTTTTGACAGAAAAACCTGGCAGGATATTTTCAACAGGCAACTGTATGTATGTATGTATGTATGTTTTCCAAAACACTACTACTAAGACCCCTTATAGCCCTTATACAGCGGATACTCGGAGGCTATGGCCACAATCAATGCCGCCAAAATCGTGCCGACCCGTAGAATACAGGTAACACGTAATTTTGGCTGCACCGTAAACACAGTAAAAATGAAGCCTGTTAGAAAGTTGCGCAAACAGTTTTTCTCTAATTCTACCTCATTCAGATTTTTTTTTTTCCAGGTTCCCAGTATATTATAAAGAATATTAAATGGTACCACTATGAACGGCAATTTGTCCCATTAAAATAAATACCTCAAAAGGCTCTGCGAACTGAAAAGTAAAAAACGTATGGTTTTTGGAAGGCAGGGAGTATAAAACAAAAATTGAAAAATGGCTGCGTGCACCTGTGTATTAATCACATGACCATGGACTGATTTTTATCTACTGGAAGTAAAAAGAATGAATGACAGAAAGCAGAGATCTAGAATACAGTGAGGAATTGATCCAGAAAGATACAGATATATTGGAAAACTGTACAACTTGTAATTATACAAACCATATAATTTGTCTCTCAATATTGGTCTGAACGTGAACAACCCATGTAACAGTCTAATGTGAATTTACTAGTTATCCTCTAGCAGTCATCTGCATATTTTTAGACATTGCCTTTTTGAGACATGGCTGATATAGTTACAGTTTTGAAAAATGTGTATCTTGAGATAACCACAAACTGTTATAATGTGGAAACCATCCTTCAAATGAGGGGAACAGAAAAACTTCTATAAATGTTTAATTTGAGTATGTAGGCATATAAAAAAAAACAATGCTATAGCTGTGATAGAGAATGTGGTAATAAAACATCAAGTTTATCATAAATACCTGATTGGTGAATGGGGGCGTATCCGGTCAGTGTACTATACGGTACAGCGGAAGCAGAAGCAGATATGTCAGTGTGCTGTATAGTGGCCAGTACTGCAGCTGTTACTCATTGTAATCAGCAATCGGACACCCTAATCAGATATTTATGGCCTATTCTAAGGATAGACCATAAACAAAAGTTATGGACAACCTCTTAAAAGACACAACCCCACAAATACATCAGAAACAATGATCAATCTAAACAGCTCATACACAATAGTTATGCTTTCTTATTTTTAGTCACAAGATGTATTTGATAAATCAGCAGGTCTGTTGCCAGCTTTTGTGACATCTACTGAATGTGCAAGTAAAAACTGAGGATATAATGAAAGGCATCAGGATCTCACTGAGCAGGAGGTTTTCCATAAAGAAATTATGGTATGTAAGTATACAGCTAGGGCATAAAACAAAACTTTGAAAGCTAGAAAGGGGTAAACTAGAGATTCTATAAGGTAGTAAAGGGTAATAAAAAATTATATTAATGCTAGAAATGGAGCACTGCTTTAGTAAACATAAGGTACAGTACAATACTGATGACTTAAAAGAGGACCTTTCAGCATCTCCACCTATTCAAGTTCTTAGCATCTGTCCCTGTTGTCTGCTCCTGCCTGACACCGCCCTCCTGACAGTACAGAGACTTAGGCTAAGGCCCCACGTAGCGGGCCGCAGCCAAAAAGTACAGCGGGAAAAACCGCAGTGGGAACGCATTGCAGTTTATCCCACAGTGTTTTTCACAGAAAGTCCGCGGAGTTTTCCTCTGCTGACTTTTTGCTTCAATTATGCCTATACAGATACTGCCAGCGTTTCCGTAGGTATAATTGACATGCTGCAATTTCCAAAAACATGACGGTTTTGGAAATCGCAGCATTTCCTCTGCGGGTATTTTTGTGTGTGGATGGGATTCACTGCAGTGTTAACGCCACGTGGGGCTTCAGCCTATATAGTATATCAGACACCAAAACAAACAGCATTGATTGCTCTAGAAAAGTGGGGGCTAGAGAAAAAATTCCAACTGTGCCAAAATCAGTGGAGCAGCAATTATTATTTGATATATGAAGAGGTGGACTTGTTGGAGGTAGCGAAAACTCCTCTTTAACGGGATTGTCCAGGATAAGAAACATGGAAAACAAAAAAAGTTAAAAATTCACAATTTTTGGGTGCAAATGAGCGCCATAAAACTGATGTACAAGACATATTAAATATGCCCCAATGTTTCTATATTCTCTCAGTCTGCCTCTCTACATTACTGCTACCATTTACGCATGATGGCTGAGTTTGCGATAGAAGCATTGCACTGATTGCTTGCACTGAGCCTGAGAAACACCTTTTAGTATTTAGGCATTTAGTATTTATTTTACTGTTAGGCTTAGCGGCAAATTCACATGCAGATATGCTATGCAGAGCTCAAAACATTTGTCCTTTATGCATACTAAATACTGTAGATCTCCGTCCCTAAACTTGTCGGTGATTGTCTAGTAAGTCACGTTGCTCTTTGGTACTAGGTGACCATGGTGTATGAGTTGACGTATGAAGACAACTGGGTGGCAATAAAACTGCCAATTGACATAACAATTAAAGGTAATGGCTGTTAATGATCATTATAGATAACTGCTATCTCTAAGGTTCTAGAAGGATAGGTTCCAACCAGTGAAAATCTCTTCCATCAGTCAGAACACAGATGTGCTTATTTTCAACTGTTGGTAGGAGTAATCGATACCATTATCCTGTCCAGGGAAATTACATGCACGACAATGAAAGTAACAAATATTAGTTAGGTTGGAAGTAATTTTTCTTTTTTTTCATACACAATTGTTCTTGCAGGGTGTTGACTGTAAATCTCATGGATGGAAGGGGTGGAATTTTCATGCCTTGTTGGAACCTGGGTTTACGCGGTGCCTCTTAAGAACTACATGCAGTTTCAATTGCAGCAATGAGTAGAACATGTTACTATACATCTCACCTGTATGCTAATGGTCATTAAATTACATCTCTGGGGGGCGTGGCCTGGACGCGCATGGAGTAGCACGCGCGCAGGTCCTTCTCCGCTCCTCCGCTCGCTACTGAGACCCGTGGACCCCTCAGCAGGCGCAGTATGGGCAAGCGCTTGCCGAGGAAGGTGGCCCCGGGCACCCCAGCGCCCATGGAGAGGTCTGGGGGGGCCACCCTGGACGCCTTTCTGGCCCAGCGCCCTTCTCTACCGGGCCAGGCTGCTGCGGGGCGGCCATCTTGGATTTCCTCCGCTCTCCAGGCACAGGGATCGCAGCGCAGCTTCTCTCCTCCCGCGCTCCCCCTGTCAGCCAGCGGAGCGCCGCTTCAACAGAGATCCCTGTCGGCGCCTGGGCAACCCAGAGTTTCCCCATCACGAGTACTCCCACAGTCTCCTCACCCTGGGATGTCCCAGCAACTACATTCTGCTTCACCAGCACTCCTGGCAGAGCGGCATGAGAGGACCCCGAATGTTTCCAGCTTCTCAAGGAGTTCTGAGGTCAGTGGCTCTGCTCCCTCCTACACCGCTGATGAGTTGCAGCCTGTGGCCACAGAGCTGGTCTCTGTGGCCCCCCAGCTACTATCTTCCCCCATCGCCCCCCCCCCTCCATGGCTCAGAGGGGGATGGCGTGGTGAGGGACGCTGGCGTAGGGGCTCCTCTGCCCCACACTCCCAAGGATTATGGCTCCCCCCCTCCAGTCCTGTACCCCCAGAGCTGCATTCCAGGCCCATCTTCAGCACCATCATCCGTGGCGGACCTTCTTCCTCAACTTACTACTAAACAAGACCTTAAAAGTATGGTTGCGGAAATCACAGCATCCTTCCGATCTGAAATTGCTACCCTCCGCACTGATTTACACTCCATTGCTAACCGAATGGACACGCTGGAGAATGACCATGACACTACCAGGGACTATGTTGCCTCACTGCATGATACTACCACTGAACAGGGTTCAGCTATACGGGACATGCAACGCCACTTGGAGGATCTTGACAACAGGGGCCGGCGCAACAATATACGCGTCAAGGGACTCCCAGAGGCTGTCCAATCTGAGGATCTGCCTGTTCTGCTGGAGGCTGTCTTCAACACTATACTGCAGGAGCCCCCGTCCCACAAAATTAAGTTTGATAGGGCACATCGAGCCCTTCGACCCAGAGGATCTTCCGCCACACCCCGTGATGTCATCTGCTGCCTCCACGACTTCACCCTTAAAGAGGCCATAATGAGCATAGTGTGCAAACTCAAAGACTTCGAGTTTCAGGGAGCTCCACTACAATTCTATCAGGATCTGTCGCTAATCACCCTCCAGAAATGCCGCCATCTCCGACCCCTCCTCCAGATTCTTCAGGAGCACCAAATTCCTTACCGGTGGGGATTTCCGTTTGCTCTCGTTGCTCGTAGGGATGGTCGCTCCGCTACGCTTCGCTCCTTTGCGGATTTGCCTCTCTTCTGTGACCTATTGGATGTTCCCCCACCACCGGTTTGGCAACGATTGGAGCCCAGACGACGTCATGCATCCTCCGCGGTGGTGACCACTCGGAGGCCCCGGCAGGAGACTGATCCCTGAGGAGGCTGTCCCCCTTTGAGACGTTCTCCCTTTTCTCGGTGGTGCTTTGGAATCTGCATGCCTTAATGTTATGTTTGCTTCTCTTTTTTCTTTTTTAGGTCTACGGGTCTCATCTATTATGCTTATTATTGGATTGTTTTAGCGGGGTGGGGTCCCGGTGACTCCCCTTCCTTCCTTCTTTTTACTGGTGGTTGGGGATCCACCGCCTCCCCTCCGACCTCCTGTCCACGCTCTCCTCCCTAAGGGGATACTTGGACTGTGCGGCCATTGATCCTGGTTGGACCTCTGGCTGTCCTCACTGGTCCCCAGGCGAGTGACTTAGCCTCGCCCACAAAGTATTGTTTAACTGTTTTTATTTTTACTTTGTCATTTATGATGTCTTTTGCCTCCCTCCCTCCCTCTCTTTCCCCCCCCCCCTGATCTAGAGACCCTGCCTCGACTTTGGGTTCTTGTTTGTGGATTGCCCTTTTGCCTCTCCGAGGGAAACTTGCCAGCGTCATGTGAGATGGGTGAGCTTATTGCAATCCGCCACTGTCCTCCAATCCTGGGTCCCAATGGTTAGGTGTGTGACAATTAATGTCAAGGGCCTGGGTTCCAACATTAAAAGGCGCCATGTCCTTAGAGAACTCCGCTCCTTACGAGCGGATGTGGCGTTTCTTCAGGAGACTCATTTTGACCGCGCTGGTACTTTTGCCTTCGCTAAGCATTATTTTCCCGTAGCTTTTTCGGCCTTCCACGATCGACGCAGAGCTGGGGTGGCTATCCTTCTTTCTCGATCCTGCCCAATTACAGTGACGACTTCCCACATAGACCCAGGTGGCCGGTTTGTTATCTTGGAGGGGCTCCTTTATGGTGCCCCGATTGTTTTATGCAATGTCTATGCCCCCAATTCAGCGCAGATCCCGTTCTTGCGCCGGGTATTCTCCCGTCTGCGCACTCTCCCACCATCAGCTTGGCTGGTGGGGGGAGACTTTAACATGGTCTTCTCTGAACGGGCGGATCATCTGGCGTTACCCCAGGGCCCAACCCCCCATAGGTTGGCCCAACTTGCAAGGGAGTTCCACAGGCTGATCCGCGCCCACTCTTTGTATGACCTTTGGCGAGTGGACAATCCTACGGCGCGCTCCTACACCTTCTTTTCTCACCCTCATAACACTCACACCCGCATTGACTACTTCTTTGGAAATGCTCCCGCTCTTCGTTTGCTTAGGGACACGAACACTGGCCCTCTCACCTGGTCTGATCATGCCCCAGTCGTGGTTACCTTATCTACGACTCCAGTGCCTACTCGCCAATGTCATTGGCGTCTTAACGAAACACTGCTCAAATCGCCGACCTCCCTCGAGACCCTGCGCACGCACTTGATAGATTATTTTAGGGACAACTTAGGCTCGGTAGACTCTCTTGCCATTCTCTGGGAAGCCCATAAGGCGGTCATGAGAGGATGCTGTATCGCATTGGCTTCTAGGCTTAAAAGGGACAGACAGGCCCAGGAACAGCTCCTCCAAGCCCGTATTCGGTCCCTTACGACGACTTTGGCAGCGCATCCATCCCTGGGGGTTCTTCGCCGTTTGGTCCTGGCCCGGGCGGACCTCCGTGATTTGGAGACCCGCCATGTGGAACGACTTCTCCTTTATACCCGTCAGAGGTTTTTTGAACGAGGTAATAAATCTCATACCCTCCTGGCAGGAACCCTCAGGGATCATCGGGCCTCTTCCACACCACACTCTGTCCGTGACCCCGCGGGTACTCTTCAACATCACCCTGATGCTGTGGCGCTGGCGTTCCACTCTTACTACTCTAAGCTGTATGACTTACCCCCCCCCCACGAGCACTACTCCCTGGGGATGACTCAACACTACTGGAAGACTATTTAAAGGATTGTTGTCTCCCACGCCTTCCTCCTGAGGCCTTAACCTCCCTGAACACCCCCATCACCAGGGAGGAACTAGAAGGGGTCCTGAGGGACCTCCCAAATGGGAAAGCCCCAGGCCTAGATGGGTTCACTTACAATTATTATAAGGTTTTCCAGGGTGAACTCTCTGCTCATCTATTGTCCCTCTTCAATTCCTTCCTTTCAGGTTCCCCTATACCCCCGACTATGCTCTCTTCACTACTCACATTGGTCCCTAAACCGGGTAAGGACTTGCAGGATTGTGCTAACTACCGACCGATTGCTTTGCTGAACACGGACCTGAAACTTTTCACCAAACTCTTAGCCAATAGACTGAATGTTTGGCTCCCTCTGCTTGTCCATAAGGATCTGGTGGGATTCATCCCCTGTCGTCAGGGTGGTGACAACACCAGGAGGACTGTGGATTTGGTGGAGGTGGCCAATCATTATTCTACCCCGGCCCTTCTCTTGAGCCTGGACGCTGAAAAGGCTTTTGACCGCATAAATTGGTCGTTTATGCATACTACGCTTAAGGCGTTCGGGCTTACGGGACCATTTCTCACAGCTATCCAGACCCTTTACTCCTTACCCTCAGCAGCAATTACGCTTCCCCATGCATCTTCGCCCTCCTTCCCTATTCGAAATGGCACTAGGCAGGGTTGCCCCCTGTCACCCATCATATTTGCCCTCTGCATTGAACCGCTAGCAGCCAAGATTAGGCGAGACCCTAATATCAAGGGGATCATGGTCCAAGATAAGGAATTTAAGGTATCTCTCTTCGCGGACGATGTACTCCTCACTCTCACTTCCCCTCATACTACCCTTCCAAACTTGCTGCGCTTGCTGGAGACCTATGGTGATCTCTCAGGGTATAAGGTGAACCCCGCGAAGACTGAGGCACTCCCACTTTACATCCCACGGGACCTTCTCCTTCTCCTCCGCAGTAATTACGATTTCCAGTGGCGGGAGTCCTCTATCCGCTACCTGGGAGTCCATATATCCACCTCCTATGCGACCCTCTACTCGGCAAACTACCCGCGGTTGTTTTGTGAGCTAAGAGCCCTATTGGACAAATGGCAACCCTTGCCTATCTCCCTTTTGGGGAGAATTGCTGGGGTCAAGATGACTCTCCTCCCGAAGCTACTGTATTTTTTCGAGACGCTCCCGGTCGCGATACCTCGGGGAGAATTACGGAACCTACAGAAAGCTATCTTCCAGTTTATCTGGAAAGCAAAACGACACCGAATACCTAGATCTGTTATGCTGGCGGATAGGGGGTCTGGGGGTATGGCTGTCCCACATTTGTTACATTATTACTGGGCGGCCCACTTACGCCATATCCCATTCTGGGCGGCTATGCCAGCATACACCAGATGGGTGCAGATAGAGAAGCTATGGCTGGCACCCATGCATCCTAACGCGCTTCTGTGGGTCAGCTCCCCCCCCCCCCCCCCTGCCTCGTACCTGTTGGGCCCCATTCGGTTTACTAGATCTATCTGGTCTACCTGTTGTGCTAGATTCTCCCTGATGTCCCCGCGCTCATCTATGGTCTCCATACTATACAACCCCCTTCTCCCGGAGAGCCTGACTTCTGCCATGACTAAAGTGTGGTCTGAAGCTGGCCTTTACCGGATTGCTGATATGGTTGACCCTGGAACCTTGGAACTCAGGTCCTTTGCTCATCTTACAGCTAATCAAAACCTGCCAGGTACTGAATGGTTCCATTACTTGCAGGTGGTTCACTTTGTCCGCTCCCTCCATGGGTCTCTTAAGGTGTCACTCCCCACCGCTTTTGAAAAGATTTGCCGTGCAGGCACGTCCACTAGGGGCTTTATATCCTCTATTTACCAACTTCTTAACTCACAAACTACAGGCTCTCCTGTTAATCATCGCTATATGCTTAAATGGGAGGAGGCGGTGGGTAAACCCATCTCCCAGGAGCAGTGGCGGATTGTATGGTCTCGGGCCCAGAAATCATCTCAGTGCATTATGTTTAGGGAAGCGCAGTATAAGCTGTTGATGCATTGGTATCATACTCCGGCTCTCCTTCATACTTTAAACCCATTAGTTCCCCCATGGTGCTGGCGCTGTGGAGCTGCGGTGGGTACCCTGCACCATATCTTTTGGACGTGCCCTCTCATCCTCGGTTTTTGGAGGGAGGTCAGGACTCTGACGACTGCTCTCTTTTTGCAAGAGGTTCCTCTTGACCCTCTTCTTTATCTCCTGAACCTTCCCCCCAGACACCTGAGCAATAAGTCATCCAGGCTTTTCTTGCATCTTTGTACTGCAGCTAAAACTCTCATAGCTAGAAACTGGAAGAAGGTGAGTCCCCCATCTAGTCTTGAGCTTGTGGCTAGAATGAAGAATGTGAGGAGTCTTGAATACCTGACTGCTGGCCTACATAATTCACGGGAAGCCTTTGGGGCTATTTGGGCACCCTGGGACATGTATTGTACATCACAGGGTCTCTGATCTCTAGTCCTCTCCTTCCCTCCCCCCCCCCTTCCCTTTGGTCCTACCCTTGTCTTCTTAACCCCTCCATTCCCCCCTCCCTTGTTCACTGCTTAATTTAAATGCATATTGCTTAAGGGGGAGGAGGCGGATAGCCTCTATTTACCTCAATGCTTCCTGTTTGTTTGATTATTATTGTTTTTTTGTTTTTTCTTTATTCCTTGTTAATGAAAAATTTTTCAATAAAATTACAGTTATATAAAAAAATTACATACCTCTGGTTTACTTGCACAGTAAAAAATGTAACATGTGCTACTCACTACTGCCTTAAAAAAGCATGCAGTCAGTGATTTAAACTAAAAAGTACTGTGTGAATTCAGCCTAAGATAGCAATGTAAATAAATGTGAATAAGGAAAGAGTAACACAGTAAGGCTAAGGCACCACATAGCAGATCACATCCAAAAAGCTCTGCGGGAAAAACCTCGGCGGAAATGAACAGTTTTTTCCCGCATCGCTTTTCACAGAAAGTCCACAGAGTTTTTCTCTGCGAACTTTCTGCTTCAATTATACCTATTGGGAAACCGCCAGCGTTTCTGTAGGTATAATTGACATTTCCGCTGTGGGTATTTTTCTGCAATGTGTGGATGGGATTCGCTAGAATCCTATACACTTTGCAGGGACTGTAAAATGCTGCGTTAATGCATGCATTTAAAAACACATGCGTTTTTAATAGAACATGCATTTCTGTAGAAAAGAAAAGCACGGTGTGAATCCATCTTTAGGCTGAAGCCCCAGGTTAGTAGTAAAACATATGAGTGGAGAACTAAAACAAAATAAGCGTGGTGAGACACAATGCATTGGATAAGGCAATTGCTTAACAGCCAGTACACCAGAGGTTTTCATTTTAATGGTCATTACCATACAGATGACATATAGTAAATGACAGATATATAGTAACATCTCCTACTTATTACTGCAATTAAAAACTGCAGCCTTATAAGGGAAAGCAACTGTGATCCCAGAACTGAGTGAAGTTATAACTACATCCAGATACATAGTGTGTCACCCCCCTCCCCCCAGTAATGAGAAATAGCCTGGAATTAATAAGATACAATGGGGGACATTTATTAAGCTACTTGCCCCTTTTTTTGGCGTAAATTACGCCTTTTTGAGGTCTTTTTCTGTGCTATGCTTCATTTATGAAGCATTTGCGCCTTTTTTTCACAATGTAATGCTGCTCTCGTCACTTTTGCTTTTTGGCAAGAAAAGGGGACATGGCCTAAATAGAGATCCTTTTCACATTGTATTTATGACTTGCACCTTTTTTAAAAAGGCTCAAAAAAAGGCGCAAATGCACTCCAGTCCATGGGCAGCCTAAAAGAGCCCGTCATGTTAGAATCCATTAGAAAGTGGCAACTGCGCTTTTTTGCGCCTTTTTAACCAAAAAGGGGCAAAGAGAACAAGGCTTAAAAAGGTGCATCTACACTAACTAACATGTGCACAACATTTAACAAGGAGGTGCCTACATCATAAATAAGCACCACAGAAAACGAGTCTAAAAAAAAAAAGGCGCACCTGCGAAAAGTAAGACTAAAAAAGGGGCAGATGATAAATAACTCCCAATATCGTGCCACAAAAACAGCTCTAACTCATCAACTCATTGGGCTCCAAAATATCTTTTAGGCTAAGACCCCATTGTAGCGGGCCACAGCAAAAAGAGCTGTGGGAAAAACCTTGGCGGCAACGCATCTCGGTTTTTCCTGCAGCGCTTTTCTGCTTCAATTATACCTATAAAGAAACCACCGGCGTTTCCTTAGATATAATTGACACGCTGCGATTTCCAAAACAGCAATTTCCAATATGCTGCGTGTGCGTGTATTTTTCTGCAATGTGTGGATGGGATTCACTAGAATCCCATCCACTTTGCAGGGACTGTAAAATGTTGTGATTTTTGCTGCAGCATTTATGCCACTTGAGGCTCTGGCCTTAAGGTGTTCTGTAATATCTAGCCCCAAGACATTAGCAGCAGATCCTTTGAGACAGTTAGTTGTGAGGTGGGACCTTCGTGGTTTGAACTTTGTTTTTCCAGCACATTCCACAGAGAATTTGGAGGTCAAGTGAACACTGAGCTCCTTATCTTGTCCTTCACACCATTCCTGAACAATATCTTCAACACAGTAGGGTAGACTGCCATTAGAGAATACCACTGCCATGAAGGGGTGTACTTGGTCTGCAAAAGTGTTCAGGTAGTTGGTACATGTGAAAATAATGTCCTCATGAATAACAGAATCAGAGATTTCCCAAAGCATCACATTCCCTTGCATTTACCCTCCAGCTTACATACTTCCCACAGTGCATCCCTGTGCCATCTCTTCACCAGGTAAGCAATGAACCCAATTGACAACATGATGTACAGTAAAAGAAAACATGATTCATCAGACCACCTACTTTCATTGTTTCATGGTCCATGTCTGTTGATCAAGTGCCCACTGCAGGAATGTGTGATGGTGGACAGAGGTCAAAATTGGCATGGTGACCAATCTGCACAACACCATACTCATAAAGCTGGGATGCACTTGTGTTTTAAATCTTTCCTATCACAGTCAGCAATATGTTTTTCAACAATCTGTGCTACAGTTGCTCTTCTGTGCAAATGGACCAGAAAGCTAGCTTTTAATTCTCCAAGTATATCAATAAATGTTGAGTTGAGTGCTTATGCCCTGCTGGCAGTTTACTATTTGCCCCTCTTTGGACCACTTCTGGTAGATACATCCCACAAGACATGCTGCTTTGGAGATGCTCTCTCAATCACAAGCGGGCCCTTGTCAAAGTTGCTAAAATCCTTAGGCCCCATTTACACGGTAGAATCTGCCACTTATTTTGTGACAGATTTCGCCCCAGAATCAGCAGCAGATTCCAGCCTGATTCTGTCTCCCACTGCTTGGAAAAGTCGCAAAGGCGGACAAAAAAAAAAAAAAAAAAAAAAAAAAGTCGCAAGTGGCATTAAGTCGTTGCAGATCATCAATCTGTGACTATTTTATGCCATTTTGGTGGCATAAAGGATTTCATGAATCCCCCCACAGTGTGTTCCTGTATGAACAATAGGTCAAGCTTACAATGAAAGTGTACTAGAGCTTTGATCTGCCTCCCATAGACTTGTATGGTGAGTATAGTATGTACAGACCACAGCACACACTCTTATTCTCTTAAGTCAGCAGTGAAAAGTGCTCTTTATTTTCCATTTTTTCAAGATATGCGTAGGTTTCACAAAATTATTTTATATCACAACACTAAAATTCATGGAAAAGAACAATATAGTTATGGAATGTAGATCAATATGTGTGCCAAGTTTCAGTCTAATCACGACCTTAGGCATACTACAAACTATCTTCCACTATCAGATAAAGCCTGACGAAGGTCGAGATTAGATCGAAACATGACACACATATTGAGCTACATTCCATAACTATATTGTTCTTTACCATGAATTATGGCCTTGTGATGTAAAATTATTTTGTGAAACCTATGCATATCTAGAAAAAAACAAAAAAATAAAGATCGCATTTCACTGCTGACTTAAGAGACTAAGAGTGTGTGCTGTGGTCTGTACATACTGAAAAACGGGTTGGAGAACTCTCCCACGAGCACCACCACCAACATTGAGTGTGCGGTACCAGCGATACAGTGCCTTACGAAAGTATTTGGCCCCCTTGAACTTTTCAACCTTTTGCCACATTTCAGGCTTCAAACATAAGGATATAAAATTTTAATGTTTTGGTGAAGAATCAACAACAAGTGGGACACAATCGTGAAGTGGAACGAAATTTATTGGATATTTTAAACTTTTGTAATAAATAAAAAACTGAAAAGTGGGGCGTGCCAAATTATTCGGCCCCCTTAAGTTAATACTTTGTAGCGCCACCTTTTGCTGCGATTACAGCTGCAAGTCGCTTGGGGTATGTCTCTATCAGTTTTGCACATCGAGAGACTGAAATTATTGCCCATTCTTCCTTGGAAAACAGCTTGAGCTCAGTGAGGTTGGATGGAGAGTGTTTGTGAACAGCAGTTTTCAGCTCTTTCCACAGATTCTCGATTGGATTCAAGTCTGGACTTTGACTTGGCCATTCTAACACCTGGATACGTTTATTTGTGAACCATTCCATTGTAGATTTTGCTTTATGTTTGGGACCATTGTCTTGTTGGAAGATAAATCTCCGTCCCAGTCTCAGGTCTTTTGCAGACTCCAACAGGTTTTCTTCCAGAATGGTCCTGTATTTGGCTCCATCCATCTTCCCATCAATTTTAACCATATTCCCTGTCCCTGCTGAAGAAAAGCAGGCCCAAACCATGATGCTGCCACCACCATGTTTGACAGTGGGGATGGTGTGTTCAGGGTGATGTGCTGTGTTGCTTTTATGCCAAACATATCGTTTTGCATTGTGGCCAAAAAGTTCGATTTTGGTTTCATCTGACCAGAGCACCTTCTTCCACATGTTTGGTGTGTCTCCCAGGTGGCTTGTGGCAAACTTTAAACAAGACTTTTTATGGATAGCTTTGAGAAATGGCTTTCTTCTTGCCACTCTTCCATAAAGGCCAGATTTGTGCAGTGTACGACTGATTGTTGTCCTAGGGACAGACTCTCCCACCTCAGCTGTAGATCTCTGCAGTTCATCCAGAGTGATCATGGGCCTCTTGGTTGCATCTCTGATCAGTCTTCTTCTTGTTTGAGATGAAAGTTTAGAGGGACGGCCGGGTCTTGGTAGATTTGCAGTGGTCTGATACTCCTTCCATTTCAATATGATCGCTTGCACAGTGCTCCTTGGGATGTTTAAAGTTTGGGAAATCTTTTTGTATCCAAATCCGGCTTTAAACTTCTCCACAACAGTATCACGGACCTGCCTGGTGTGTTCCTTGGTCTTCATGATGCTCTCTGCGCTTTAAACAGAACCCTGAGTCTATTACAGAGCAGGTGCATTTATACGGAGACTTGATTACACACAGGTGGATTATATTTATCATCATCAGTCATTTAGGACAACATTGGATCATTCAGAGATCCTCACTGAGTTTGCTGCACTGGAAAGTAAAGGGGCCGAATAATATGGCACGCCCCACT
Source organism: Leptodactylus fallax (assembly GCA_947044405.1). Classification (NCBI taxonomy): domain Eukaryota; kingdom Metazoa; phylum Chordata; class Amphibia; order Anura; family Leptodactylidae; genus Leptodactylus; species Leptodactylus fallax. The sequence goes on from CAMRHE010000026.1 coordinate 409,194, forward strand.
TTTCAGTTTTTTATTTTTTACAAAAGTTTAAAATAACCAATTAAATTTCGTTCCACTTCACAATTGTGTCCCACTTGTTGTTGATTCTTCACCAAAAAATTAAAATTTTATATTCTTATGTTTGAAGCCTGAAATGTGGCAAAAGGTTGAAAAGTTCAAGGGGGCCGAATACTTTCGCAAAGCACTGTATAGTTAGCCTTGCATGGTGAGTATGACCTTCTGCGAAAAAGACCGCAGCGGAAACACATTGCATTGTTTTCCACAGCACTTTTCACAGAAAATCCACAGAGTTTTCCTCTGCGAACTTTTGGTCCCTATTATACCTACAGTCATATGAAAAAGTTTGGGCACCCCTATTAATCTTAATCATTTTTAGTTCGAAATATTTGGGTGTTTGCAACAGCCATTTCAATTTGATATATCTAATAACTGATGGACACAGTAATATTTCAGGATTGAAATGAGGTTTATTGTACTAACAGAAAATGTGCAATATGCATTAAACCAAAATTTGACCGGTGCAAAAATTTGGGTACCCTCATCATTTTATTGATTTGAATACTCCTAACTACTTTTTACTGACTTACTGAAGCACAAAATTGGTTTTGTAACCTCACTGAGCTTTGAACTTCATAGCCAGGTGTATCCAATCATGAGAAAAGGTATTTAAGGTGGCCAATTGCAAGTTGTTCTCCTATTTGAATCTCCTCTGAAGAGTGGCATCATGGGCTCCTCAAAACAACTCTCAAATGATCTGAAAACAAAGATTGTTCAACATAGTTGTTCAGGGGAAGGATACAAAAAGTTGTCTCAGAGATTTAACCTGTCAGTTTCCACTGTGAGGAACATAGTAAGGAAATGGAAGACCACAGGGACAGTTCTTGTTAAGCCCAGAAGTGGCAGGCCAAGAAAAATATCAGAAAGGCAGAGAAGAAGAATGGTGAGAACAGTCAAGGACAATCCACAAACCACCTCCAAAGAGCTGCAGCATCATCTTGCTGCAGATGGTGTCACTGTGCATCAGTCAACAATACAGCACACTTTGCACAAGGAGAAGCTGTATGGGAGAGTGATGCGAAAGAAGCCGTTTCTGAAAGCACGCCACAAACAGAGTCGCCTGAGGTTTGCAAAAGCACATATGGACAAGCCAGCTTCATTTTGGAAGAAGGTCCTGTGGACTGATGAAACAAAGATTGAGTTGTTTGGTCATACAAAAAGGCGTTATGCATGGCGTCAAAAAAACACAGCATTCCAAGAAAAACACTTGCTACCCACTGTAAAATTTGGTGGAGGTTCCATCATGCTTTGGGGCTGTGTGGCCAATGCCGGCACCGGGAATCTTGTTAAAGTTGAGGGTCGCATGGATTCAACTCAGTATCAGCAGATTCTTGAGAATAATGTACAAGAATCAGTGACGAATTTGAAGTTACGCCGGGGATGGATATTTCAGCAAGACAATGATCCAAAACACAGCTCCAAATCTACTCAGGCATTCATGCAGAGGAACAATTACAATGTTCTGGAATGGCCATCCCAGTCCCCAGACCTGAATATCATTGAACATCTGTGGGATAATTTGAAGCGGGCTGTCCATGCTCGGCGACCATCAAACTTAACTGAACTGGAATTGTTTTGTAAAGAGGAATGGTCAAAAATACCTTCATCCAGGATCCAGGAACTGATTAAAAGCTACAGGAAGCGACTAGAGGCTGTTATTTTTGCAAAAGGAGGATCTACTAAATATTAATGTCACTTTTCTGTTGAGGTGCCCATACTTTTGCACCGGTCAAATTTTGGTTTAATGCATATTGCACATTTTCTGTTAGTACAATAAACCTCATTTCAATCCTGAAATATTACTGTGTCCATCAGTTATTAGATATATCAAATTGAAATGGCTGTTGCAAACACCCAAATATTTAGAACTAAAAATGATTAAGATTAATAGGGGTGCCCAAACTTTTTCATATGACTGTATATGAAAACACCAGTGCCTGTATGGTGAACTCCCACATAGTGATCAAAAACCACGTCAACATGTGGTTTTATTGTAAAATGGCATAGTTTTCACATTCATTGTTAAAGCCTGTGCAGTTTGGAAGGTAAACAGAAGTTTTACCTGAAAACCAAATGGCCATTAACAATTTAAAACTCATGGAAATATCAGGTAAAACTACTGCTACTTGAGAATTTTAGATATGGCTAATGAAATTGAAAATCCAGTTAAAACGAACATAATCTGTCACCAGTACCCAGCATATCAACCTAACCCCGTCGATAGCTTAGGGTAACCTGCATCAATGTAATGATGTTTTCCCTTTGTGAATTGGTACCTCTATTCCCAAAATATTGATGTTGGTACTTACCTCTTTGCAGCAACAGCAATGCCCTCATTGCTACATATAGCTCATTTGCATATTGACAAAAATTGTGATATCTCGGCGGGGGGGGCTCCAATTCACAAGTGGAAAACATTGTTTGATTCAGGGGACTCTAACCTTTCTATCTGCAGAGCTGGGATGATACACAGGGCTCTGGTGACAGAATGCCTTTAATGCATTCTGTTAAAAATTAATTCTTTATGTTTGGGATGCCTTCCATCATTTATTCTGCTTTAAAAAGAGGGGTCTATCCTTTTTCAGGAACAGTGCCACCCCTGCCCAAGAGCTGTGTCTGGTATTGCAGTTCAGCAGCAATACCATTCATAGCCCAGTATAAAGAGTGGCATTGTTCCTAGGCTTTTGCAGAATTTTACATACAGTGTATTTAATATGGACTGTTGCGACTGTTAGTAAATATGTAAATGGTTTTAAAGGCCTGTAAATTAAGTGAATAACAAAATATACAAAGTCTCTGCCCTGTGCTTAATATTTCATATGTAATAGTGTAAATATAGTAGAGATTATTATACAGTATGGCATAAAAACCAAAGAAATAAGTGGCAAAATAAATCCATAATAACAACCAATGAAATTAATGCCACTGGCAATAGTCTCTGCCATACACTGCATGAAGATATGGTTGTCATGAAAAAACGGGTAAAAATTAAAGAGGTTGTCCAGACTACAATATTATTTTTTAATTAGGCCGGGGGAGGTGAAAAAAAAAAAAAACACACTCGCCTGTCCCCAAAGCTCTAGTGTTCTCACAGTGCAGTCCGGTCCTTCTGCTCAGCTGTCTTTTTGCAGTGGAATTCCTCGCCGGTTGTGACGTCCCATGTCCCTTCCGCCTCAGCGGCCACAGGAGAGGACCCAGGATCGTCGCAGTTAGTAACGTCCCCGGGTCCATTGCTTAGGCCACTGATTGGCCTCAGCGGTCACATGCGGTGGGGACTTCCGCCGGAAGACAACAATGGAGCTGCAGGACCGGACCACACTGGGAGGCACTGAGGACATGTGGCCTCATTAAAAAATAAAATTTTAGCCTGGACAATCCCTTTGAGAATAGAATAAGAATTTTCTCCCATAATGAAAGCAAGTAAGCTGCTGCTCATGTCCATGTACAGTAGGTTAGGTGAAATTGCAGCTTGAATGGTTTGGTGTGTAGACGAAGGAGGCTGGAGAAGTGGGCCTACGCTAGGCTCAACACATTTAAGCATATACAGAGTACATGTATAATCATGTAGATATGTGGGTGAAGAATGTACATAGACGCATTATAAAAAAAAAGCATATATGAACTGTACAGTCACTTCAGATGAGTGTGGACAAGCAAATACATATTAATAAATTTAGTTTAATAGAAGAATTGGGGTGTTAATGTAAGGATAAATGTAGGCCTTGATTTATATAGGAAAAGACATAAGTGCGAGGGTGCTAGAGAAATATATACATATCATAATCACATACATAGGTAATTTTCTCTTAACCACACGCCCCTTAGATGGCTAAATAATAGAAAAATGGATAATGGGGTGCAGGGATGTAGGATTTCAGAATAGTACCCACCTCTTCACCATTCTGAATGGGAAATAAATGAATGATTGAATGAAAAAGGTGAAAGTGCAATTTTAGAAGAGGAAGCTATTGGTCAACTTTCTGCAGGAGTGAGTGAAAGAATAAAAACAAGTATTGTAGGCAACTAACTACTAGATTCACCCCCACACACAGGGACTATAATACAGGATGTAGTATTCTGATTAAAGGGGTTGTCCAGGATATACGGTTTTTGGCAAGGAGGCCAGGAAAGGTGAAAAAAAACCCCACTCACCTGTCCCTGGTGCTCCGGTGTCTCCCACCGCTGTCCAGTCCTGCTGCTCCCAGGGTCTTGTTCCAGTGGAGGTCCTTGCTGCAAGTGACTGTTGAGGCCAATCAGTGGCCTAAGGAAAGGACACGGACGTCACAGGATGGCCTCAGCGGTTACATGCAACGAGTAATTCCACCAGAAGAAGCACCGGGTCACCACTAGACCAGACCTTGGTGGGAGGGACCAGAGAACTGGGGATATGCAAGTATGGTTTTAGTTTTTTAGTTTTTTACCTTTCCCAGCCTCCTTGCCAAAAACTGTATATCCTGTACAACCCTTTTAACAGGAGAAGCTGGTACTAACATGTAATGTGTGCATGCTCCTACAGAAATGATAGGGGACAGGGTATGAATACCCCAGGATGTATTACCAGATATGTATCCTAGATAGGGATATATAGGGATATATTACTTGATATGAATGCCACTTGATATATCACTAGGTATGAATGCCCCTGTATGTATAACTGGGTATGAATGCCCCTGGCTATATCACTAGGTATGAATGCCACTGTATGTAACACTGACTATGTATGCCACTAAATGAATCACCAGATATGTATATTACGGATATGGATATGGTATATGGATATATTACTTGGTATGAATGTCATTGGATGTATCACTGGTTCTGAATTCCACTGAGTGTATAAGAGTATGAATGCCCCTGGATATATTACCGGGTATGAGTGCCCCTGGATATATTACCGGGTATAAATGCCCCTGAATATATTACCGGGTGTGAGTGCCCCTGAATATATTACCGGGTATGAGTGCCCCTAGATATATTACCGGGTATGAGTGCCCCTGCATATATTACCGGGTATGAGTGCCCCTGGATATATTACCGGGTATGAGTGCCCCTGGATATATTACCGGGTATGAGTGCCCCTGAATATATTACCGGGTATAAATGCCCCTGAATATATTACCGAGTATAAATGCCCCTGAATATATTACCGGGTATGAGTGCCCCTGCATATATTACCGGGTATGAGTGCCCCTGCATATATTACCGGGTATGAGTGCCCCTGCATATATTACCGGGTATGAGGTGCCCCTGCATATATTACCGGGTATGAGTGCCCCTGGATATATTACCGGGTATGAGTGCCCCTGAATATATTACCGGATATAAATGCTCCTGAATATATTACCGAGTATAAATGCCCCTGAATATATTACCGGGTATGAGTGCCCCTGCATATATTACCGGGTATGAGTGCCCCTGAATATATTACCGGGTGTGAGTGCCCCTGAATATATTACCGGGTATGAGTGCCCCTGAATATATTACCGGGTATAAATGCCCCTGAATATATTACCGAGTATAAATTCCCCTGAATATATTACCGGGTATGAATGCCCCTGAATATATTACCGGGTATGAGTGCCCCTAGATATATTACCGGGTATGAGTGCCCCTGCATATATTACCGGGTATGAGTGCCCCTGGATATATTACCGGGTATGAGTGCCCCTGGATATATTACCGGGTATGAGTGCCCCTGAATATATTACCGGATATAAATGCTCCTGAATATATTACCGAGTATAAATGCCCCTGAATATATTACCGGGTATGAATGCCCCTGAATATATTACCGGGTATGAATGCCCCTGAATATATTACCGGGTATGAGTGCCACTGGATAAATAACGGGATAAGAATGCCCCTGGATATATTCCTAGGTATGAATGCTCCTGGATGTATTATGAGGTATAAATACCCCTGAGAGCAGGGATCAATGAGGGGCAGCAGGTGTGTGAATGGGGTATAGGGCAAGACTCACCTTTGTGCATGCCCGTGTATCGGTCCTTCAGCACTGTCAGCTCATAGATCTTGCCGAACTGCTCGAAGAGAGGCTTCAGGTCCTTCTCCTCCAGGTTGCGAGGGATTTGCCCCACAAACAATTTGATGGCGTCCAGGTCCTTCATGCTGTCTGACTGCTGAGCAGGGGGCTCGGGGCCGCTCATGGGGCAGGCTCGGGGCTGCTGCTGGGGATGCTGCTGCTGCTGCTGCTGCCTCCTCGCCTCTCTCTCCGTCAGTCTGGCCATCTCCAGCCCCTCGGTAGGCTGGATCAGTCACACAGGCAGAGCTCTCAGCTGGAAACTGGGGTGTGAGTGAAAAGCTGAACAGCGCCGATTCCAGCAGCCGGAACGTAAGAGCGCCTCCTGCTGGCTGCTTCAGCGAACATAATTACAGCTATGTCCTGCTCTCCTCAGCTCTTCATAGACAGTGCAGCTGCACAACATTCATTCACAGACTCCATAACCCTTATATGTGGCACTGCAATAATCGGGAGGAAAGAAAAAGTTGTGGACAATGCCATCCTGCAACTTCATGGCTAAAAAAGTTTTATGATGAGCAATAAGACTGGGGCCACAATGTTGCTTAATGAAATAGCTATGGCCCCCAAAAGGGCCACTGCTAAGGACTTTTCATGTACGCATAATTGGGCAGATTTATTAAGACTGGCAAATCGTACGTCCAACTGGCACAGCAAATAATTGCTTCATCATAAATCTTCCTCATGTTCAGGGGTGTACCTATCCTCTTTGCTGCCTGAGGCAAACTATAGAAAAGTGCACCCCCCCCACCCCATCAAAAAAAAAATCTACACATTGCTAACTTCCCACAATAAGAGTACAAAATAAGTTAAATAAAACTTTGACATCAAACACTGCTCGATGGTCGTGCCACACTCCAAATTCGCTGAACCGATACTTCATAACCTGCTGATCACGTAAAGCCTCTACTGCTGAACCAATGCTTACTAAGGTATCCATGACGTGTCCTGCATCTCCTCAATAGGGGCTGGAAAGGAGGACTAGGTTCCACGGGTTTCTCCAGATCACTACTGTAGAAAAGGTCAGAGGACTGAGGAAGGGGAGCAATAGCCACTCTTATCCATGTATGTAAATGTGTGGAACCTGATGCAGTTAGTGAATTGTGCCTCTAGATGCAACTGTGCCAAGTAAACTGAGCCACGAGCTGTGCCTTTATTCATCAAGGACACCCTAAAAGGCCATTATAAGGGAGACAAGTAGCAGTCACTGCCTTGAAAGACTCAACACCATCACCTCTCTGTGATGGGCATGTAGGCATCACAGGGCATGTAAGAGGATTTGACGCCAAAAGCCTATGTGACTAGTGAGGCAATCAATCTGGCGCCTACTCCCACCTGCACTATCTCCATACTGCCAGCCCCAACCCGCTGCAAAATGCTTCCCTCTGCTTAACCACAGTAGCAAAGGTCTGGAAGGGGGCATTGCGCAGATCAGGAACAGTGTACTGGGCTAACAAATAGACTACACTTAATCTGATCACCTACAGTCCTAATGAAACTGTTCTGACAATGAGACCAGTGCAGTATGCATGTTAGGTGTCCAAAAGTTCACCATAACCATTAAAAAGAAACAATTAAGATAAAGCCCCACATTGTGGAAAAGCTCCTAGGCTTGGCTTAAGAAGCCGCGGCAAAATCTGCAACAAAATAGTAGTTTTTCCACGTGAAGCTTGGCCTCAAGGCTGAAGCCCCATGTTGCAGAAATGCAGATCAGAAACACCACGGCAAAAACACTGCACTTTACAGTACCTGCAATGTGAATGGGATTCTGGCTAATCCTATCCACACATTACAGAAAAAAAATCTACAGCGGAAAAAAATCGCAGCATGTCAATTATACCTGTGGAAACGCTGGCGGTTTCCCTATAGGTATAAGAAGGGCAGAAAATCCTCAGAGAAAAAACATGTGAAAACGCAATGAAAAACGCTGCAGAATAAAAACGCGATGCGTTTCCGCTTGGCTTTTTTTTTTTGCAGCATTTCGTTACGTGGGGCCTTAGCCTAAATGGGTTTTCCCACAAATATAACCATATTTAAATTTGTAGAAAATTTAAACATTTTTGCAAATATAAATAATTAACAATTTATCAACATTTTAAAGATGTTTTATACTCATCTTAGTGGTGCCAGTATCTTGTTTTGATTGGCTGGAAATTGATACAGCCATGAATGGTTGGAACTTTCTATGGTCTGTCAGAAACCCAGCCATGATTTTCTTATTGTGGATGTGTTATCAGGCAAGGATACTACAAGCAAGATAACCCTGCCACAATAAGTAAATCATTACTGGGTTTCTGACAAGTGTCAGACCATAGAAAGTTCCGTATCTCATTGTCATATCCACTGGCAATTGATCAAGACAAATTTGTCTACAAATTTAAATAGCGTTATGCTCATGGGAAAACACCTTCAAAGCCCAAGAAGAGGCCCAAGAATATACTTCCAACAACTATGCTTTCAGCAGGTCAGAGGACCTTGTCACAATCAGAACAGGACTAATACTAGTACAGTATTAGGATCCCTTCCTGTACCCACAATAGGAAAAAAATTCAAGAACTCTACCCATGGTGGATCAAAGAATGGGCTTTATAATGTCCAGCATCTGGGCATAATTTAATTTACTCAAAGTGAACCATTTCCTGCAATCAAAGGTTTAAATTTGAATTGGACTGAATAGCCCATTCCCAGGCCCTGGGTGGACATGTCTAATGGGTTCATCTTATTATTGTTATAATCAAATGCAGCATTCACTCAGTTTACAGAAAGAGGTCACAGAACCAGAACTACTAACTACTATGGCAAAAGGTTTCTACCAGAGATACTGCACACCTAAATTGATACCAAAACCAGCCCCCGGACGTCTTCACCAGAGCTCCTAGTGGTGGAGTTGGAATTTACAGGTTACTTCGGATGGAGTTAGCAACAACTGAACAGTGTACTGCAAGTTGGCGCACCACAAGTAGCAGGAATCCCAGAAACTCAGACACTCACCGTAGGAACATAGGACGTGACAGAAGGTCGAAGGATTCATCTATCCAGATGTCCAGAGCTTAGATAGCAGATGAGGATGCAGTAACTAACGTGCTGCGGAGTGCTATGAGAGCCGTAGAGCTTGGAGCAGCGAGGAAACAGAATGGTCGTCTATCCGGTTGGCAACTGAGATGGCGGCGGAATACAAATGGGAGAAGCAATGGAGTAGTCGTCTATCCATTTGGCAGCAAGATGGCAGCGAGGTACAAAGTATAAGAGAAAGGCAGGTCCAGGAGAAAAGCGATGGTCAGAGTCAAACTGCTACGTAGGAGCCAAGTCGGTAAACAGGAGCAAAGTCAAACAGCGGAGCCAGGGGTCAGAAACACAAGAGCTAGGTGCAGAGACAAAAGCCAAACTAACCAAACAAAAACTGAATAGCCAGCAACCAGGTTCAAACAGGAGTGGCCTTTTAAAGACTCGGGAAACAGACAGGTGATCAAGCCTTAAAGGGGAACACACGAAATAGAAAAGACATTAGAGGGAAGTTGGTACACTCACAGCAGCAACCACTGAGGTTCCAGCTCTACTCCTAACAATTATGAGTGCAAGAAGGACTGGTTGACCACTTGATGTGTATGGTGGTGTCCTAACTCTCCACCAGTGGCAGATGTTGCGGAAAGAAGGGTTGGGTGTTTTGAATTTCAGCATCCTGATCCTTTGTTATGAAGAAAGATAAACCTCCACCAGAGCACATTTCCACAATGTTTTGCCCAAATGGGAAATCTAATTTTATTGCCAGCTTAAGACAAATTTAGTAACTAAAGAACAATTATATAGTCTACATCTATTCGTGGGCCCATTTGAGCACATTAAATTTTTGCTTCCACTTTTGCATGTGGCACCCTCAAGAATTTTTTCCTAAGTTCCCCTGTTGCAATTTGTTTTGTCTTTAGTACGATAAATATGTGGACAAAAAACATATGAAAAATTGTGAAGTCTTAATGGGTTTTCCCATCTCCCTCTCTCAGCAGTTTGCCTGCTGTCTCTTCTTCTCACTTCCTGTATCCTTAAACAATCTGGAGGGAAAGCTTTGACTGTTTGATGGACAGGACACTATGAAGTAGCTTCATTTGCCTGCTATGTGAAATTATTCCAACCATTGTTTGCACATCATTGTCAAGGTATCCGGCCTGTTATCTGATCCAGGGCAGATGACGTGACTCACTGCTGTCTGGCGGGGAGAGGGGCTGAGTTCTCTGGATTACTTACAGAACTGTTACTGTATCTTCTGCTAATTGCAGTTTTCTGACAAAGACTCTGACATTGTCCGTTATCTCTTTATGTAAACACAAAGATTACACTGAGTTTACTGCAAGTCTTTTGTCTGTCCTGTTAGGATGTAAGTGTTTTTCAACCTTGTGTAATGTAATATACATTTACTGTGCATATTATTTGATCTGCATTATTATAGATTTCTAGAAATCATTATAAATAATCTTTCATGGTAAAGGCAATGTACTGTATATATATACTGAGGTACTTCATAGTATCCTGTCCATCAAACAGTCAAAGCCCGCCTACCAGCTTGTTGAAGAATACAGGAAGTGAGAAGAAGAGACAGCAGGCAAACTGGTGAGAGAGGGTGATGGGAAAAGCCCTTTTAATTTACAGTCAAGCAAATGTCACGCGATAGATCAGTGTCAGAAGATAATTTTGAAATTGGTTGTAAACTGTCCTGGCAAATGCCACCACTGATGTAATTTTCTGTCAAGCCTTTGAAATGTAAGTAGAATTGTATTTAATTGACTTGTGCTTTAAGCATTTTATTAGATTGTCCAGCATTAAGAAAACCTAAAGAAAGTCTCTAGTATATGAATACCAGGGGATCACAATTCCAGTCTGAACTCTTTCGAGATACTAAAATGGATCACAATGCAACATGAGTAGGATAGACCTTCTAGTGAGATCTTGCCAACGTACAATTATTATTTCAAGATCAGGACATGTAACATTATTAGCTGAACATGAAGTAACATAAAGAAACAGTTTAGTGGTCTAACTTGATCCAAACTCTGAAACAATTTTACACACTGTTTTTAGGAAAAGAGAAAAACAGTCAGTGAAGGTCTATAATTAACAGAAATCTGTGTGAACGCTGCAAATTTAAGGCGATGTCATGCTGCCGCCTACTGGCTAAATATATACAGTGGGGAAAAAAAGTATTTAGTCAGCCACCAATTGTGCAAGTTCTCCCACTTAAAAAGATGAGAGAGGCCTGTAATTGACATCATAGGTAGACCTCAACTATGAGAGAACAAATCCAGAAAATTACATTGTCTGATTTTTAAAGAATTTATTTGCAAATTATGGTGGAAAATAAATATTTGGTCAATAACAAAAGTTCATCTCAATACTTTGTTATATATCCTTTGTTGGCAATGACAGAGGTCAAACGTTTTCTGTAATTCTTCACAAGGTTGGCACACACTGTTTGTCATGTCCCAGGACTTGGTTTAATTCACTGACATGTATCTGTGATACTGTTTGTCTTTGTAGTTTGTCCCCTCTCTCTCTCTGTATCCTTAGCTGTGATGCTGTAGCTCCTCCTCTCTCCCGCTCAGTTTAGTTTCACTTCTTTGTAAGCAACATGTCTGCTCAGCTCCTGGTATTTCATCATTTTTCACCTACTGCTGTATGAGGTTCTACAAGATTTACTTGGATTAAAGCATCTGAAATCTTATCTACGCCTCCTCAGTCGAGTTGAACACTATCTGATAGATATCTTGGTGTAAATTGCTGGTTAGCATAGAGACTACAGGACACTCTCACAACCTCACACTTGCAGCCAAGCTATTGAGTCAGAACAGTGAAAAATGATGCATAAAGACTGCCAGATACGGCTGTAAGACAGTTCACCAACTTCTGACATACAGTCAGTCACAGCAAGTTACCTGAAGCCAGAAGGAATCAGCATTGTGTAAGTTGCATCTGCAGCTCAGACTCCCTCAGCATAAGAAGATTCTAGCAAGCAGCCATCTTACTCCAGCAAGGTTATATTTATCCTGTTTGTGTTGCATCATGGCTGAAGGGCACCCAGAAGCACAAGGTAGCATGGACCTCAGTCTGCAGCCCAGTGAGAAGGCTAGACGCTCAATTAAACAGGTTAGAGACAATCTAGAAGGTTTAAAGCATGAACTTTCCTGTGAACTCTCAAAATGGTGGCAGAAAATACAGACTAAGATATCTGCCATGTGCTTGCCTGCATACCATATATCACCACTAGAGGGAGCTCTGCGACAGCTTTGTGCTATGCATGGACATTATAAAATGAAAGCTGAGGAGTATGAAAGCATATTGAGGAAACTTCATACAGACAATTCCTTAGTTGAATTGCAAAGCTTCCAGCATCTCAATTCAGAACGAGACAGCTTAGTACATGAAACTAAGTTAAGGACAGAGGCAAGAATTGCGCAACTGCAGGAAATGGCATCCCACGTTTCTGAGTCTACCAAGCGTTCAAAGTGTACATCTAAGTCACGTTCCTCAAAATCTTCCACACTCAGTGAGCAACTTATAAAAGCACGTGCAGAGGCGGAAGCTACTAAGATACAGGCAGCCTTTGCACAACAGAAAGCAGAAATGGAAGCTAATGCAGCTCAAAAAAGGGCAGAACTAGAGGCTCTAGAGAAACAGTATGAGCATGCTGCAGCCATGGCAAGGTTAAGCATTTTAGAACAGGCCATCAGTGGAAGTGAAAGAGACAGCACCAGTTTGTGTGATGTGGAAGCAGAGGATCCCCTCAAGCGCACAAGAGACTATGTACTAAGCCAAAGCAGTGAATCCCTATTTGCCACAAATGTTCCTGTCAGGGACAACATTTCTCCAGTGCAACAGGGCACAGTATCTTCTGAAGCACACCGCATTCAAGGTCAGTACAATGCCCTGCCTGTCCAGCATCCAGTTTCTTCTTCCTTCATGGATTCCCAAAGCCTTGCACCTCAGCAAATGCAATATACTGATACTCAGGTAAACACCAATGTGACACCATACCACCAGACTGCAAACAACCGCCCAGTCTCACATCCATATGTGGCTAAACCTATGGACTTTAAGCTAGCTCCTAGGCTGAATGCCTACGCAGCCCCTACACTACCTACCTCTGTTAACCAGAACCCCACTAACAACGTAATCACCGCTACTCAGCCAGCAACTCAATATTTAAAGTCAGAGAGAACAGACATGTCAGAGTTTGCAAGGTACATGGTTCGCCGTGAGCTTACTAAGACTGGACTCACAAGGTTCGATGACCAACCTGAGAACTACAGAGGCTGGAAATGTTCCTTCAAAACTGCAATTAGTGACCTTGGCATTACTGCAGCTGAAGAACTAGATTTGCTTATCCGGTGGCTTGGCCCACAGTCCACAGAACGTGCTAAAACACTCAGATCCGTCCACATTTACAACCCCATAGCAGGCCTTACCGCTGCTTGGGAAAGACTGGAGAAAACCTATGGCAGTCCTGAAGCAATAGAGAATGCTCTTTTCAAACGGTTGCAAGGGTTTCCAAAGATATCTGGTAAGGATCATCAGAAATTTCAAGAACTTATTGACCTACTCATGGAGCTCCTACTAGCCAAGGCGGACACTCTCCTACCGGGCCTCAGTTACCTGGACACTGCTCGTGGGGTAAACCCGATAGTCACCAAGTTGCCATATAATATTCAAGAAAGGTGGACCACAGTTGGGTCAAGATACAAAAATGAGAATCAAGTCTCCTTTCCTCCATTTTCCTACTTCTGTGAGTTTATCAAGAACATTGCAGAATCCAAGAATGACCCAAGCTTTTCCTATGGGGATCCCAGTGTTCCTGGTTCACCTCCTATTAAGTATGACAGCTCACATTCTAACTACAGAAACCGCAGAGGCCCAGTTTCGGTGAAAAAGACTGATATTCTTCCTATACCTACATCAGCACCAGAAGAAAGCAGTTGCAACAACAACCAAGACGAAAAGGTAGAAAATCCTAACCGTCTGTGTCCTATTCACAAGAAGCCTCATCCCCTCAAGAAGTGTATTGGCTTCAGGAGGAAACCAATCCAGGAACGGAAAGAGCTTCTAAAGAAACTAGGGATATGTTTCAAATGTTGTGTCTCTACTGAACATGTTGCTAGAGACTGTAAAATTGCTATTAAGTGTATAGAGTGTGGCAGTGAGAACCATGTACAAGCTCTTCATCCATCCCAGCCTAGTGCCACACCGCCTAGAGGTTCCCCTTCCCCAACTAAGCATGGCGGGGAGAACACAGATCAATCAGCAAATACTACCACAGTATCTTCCTCATGTACAGAAGTCTGCGGAGAAGACCTTTGTGACAAGTCCTGTGCAAGGATATGCCTAGTCAATATATACCCCAAGGGCCAACCAGAAAGGGCTCTGAGGGTGTACGCCATCTTGGACGACCAGAGCAACCACTCACTTGCAAGGTCAGAACTCTTTGATCTGTTTAACTTAAAGGGTGATACTTATCCGTATACCTTGGGTACTTGTAGTGGCATATCAGAGGTTTCTGGAAGAACGGCCTGTGGTCTCGTAATAGCTTCTCTCAAGGGCAATTTGGAGATACCTTTGCCCACACTTGTTGAGTGCAACCAGATACCATCAAACAGAGAAGAGATACCCACACCAGAGGCGGCTTTCCAGCACCCTCATCTAAGGGCTATAGCCAGTGAAATACCATCCCTTGACAAAAATGCAGACATTCTAGTTCTGCTAGGTAGAGACATTCTCAGACTGCACAAAATACGCCAGCAAATTAATGGACCACATGATGCACCATTTGCCCAGCGCCTCGATCTAGGATGGGTAATCATTGGCAACGTCTGCATAGGTAGGATGAAAAGGCCCACCAATATTTCTTCATTTAAGACGCATATGTTACCAAACGGTCGCAGCACTTGTTTTCAGCCATGTCCACATCACTACCAAGTGAAAGAGAAGATAAGCAACAGTAAGTGGCTGCATAATCACCGAGACAACGTGAATACTTTCCTGCCTGGGGACGACACCCTTGGATTAACAGTGTTCAATACAACAAGTGATGACAACAAGCTGGCACCGGCTATAGCTGATAAAGAATTTCTCAAACTTATGGACAAGGAATTCATTCAAGATGATTCCAACAGCTGGGTAGCACCTTTACCTTTCCGCTCCCCGAGATCAAAACTACCAAACAATCTGAAGCAAGCAGTTTCTAGATTTTCCTCTTTAAAACGTACCCTCATGAGGAAACCAGAGATGGAGAAACACTTTGTAGGTTTCATGCAGAAGGTATTTGAGAGAGATCATGCAGAACCTGCACCTCCATTAAAGGAAGGAGAAGAATGCTGGTACCTTCCATCATTTGGCGTGTATCACCCAAATCAGGGTCGTGTTCGATTCTAGTGCTCAGTATGAAGGCGTCTCTCTCAACAACCTACTCCTCACTGGTTCTAACCTAAACAACAGCCTCATAGGAGTCTTAATCCGTTTCAGACAGGAACCAGTTGCAGTGATGGCCGACATCCAACAGATGTTTCATTGCTTCATTGTTAAGGATGATGACAGAAACTATCTGAGGTTCCTATGGCATAAGGACAATGATGTCAACAATGAAGTCATAGATTACCGGATGAAGGTACATGTCTTTGGCAATAGCCCATCTCCTGCAGTAGCGATCTATGGACTGAGAAGGACCGCCCAAGAAGGTGAGAAAGAGTATGGCTCTGATGCTCGTCAGTTTGTTGAGAGGAACCTCTATGTTGATGATGGTCTTAAATCCTTACCTGCAAGTGAAGAAGTGATCGATCTCCTCTCTAGAACACAGGAAATGCTGTCTGTAGCTAACCTCAGACTTCACAAGATCATCTCCAACAATATGGAGGTAATGAAGGCATTTCCCTCTGATGATCATGCAATCAACTTGAAGGATCTTGATCTCAGTTCTGATGCTCCTCCTATGCAACGCAGCCTAGGATTGCTATGGAACACTGAACAAGACACGTTCACATTCCAAGTGTCTTCTTGTGACAAACCTTTCACCAAACGAGGAGTTTTATCTGTTGTGAACAGCATTTATGATCCTCTTGGTTTCATTGCTCCCATCACCATTCAAGGCAAGCTACTACTAAGACAGCTTACCACTGAGAACATGGACTGGAACACTCCACTGCCTGCTGAGAAACAACTGAGGTCTGACTGTGGCACTAACTTCGTTGGAGCCTGCAAAGAACTGGAGTTAGACAACTTCTTATCCAACAATGGGTGCACTTGGACGTTTAACCCTCCACATTCATCCCATATGGGAGGTTCCTGGGAACGTATGATTGGGATCACACGCAGAATCCTTGACTCTATGTTGATGGACCACAAGTCGACACTGCTTACCCATGAGACGTTAATAACCTTTCTTGCTGAAGTGTCTGCAATAATCAATGCAAGGCCACTTGTCCCAGTATCTTCAGACCCTGAATCTCCAATTATCTTAACCCCAGCAACGCTTCTTACTCAGAAAATTGGTACTGCTGCTACCTCTCCACGTACCTTAGATCACAGTGACATTTACAGACGCCAATGGAAACAAGTTCAACACCTGTCCAATGTGTTCTGGCACCGCTGGAAAACAGAGTACCTCCACATGCTACAGAGCCGTCACAAATGGCAGACCTCAAAACCTAATCTCCAGGTGGGTGACCTCGTCCTTCTAAGGGATAAAGAAATCCATCGGAATGAATGGCCTATGGGTCTCATCACTAAAGTTGTCCCTAGTGATGATGGGAAGACTCGGAAAGTGGAGGTCAAGGTAACCAAGGGAGGCTCAGTGCGAGTTTTCTTCCGCCCAATTAATGAACTGGTGCTTCTTCTTCCAAGAGGAGACGTCACATAAAAGAAGATAAGGACACCATTCACAGCTCATGGCGGGGAGCTTCCTTCCATGAACTAAAACCGTGTTCTTGTGGATTACAGTGTGGGTCGGTGGAGGTGTTGGCAAATTGCGGCTTCCCGACCTGAAGATTGGTTTAGTTGGACTAACTGTTGATTATTGTTTGTTGTGCATGTTTCTTTTTTGTTTTTCAGGTTTGAAGAGGACTTTATGGACATCTCAGGACATTTAATGTTTGTTTTCATTGAAATCTAAAGATTTCAGGCGGGGAGTGTCATGTCCCAGGACTTGGTTTAATTCACTGACATGTATCTGTGATACTGTTTGTCTTTGTAGTTTGTCCCTTTTCTCTCTCTGTATCCTTAGCTGTGATGCTGTAGCTCCTCCCTCTCTCTCTCTCAGTTTAGTTTCACTTCTTTGTAAGCAACATGTCTGCTCAGCTCCTGGTATTTCATCATTTTTCACCTACTGCTGTATGAGGTTCTACAAGATTTACTTGGATTAAAGCATCTGAAATCTTATCTACGCCTCCTCAGTTGAGTTGAACACTATCTGATAGATATCTTGGTGTAAATTGCTGGTTAGCATAGAGACTACAGGACACTCTCACAACCTCACACTTGCAGCCAAGCTATTGAGTCAGAACACTGTTGCTGGTATGTTGACCCATTTCTCCATGCATAACTCCTCTAGAGCAGTGATGTTTTTTTTTTTTTTTTTTTATAAACTGTAATTTTTATTGAAATTTTTATAAACATAACAACAATATGGGAGGTGAAATCAAGGTAATCAGAGAAAAAATAAATATACAGGACAAATTGTCAAATGATAACCCAGAGAACACAGACAGGGGGTGAGGGTAACGACAAGGGAAAGAGGGGAAGGGAAGAAGAAGGAAGAGGGAAGGAAGGGGAGGAGTCAAAGACCATGCAGAGTACAATACGCGTCCCAGGATGACCACACAGCAGTAAAGGCCTCTGTAAGATGGGGAAACAGCCCTCATGTTATGAATGTAACTGTTTCTATAAATAAGGTTATTTTTTTTATAAACTGACATTTGTATGTTTGACAACAAGAGGCCACTGTTACCTCAGAAATAGAAAAGACTGTAATTCTGTAATTCCCTGGAGTAGTAACGTGGAGACCCTGTTCTGCAGAGGTGGGACAAGAAGGAGCAGAGTGTGTGTGGCAGCCATCTTAAGAGTGTGCTTTTTGAGCTTTTAGAAGAAGAAGGACTGAAGTGAGAGCAAAAGGATTCCTAATGGATCAGAGACATAACAAGGGGGTGCTGAAGCAGAGACTGTTCCAGGGTTTGTTCAGACAGCATCCTAAGTTTAAGATTGCTATCAAGGACCCAGCTGAGAAGTGGCCCTGTCAGTGAGACCGCATGTTTGGATGAGCCCTGCTTTCAGCTGCTACAGACAAAAGCTAAAAGGTACCCAACAAATCTGGATCAGTAATAGAAGTAATCGTGCACACATCGCAATACATTTTTGGCACAAATTGCTTGGGACTGAGTAAGGGCCTGTAGTTAGAATAGTTAGGCATGCTCATCTTCACAGGCCACACTCAGTGGTGAACCTAGCCTCTTTGCTGCCTGAGGTGGACTATCAAAAGACGCCCCCCCCCCAAAATAAAATAAAATTGCGTTTACATGCTGTTAGCATCACACGCTGTTATTGTCGTACAATAAACATACACAAGCTTATGAAACAGTTTTTAAGAATTCTTCTTCCTGTATTACTTCAGTATCAGAAATCAACAACACGGCATTAACAATGAAAGTAACTTCCCACATCTTCTGCTTGGTGTATGGACGAGCCCACGTAGCCCCCATTCTCTATAATAGGAGCACCGCAGATAGCTGAGTACTGTACTTCTGGTATCTTCGGCACTCCCATCAAAGTGAATGAGAGCCACGCGGGTTCATCCATCCACCAAGCGACACACCTATATATGGCTGCAGCCAGGCTGGATTCCCACCCAGTGGGGGGAAAAAAAAAAATTCTCAGGCTCAGTGGGGGACTCAGCAGACAGACCCCCATCAATCAATCCTCTAACATTTAGGTGAATACAGGGCAGTAACATTTTCTGACAGGTGACGTCTCTGACTAATCCTTCACATTTCCCTTCTCTTCCCTTTGGACCGCCATGACCACTTCTTTCAGCTGTGACTTGTCTCTGTAAAGTTTACAACACAGAGATCTTTGACTCCTCACTTTTCCAGGCATCCGACCCACATTGTCCTCACCTGCACACCCATCGTGCTGCTACCCCAATTATAAAATATATGATATAACCCCCCATAAAGAATAACTCCCAAGTGCATCTTTATATTAATAATGTCCGTGTGTACCCTGCAGTGTCGGACTGGGATGTCTAGGGCCCACCAGTGGAATTGTTTCTAGGGGCCCACCATCAGAACCCCTGCAGATCAGCAGTACCGAGACAGGGCGGCTAAAGGTAATAACATGCCGGGAGCCATGCTGCTTACCCACTATACCATGTGCACCACTGCACTACCTAAACCTACTGCTACACCTTGTATGGCAAGTGAACAGCGTGGCTCCTAGAATTGTTCCCTTTACCTGTAGCCGCATTGTCCTGGAAAAGCTGATCTGCAGAGGTCCTGGCTGTTGTATCATCGTAGATGTAATATTGATGGCCTATCCTAAGGACAGGCCATCAATATTAGGAAGATGGATAAATCCTTTAAAGAGGTTGTCGAAGGAATTGGAGCAACCCATGTAGCTGGCGGGAGGTGTAAAGTAAAAAATAAGTAAATTAAAAAGCATACTCACCTGTTCCCGGCACTCTGTTGTCCGCTGCCAGTGTCCATTCAGTCTCATGCTGGCGACTCCTTGCTCACTAAGACCAATTAGGTACAGGATTTCCAGAAATGAGGCGCTGCCATGAGACCGAACAGACACAGGCAGGGGAACATGGGGTGCTGGGGACAGGTGAGTATGCTTTTTTAAAAATTTTCTTATTTTTACACCTCCCTGGCGGCCAACACAGTGGTCGCTCCAGTTTATGGAAACCTCTTTTAAGGGGTTGTCTGGGCCAAATTTTTCTATGGTCACTTCACTGGTCCCCCCATATAGTGGCCTCTTCACTGGTCCCCCATACTGTATGGGGAATAGTGATGGGGTCATTATATTGTGTGGGAGCAGTGATGGGGGCTAACATCCTGTGGGGGGGACATTAAACTGTGTGGGGCATATTAAAGGGGTTGTCCAGGGTTAATCTTTTTTATGGCCTATGCTCAGGATAGGCCATAAATACCTGATCGGTAGGGGGCTGACACACGGCCCCATCAGCTGTTCGGAGCCACTTCCGGCACCTGTTCTGTACACAACACAGGGCCGGAAACAGAAATCTCCATCCACTGCCCAGCGCCTTCACTGCAGCTCAGCTCATACTGACTTCAATAAGTGCTGAGATACAGTGAAGGTGCCCGGCTAATATAGTGGACAGAGCTTTCTGCTTCCGGCCCCATATTGTGTACAGTACGGGCATCAGAAGTGGCTCCGAACAGCTGATTGGTCCGGGGTCAGCACCCTACAGATCAGGTATCTGTGGCCTATCCTGAGGATAAACCAGAACAAATTATGCCTGGACAACCCCTTTAATATACACCCCTAATGCATCACACTTTAAAGAGATTGTCCAGTATAATTTTTTTCTTTTTTATAATTAGTCTGGGGGAGGTGAATCCCCCCTACCCCCCCCCAACAAAAAAAAAACATGTTAAACATACTCACCTGTCTCCGGTGCTCCGGTGTCCTCCCAGCACGGTCCGGTCCTGCAACTCTGCTGTCTTCTTTTTGCCGGAAGTCCTCACTGGCTGTGACATCCCAGGTCCCTTCCCTTAGGCCACTGATTGGCCTCAGGGGTCACGTGACGTCACAGGTAGTCACGTGCAGAGGGAACTTGCGCTGGAAGAAAACAACAGAAGTGCAGGACCGAACTGCTCTGGGAGACACTGGGGACAGGAGAGAAAGACTGTGGGGGTTTTTTTTGTTTTGTTTTTTTCACCTGCCCCGGCGTAATTAAAAAAAAAAAATGAAGGAGCCACTGTATGGAGTATAAGCTCCACAGTGGCCCCCACCCAGTATTATAAGCTCCACAGTGGCCCCCACACAGTATTATATGCTCTACAGTGGCCCCCACCCAGTATTATAAGCTCCACAGTGGCCCCCACCCAGTATTATAAGCTCCACAGTGGCCCCCACACAGTATTATATGCTCCACAGTGGCCCCCACCCAGTATTATAAGCTCCACAGTGGCCCCCACACAGTATTATAAGCTCCACAGTGCCCCCCACACAGTACTATAAGTTCCACAGTGGCCCCCACCCAGTATTATAAGCTCCACAGTGGCCCCCACCCAGTATTATAAGCTCCACAGTGGCCCCCACCCAGTATTATAAGCTCCATAGTGGCCCCCACCCAGTATTATATGCTCCATAGTGGCCCCCACCCAGGTCGCCGGGGCCTAATCACAGGCCTCAGTCACATGACAGAAGAGCGCCGGAGAGGACGCTGTGCCCAGGAGAGGTGAGAATATGTGTTTATTGTTTTAAGTCACCTCCCCTGGGTGCTCTGTCCTGCCATCTATTGGAAAGGGGCCTGCAATATGCCAGGGCCCCTTTCCAATAACAGTATGTATAGCAGTCGGGGAACCAGGCTTTCCCCGACCGCTATCATAGTGGTCCGGGGCCCTGGTCATCTCCAGCTGGCCGCGGGCCCCGCACCCTGCCGGGTCCGGTCGCGGTCGCGCCCCCTGCGACCGCGATCGTAACGCCATTGGTCAGGGGCCCCATGAGATGAGGACTAATAGTCGGGGCTCGGGGCCCACCGGTGGATTCACCGGTTCCCCGGTGGGCCAGTCTGACCCTGGTACCCTGTATAAATAGTGCCCCTTATTAATAATGCCCCAGGTGTTAACTAATTAAAAGGTTTTCCAGGTCATTAATAAACTAATCAGTGGGGCTCAAAAACCCAGGACCCCTACTGATCACCTGTTTGAATGAACCATGGTACCTGTGTAAGCGACATGACCGCTTCTCTGTTTACATAGTGTCATTCATCTCATAGCGGCCATGTAATGTAACTACAGCCTCGTCCTATTCACGTCTATGTGACAAGACTGTAATTACATCACACAGTCACTATAAACAGACAGCGAGTGATATAAACAGGCACTATAGACCCTTCATACAGCTGATCAGAGGAGGGGTCCACTGATTTCTATCTGTTCTAAGGATAGAACATCAATAAAAATGAGCTGGAAAGACCCTTTAATAAAGCCCAAGTACCACCTTAAAGGGGTTGTCCAGGATAACCACTTTTTTAATATGAGGCTGGGGAAGGTGCTCCGGTGTCTCCCAGTATGTTCTAGTCCTGCTGCTCCGGTGTTTTCTTCCCCTCAGCGATCATGTGTGGTGGGGACTTCCGCCAGAAGAGAACACCAGAGCAGCAGAACCAGACTGCGGTGGGAGACATCGGAGCACAAGGGACAGGTGAGTAGGTGTTTTGTTTTTTTTAATACAGTATTACACGGTTTTATGTCCCACAGCGGCCCCTGCACACAGTATTACATGGTATTATGCCCCGCAGCGGCCCCTGCACACGGTATTATGCCCTGCAGTGGCCCCTGCACATGGTATTATGCCCTGCAGCGGCCCCTGCACACGGTATTATGCCTTGCAGCGGCCCCTGCACACGGTATTATGCCCTGCAGCGTCCCCTGCACACGGTATTATGGCCTGCAGCAGTCCCTTCACACGGTATTATGCCCTGCAGTGGCCCCTGCACACGGTATTATGCCTAGCAGCGGCCCCTGCACAGGGCATTATGCCCCGCAGCGGCCCCTGCACACGGTATTATGCTCCATAGTGGCCCCTGCACACGGTATTATGCCCCTCAGCAGCCCCTGCACATGGTATTATGCTCCATAGTGGCCCCTGCACTTGGTATTATGCTCCATAGTGGCCCCTGCACACAATATTATGCCCCACAGTGGTCCCTGCACACGGTATTATGCCTCATAGTGGTCCCTGCACTCGGTATTATGCTCCATAGTGGGCCCTGCACTCGGTATTATGCTCCATAGTGGCCCCTGCACACAGTATTATGTCCCATAGTGGCCCCTGCACTCGGTATTATACTTCATAGTGGCCCCTGCACACAAAATTATGCCCCATAGTGGCCCCCGCACTCGGTATTATACTCCAAAGTGGTCTAAAACACCTCAGAGTATAATGATCAGAGACCCAGGTGGTGACAAACATAAAAACCAGTGTTACTTACCTGGGCTCTGGCGCGCTTCCTGCTTTCGTCCCTCTTCAATGTTGCACAGACTGACGTCGCAACATAATGACGTCGGGCTGGCTCACGTGACGCCTGGTATGTCACCAAAGAAGGCCGAAGCCTGTTGAGAGTAACATCAGACCGCCAGAGAGGTGAGTAACAATGGTTTTTATGTTTATCACCTTGTTTTGCCAAGAGGAAAAGATTCTTTGGATTCCGTGTAATAGAATAAAGTTATAGAATAAAACACTGGACTATCACCAATAGCTTAACATTTTAATTAAGAAGAGTATAAAAAGATATCAAAGAGGTTTTACAATAAGGAAAAGTATAAAAGATATTAGAATGTAATTAAATCAACACTTCCAACACTTAAAGGTATATCAGAAGGTATATCAAGGTTAATCAACCTGTGATATAATCAAAACCTGCAATAAAGCAAGGTATAATCAACACTGGCAATAAAGCAAGGTATAGCAAGATAATCAAAGTTGTGAATCAAAGTTAAGCAAACTATGATATAATCAACACTTGTAATAAAGCAAGGTATAATCAACACTAGCAATAAAGCAAGGTATAGCAAGATAATCAAAGTTAATCAAACTATGATATATTCAACACTTACAACACTGCCAAGCTTCATTGATGAATTCCGATAAGGGTATCTGCAGGAAGTATCACCCAGCCATGTGACAGGTCTCATGCAGCATCAGGCATCCCCAATGATCTGCTATCAAAATTGCAACATCCTGCTGGGGGATGTTTCCCATCTTATATACCCTTTGTGTGCGTCATAGAGTGGGCGGTTACAGAAGTGATACACCTCTGTAAGGCCTTACTTGTCTCCAAGCTCATATTCATGTGAAAGGGGCCAATTTCCACTTGAATATGTCTCGTGACACATACGCATCAAACAGAGTTGCCCCTTTGATCTGGTTTGTATGGACATGTAAATATCACCTCAAACAGAGTTGAACCTTTTGATCTGGTTTGTATGGATATGTAAATATCACCTTAAACAGAGTCTTTGATCTAGTTTGTATGGACATGTAAATATCACCTCAAGCAGAGTTGAACCTTTTGATCTGGTTTGTATGGACATGTAAATATCACCTTAAACAGACTCTTTGATCTAGTTTGTATGGACATGTAAATCTCAGAACATGTCAACTTGATAGAGTTTGTAGACATTACTTTATACCGGGTTTAATTTAAGGTTACTATGAGCTGGCTATTATAAACATCTTGTCATGAACAGCCATTTTATCAAGGGCAGCTATTTTGCATTACATCACCTCTCCTGGGTCTCCGGAGTATAATAATAGTAGCATTTGGCCTCACTTATCGATCCCTGCTGCCGTTCACAGCCGCTTCTGATTCACCCTTCTGTGTCCGATAGCAGAAGGTGAAGTGGGGGCGGCCACAGCAGGCGCAGGGATCGATAAGTAAATAGGTCGTTACCTGCTGGGGATACTCCAGCAGGTTATGGCCTATTTATATATAGAAAAAAAAAGTTATTCTCACCTACCTGCAATCCCATGATGGAGCCGCCGCCACCTCCTCCTCTTCTTGTCCACGACGTCTGAGTCTCAGCGTAGGAGGCGCGATGACGTCATTGTATCGCCGCCTGAGCTGACATGCAGAGGTGTCGTAAACCAGCCCAGGACAGGCCCCGCTCAGCTTTGTTTTTTTTAAAGCGGCCTGTCCTGGGCTGGCTTACATTAAATAAATGGTAAAAATGCCGCCCCCCAGACAGTGACGGACAGTGCTGCCTGAGGCGGCCGCCTCACTTCGCCTCATTAGCGGTGCACCCCTGGCCACACTAATGTTGAATTATCTACCTATACGGTAGTAAGGACTAAGACTCAGAGAATTCTATTGTGTTGTAACTCTCATAGAGGAGCTTCTGAGGAAGTCTAGAAGCGACATTTTATACATTGTCATATTTCTTTGGCTTGCAAGCTGACCTACTATTATAGTTACTCGGTTGTACTTTGTTTGTGGGGAATAGGGGTATTTTGATAAGTTTGTAAGCTCTTGTGTTATACCGCCGGTGCCCCTATCACACTCACTGAAATGTTCCTGTGACTAGGGTGATAAAAAGGTAACAAGCGTCTGGTTAGTTGCAGCCTGCAGATAGGTAAAAGCTTGAAGTCAGTTGGAGCCACACATGAGAAGGCATCACTCTGTACAACACCAGAGTCTCAACTTCCTGGATGAGTGTATGTAAATAGTTGTGTGGGTTTTTCTTTTGGTAAAGAGGTGTTACTACACAAAGTAAAATCTTGTTTTTTCTAAATTGATTTGGAGTCGCTTCCTTTGTTCGTGACTTCGCTGTTTCCTGGGAAGCTCACCCCGGTACACGGCTTACACATCCATTTTATGATTGAGAGAAGACATCAAATACTCCATACTACGGACATCTTTCACTCGAGCAGTAAGCTCTAGACCAGTGGGAGGAGAAGTCTTCCTCCAATGGAGAGCAATAAGGGTTTTAGCGGCAGTACATAATTATAGAAACAATTTAGAGGACTGTTTACCCAAGTGCCTGGGGGGAAGATTAAGCAAATAGGTAAAGGGATCCTGGGGAACACCTTGAATAAAAAGGGCATCACTGAGGAATCCAACCTCCGTCCAGAAGGGGCGTATCCCCGGACATTCCCAACAAATGTGGCATAGCGTACCCACCCCCGCCTGGCAGCGCCAACAAATGGAAGGAATGCTAGGATTAAGAGAATGGAGCAAGGCGGGGGTGTGATACCAATGCATAAGTAACTTATATTGGGTCTCGCGGAAAGTAATACAGGTAGAGGACTTGAGACCAAATAATCTGCCATTGCCCGGGCAAGATCTGCCTATTCAAGAATGCATTAGGGTAGATTGGTGCTAGCCAAAGATTCTCAATCTCAACCTATTTTGTGTAGGCTTGTGGAGCAGCCCAGAATGCAAATACAACGCAAATGGGACACCCAGTAGTAATGCAAAACATGTGGGACCGTCAACCCCCCCCCCCCTCACCCATGCCTGATAACATCACCAAGCGGGGAATACGATGGCGTTTACCATTCCAGATAAACTAGAAGATCGATTTTTGGAAGGCACGTAGCTCTGAGTGAGGGACAGTTCCTAAATAGCGGAGGGAGCGCTCTCTCCACTGAAAATCAAAGTTAGATCGGAACAACTGTAAAGTAGAGTCAGGGATGTTAATAGGTAGTGCTTCGGTCTTGGTGGGATTAACTTTATAGCCAGAGAAACTGCCATATGTTTTCAGCACTTGGAGAAGATTGGGGAGGGATGTGTGCGGATTAGTAAGGGTTAAAAGAACGTCGTCAGCAAACAAGCTAATCTTAAAGTCCCTATCCCTAACTGCCACCCCAGTGATGTCAGGGTTAGATCGAATCTGGGAGGCTAGGGGTTCAATACACAATGCAAATAGGAGCGGGGACAAAGGACATCCCTGACGCGTCCCATTAAGGATGGGGAACGGTAATGAGAGTGAGTTGGGGAGCTTTACCACAGCCAAAGGCCGAGAGTACAGTGCCCCGATCGCCGTGAGAAAGGCTCCAGAGAACCCGAATTTTTCAAGAGTGGCGATCATAAATGACCAGTCAAGGCGGTCAAAGGCCTTCTCGGCATCAAGGCTCAAGAGGAGGGTGGGGGTGGCAGAGTGGTTGGCTACATCTATTAAGTCCACAGTCCTTGACGACAAGGGACAAAACCCACCTGGTCCTTATGGATTAAAGACGGAAGCCAGACGCTAAGCCTGTTGGCCAAAACCTTAGTGAAAAGTTTTAAATCGATATTCAGGAGCACAATGGGGCGGTAATTAGAGCATTCCTGATGATCCTTGCGAGGTTTAGGGACTAAGGTGATAGGAGAATGAAGCATGGATTGAGGGATAGGGGCACCATCAAGGAAGGAGTTAAAGAGGCGGCGCATGTGCGGAAGCAGGTCAGATTGAAATGTTTTATAATACAGGTACGTAAACCCGTCTGGACCCAGAGCCTTGCCATTTGGGAGACCCTTAAGGGTAGCTGTAAGCTCCTCCTCGGTGACAGGAGCATTTAGAGTAGCAATTGCTGAGGATGGGAGCCTAGGGAGGGGGCAAGCGGCTGTGAAGCAGGTGCGGCCTGAGAAGATGTCCTTATGTCGGCAGGCAGGGTAGGAGCTGGAGAAAAACACGACCGGCTACATCAGGTCGTAGGCCACGCCCCCAGAAGTGATGTTTTGGGGCTGTCGCTGGGCAACACGGACTTTCAACTCCCTCCAAAGGTTTTCTATGGGGTTGAGATCTGGAGACTGGCAGTGTGCTTGGGATCATTGTCATGCTGAAAGACCCAGCCATGTTTCATCTTCAGTGCTCTTGCTGATAGAAGGAAGTTTGCACTCAAAATCTCACGATACTTGGCCCCATTCATTCTTTCATGTACACGGATCAGTCGTCCTGGTCCCTTTGCAGAGAAACAGCCCCAAAGCATGATGTTGCCACCCCCATGCTTCACAGTAGGTATGGTGTTCTTTGGATGCAACTCAGCATTCACTCTCCTCCAAACATGACGAGTTGTGTTTCTACCAAACAGTTCTACTTTGGTTTCATCTGACCATATGACATTCTCCCAATACTCTTCTGGAACATCCAAATGCTCTCTACCAAACTTCAGACGGGCCCGGATATGCACTGGCTTAAGCAGGGGGACACGTCTGGCTCTGCAGGATCTGAGTCCCTGGCGGTGTAGTGTGTTACTGACGGTAGCCTTTGTTACGTTAGTCCCAGCTTTCTGCAGGTCATTCACTAGGTCCCCCCGTGTGGTTCTGGGGTTTTTGCTCACCGTTCTTGTGATCATTTTGACCCCACGGGTTGAGATCTTGCGTGGAGCCCCTGATTGAGGGAGATCAGTGGTCTTGTATGTCTTCCATTTTCGAATTATTGCTCCCATAGTTGATTTCTTCACACCAAGCTGCTTGCCTATTGCAGATTCAGTCTTCCCAGCCTGGTGCAGGTCTACAATTTTGTTTCTGATGTCCTTCCAAAGCTCTTTGGTCTTCACCATAGTGGAGTTTGGAGTGTGACTGTTTGAGTTTGTGGACAGGTGTCTTTTATACTGATAACAATGTCTAACAGGTGCCATTACTACAGGTAATGAGTGGAGGACAGAAGAGCCTCTTAAAGAAGTTACAGGTCTGTGAGAGCCAGAAATCTTGCTTGTTTGTAGGTGACCAAATACTTATTTTCCACCATAATTTGCAAATAAATTCTTAAAAAATCAGATAATGTGATTTTCTAGATATGTTTTCTCATTTTGTCTCTCATAGTTGAGGTCTACCTATGATGTCAATTACAGGCCGGCCTCATCTTTTTAAGTGGGAGAACTTGCACAATTAGTGGCTGACTAAATACTTTTTTTTCCCCACTGTAGATGTTTTTAAAGGGCTAGTCACATGTAATAATGTTATACTACATCAGTAGGTTATGCCACAATATGTTGGGTGGAATCTGACCTCAAGTGAATGGGGCTGTGTTATAGTTCCCTCTACAGCCATTAGCCAGGAGTATTGCTGTGCAAGGGAGTACAGTGAAGCTAGAGTCCTATTGTGTAACAAGTACAGACAGTCCAACTCCCACTGATCAACCATTGATGGCATATACAAGTAATATATCGTCACTTACTACCAAAAGATTACCACTTTAATGCAATTGAAGATGTATACATTGGTTAATTTGCTGTCATCCAATAAAGTACAGCATCCTAGCAATAATACTGTTTATTACAACCTATGTAGCCCTAATTCTAACAGCACAGGACTTTTTTGACTTAGGTTGCTTTCACACCATGTTTTTTTGTTTCAGACATGGAATCAGGTTTTTTGCTGGATACAACAAAAAAAGATCTGTTAATCTGATTGTATCAGTTTCCTTACTTTTTTGTTTAAAAAAAGAAAAAAAATGTGCACTCTCACGATTATTTGATTGCATGGCCCACTACACATGAAAACCAGCTATACAGTGTACTGGCAGGAGCACAGTGAAGTACACTTTGTAGTGGCCACGTTGATACACTGTGAGTGCTGCAGTCAGCTGTTTTGTGGAATCCCCCACCACGCTGCTAAAAATTATGTATTGTGTAAGTGACTGTATTACATGTCACCATGATACAATTTAAATGTCCATCAGGTTGTACTATTAATATACTGTTGAGGATGCTAATTGTATTTTTCAGGTTTATGCTATCCACTATCCATGCTGGTCCTCAAGAAGGTGGTGGTATTGCAGGTTTAGAGGAGCTGGCTGGAACCTGGACTGGTGGAAGACAGGCCTTAGGAGGATCCCAAATGACTACTTGTGAGGCACAATGTTGGTTGGCATGCTGATGATAGTGAAGAATGATGAGCTGCCTGGCTGTGGAGTTGGGCCAGAGTGGGGCATGATGTGAGTTTCAGAGGACAGGACAGGAGAATTGGGAAACTGCCCAAGCAGCAGGGCCAAAAAGGTGCAGTGACTAACAGAGTGGTAACAGAGAAGAGACAGAGGGACGGCTGCCATTGCAGTGAAAGTGTACAGTTGGAGACTATGGTGTGCTGCTTGTGGAGGAAAAAGTGATTCCCACTGCACAGGTCGGGCGGCTGAAAACTAAGGAGTCATCACTGAAGCATTGAGTAGTTAATTCTGTGTTATATTGTTCATTGTTTAATTACATCAAGGATGTTAGTAAAAACCTGTTTGTACCAATACCCGATTGTCGTTCTAGTGTCCTAACATGCACGTCACAACTTCATGATAGAAAGCAGGCATGAATATAGGTTCAAACCCCATGCTAGACGTAGTGTCGCCCTCCCAGAATGAGATACCGGCAGCGGTTTCTAAGGTCTGGAAACCGGCACCAACATTCCTCCAAAGTGGAATAGTTACCTCCTGAAGTTTGATGGTTCCAGCATACTACTAGAGGACTAGAGGGAGAGGTTGGAGTCAGTGGTGAAGTTGTACAATGTGACCACTCAACTGAAAGCACATTTGGCCTTGAGTATGCTGGAAGGAGAGCTGAGGAAGACGGTCATGCTACAACTGACATGCTCTATGCAAGGTATAGAAGCTGAAGACTAAGGAGCCATCATAAAACTATTGAGTAGTGTTAATTCTGTGTTGTATTCTTTATTGTTCAGAAGGGGTACTATGCCTCATAAGGGAAAGACAATCCAAAAACTTATTAAACCATACATGTCCTGCTAAGAATTCTGGGTAAGGAATATGCAAATAAGACCTTTCTTCCTTTTGGAGGAGTTATTCTATCTGGGCAATTATCCCCAGATTATGCTGCTGGGCTTTTTTGAAAACAAAGCATTGATCGATAGTGAGCTACCTTCCCAAAGGTAGTGCTAGAGCACATTCCTCTTTTCCACCAAGGAAGACTTATTTGAACATTGTTTATTGTTCAATTACATCAAAGACAATAGTGACATCTGTTTGTAGCAGTATCTCAGCATTTGTTGTCTTAACCTGCATATTTCAAGCTGACAGATACAGTGCCTTACGAAAGTATTCGGCCCCTTTGCACTTTTCAACCTTTTGCCACATTTCAGGCTTCAAACATAAAAGATATAAAATTTTAATTTTTTGGTGAAGAATCAACAACAAGTGGGACACAATTGTGAAGTGGAACGGAATTTATTGGTTATTTTAAACTTTTGTAAAAAATAAAAAAACTGAAAAGTGGGGCGTGCAATATTATTCGGCCCCTTTACTTTCAGTGCAGCAAACTCACTCCAGAAGTTCAGTGAGGATCTCTGAATGATCCAATGTTGTCCTAAATGACTGATGATGATAAATATAATCCACCTGTGTGTAATCAAGTCTCCATATAAATGCACCTGCTCTGTGATAGTCTCAGGGTTCTGTTTAAAGTGCAGAGAGCATCATGAAGACCAAGGAACACACCAGGCAGGTCCGTGATACTGTTGTGGAGAAGTTTAAAGCCGGATTTGGATACAAAAAGATTTCCCAAACTTTAAACATCCTAAGGAGCACTGTGCAAGCGATCATATTGAAATGGAAGGAGTATCAGACACTGCAAATCTACCAAGACCCGGCCGTCCCTCTAAACTTTCATCTCAAACAAGGAGAAGACTGATCAGAGATGCAGCCAAGAGGCCCATGATCACTCTGGATGAACTGCAGAGATCTACAGCTGAGGTGGGAGAGTCTGTCCATAGGACAACAATCAGTCGTACACTGCACAAATCTGGCCTTTATGGAAGAGTGGCAAGAAGAAAGCCATTTCTCAAAGATATCCATAAAAAGTCTCATTTAAAGTTTGCCACAAGCCACCTGGGAGACACACCAAACATGTGGAAGAAGGTGCTCTGGTCAGATGAAACTAAAATCGAACTTTTTGGCCACAATGCAAAACGATATGTTTGGCGTAAAAGCAACACAGCTCATCACCCTGAACACACTATCCCCACTGTCAAACATGTTGGTGGCAGCATCATGGTTTGGGCCTGCTTTTCTTCAGCAGGGACAGGGAATATGGTTAAAATTGATGGGAAGATGGATGGAGCCAAATACAGGACCATTCTGGAAGAAAACCTGTTGGAGTCTGGAGACCTGAGACTGGGACGGATATTTATCTTCAAAGAAGGCAATGATCCCAAACATAAAGCAAAATCTACAATGGAATGGTTCACAAATAAACATATCCAGGTGTTAGAATGGCCAAGTCAAAGTCCAGACCTGAATCCAATCGAGAATCTATGGAAAGAGCTGAAAACTGCTGTTCACAAACGCTCTCCATCCAACCTCACTGAGCTCGAGCTGTTTTCCAAGGAAGAATGGGCTAGAATTTCAGTCTCTCGATGTGCAAAACTGATAGAGACATACCCCAAGTAACTTCCAGCTGTAATCACAGCAAAAGGTGGTGCTACAAAGTATTAACTTAAGTGGGCCGAATAATTTGGCACGCCCCACTTTTCAGTTTTTTATTTTTTACAAAAGTTTAAAATATCCAATAAATTTCGTTCCACTTCACGATTGTGTCCCACTTGTTGTTGATTCTTCACCAAAAAATTAAAATTTTATATCCTTATGTTTGAAGCCTGAAATGTGGCAAAAGGTTGAAGAGTTCAAGGGGGCCAAATACTTTGGCAAGGCACTGTATCTATCATTGATGTGTTCATCTGTTTGGGTTTTTGCTCTTTCATTGTGTATTAGATATTTGTGACATTGGCGTTGTTCCAAGTAATTTATATACAGTCATGGCCAAAAGTTTTGAGAATGACACAAATATGATATTTTCACATGATCTGCTGCCCTCTGTTTTTTATGTGTGTTTGTCAGATGTTTTTATTCACATACAGAAATATAATTGCATTCATATTATGAGTAACAGAAGCTTATATTGACAGTTAGAATGAGTTAATGCAGCAAGTCAATATTTGCAGTGTTGACCCTTCTTCTTCAGGACCTCTGCAATTCTCCCTGGCATGCTCTCAATCAACTTCTGGACCAAATCCTGACTGATAGCAGTCCATTCTTGCAGAATCAATGCTTTAATTTTGTCTGAATTTGTTGGTTTTTGTTTGTCCACCCGTCTCTTGATGATTGACCACAAGTTCTCAATGGGATTAAGATCTGGGGAGTTTCCAGGCCATGGACCCAAAATCTCTATGTTTTGTTCCCTGAGCCATTTAGTTATCACCTTTGCTTTATGGCAAGGTGCTCCATCATGCTGGAAAAGGCATTGTTGAGCGCCAAACTGCTCTTGGACGGTTGGGAGAAGTTGTTCTTGGAGGACATTCTGGTACCATTCTTTATTCATGGCTGTGTTTTTAGGCAAGACTGTGAGAGAGCCGATTCCCTTGGCTGAGAAGCAACCCCACACATGAATGGTTTCAGGATGCTTTACAGTTGGCATGAGACAAGACTGGTGGTAGCGCTCACCTCTTCTTCTCCGAATAAGCTGTTTTCCAGATGTTCCAAACAATCGAAAAGGGGATTCATCAGAGAAAATGACTTTACCCCAGTCCTCAGCAGTCCACTCCCTGTACCTTTTGCAGAATATCTGTCTGTCCCTGATGTTTTTTCTGGAGAGAAGTGGCTTCTTTGCTGCCCTCCTTGAGACCAGGCCTTGCTCCAAGAGTCTCCACCTCACAGTGCGTGCAGATGCACTCGCACCTGCCTGCTGCCATTCCTCAGCAAGCTCTGCACTGCTGGTAGCCCGATCCCGCAGCTGAAACACTTTTAAGAGACGGTCCTGCCACTTGCTGGTCTTTCTTGGGCGCCCTGGAGCCTTTTTGGCACCAATGGAACCTCTCTCCTTGAAGTTCTTGATGATGCGATAGATTGTTGACTGAGGTGCAATCTTTCTAGCTGCAATACTCTTCCCAGTTAGGCCATTTTTGTGCAGTGCAATGATGACTGCACGTGTTTCTTTAGAGATAACCATGGTTAACAGAAGAGAAACAATGATGGCAAGCACCAGCCTCCTTTTAAAGTATCCAGTGGTGTCATTCTTACTTAATCATGACAGATTGATCTCCAGCCCTGTCCTCATCAACACCCACACCTGTATTAATGGAGCAATCACTGAAACGATGTTAGGTGGTCCTTTTAAGGCAGGGCTGCAATGATGTTGAAATGTGTTTTGGGGGATAAAGTTCATTTTCTAGGCAAATATTGACTTTGCAAGTAATTGCTGTTAAGCTGATCACTCTTTATAACATTCTGGAGTATATGCAAATTGCCATTAGAAAAACTGAAGCAGTAGACTTTGTAAAAATTAATATTTGTATCATTCTCAAAACTTTTGGCCATGACTGTACTGTATACCAGTATATTTTATATGAGCTACCCCACATTGTATCATTTGTATTGATGCCAAAATTACCTGTGGTTCTCATCCTCCCATTTACTATGTGGTATCTCCATTATTTATTCCCCTATTTTTGTATGTTTTTTGAATTATTTGTGTTAATAAAATAAGATTGTTTTATTATTTGGTGGTCATGCTTTTTTGTTTCTTGATTTTCTTACATGATCTACGATTTTTTTGTGATTTATTTATTATTGTTTGTATTTTCACCTTTGTTTGTATTTTCACCTTTAAAAAAATCCAAAACTTTGAAAAAAAAAATTTTTTTTTGGGAGTTGCCATATTCTGACACTTATATGTTCCTGTACAGTGCTAAATAACGCTTCTTTCTTTGGAGGGCTAGATATACTTTTTATTTATACCGTTTTCGAGAATGTCTATTGTTTTGATTGCTTTTTATTCAAATATTTATGGGAGGTGAAACAGGGAAAAAATTATGATTCGGCTCTTTTGATTTTTTTTTCTTGCTATGGTTTTCACTATTTTTAGACTGTGTAATAACCTGTGGTGGTAATTTCGATCAAAAAGTTCTACAACATGAGGCACGGTGGACGTTTATGATGCAGACAGTAAAACCAATGGGTCTAAATGAGACCATCTCATATTCCTGCTTCATTTGATACATCCTGGGAAACACCCTCGTGTCCATACAAAATGGGGTCTCCGTTTGATATACTGCGGTTTTCTTATGATACTCCTCTTATATGGTTTATGATCTAAGAAATGTTAGATATTCATATTCCATACAGGGACTATTGCATAACACTTTTCACCTATTAATGGTTTTTGGTTTGAAGTGTTTTAGTCCATTTAAGTTGTATGTACATCTCTTGTGTTAGTGTCTTAGCATATTATGAGTGTTCATCTTTAATTGTCCGATTACCTATGATCATCCTTGTATTGTATTGAATAGATAATGTGCTGCACCTATATAACAGCTTTATATTATCAATACCAGGTTGTTGTTTTTTGGGTTTTTTTTGTCTTTTTTTGTATCTTTGTAAATTAGCTGTCTGGGTTGCCTCTTTTTACCTTCATACTTTCTGGGTTTACAAATAGTTTGTTGTATTGTTGTGTCCATATTTGATTACATGCCTGTACTGTGATCCTTAATATACTTCCTGGTGAACGTTATTGTAGATTCGCTGGTATTTTTGTTGTTGTTTAGTTTCTCCATAGCGACCAGCATGTGAGAGGGCGTTATCTAGTGATGTCAAGGCCTAGATGCCCCGTGATTGGCCAGTGAGTGCACATGTGTGTGTTAATGCACTTTGATTGTTTCATCCTTCTCTGTGATGCTGATGACATGTGGCGCCCCTTGATTGGTGTGTCTTGATGACAGGGGGTGTTTCTTATGCTTTAAAAGGCTGGCTCCGCTATTCCTTCTTACGGCCATCCAATAGTGACGAGGGGGGAGTGAGGGAAACTATAGCTCTCTGTAAACAGACCTATAACGGAGTAACTTTACACCTCTGATGATGGGATAGCAGTTAGCACTATCCTAGAAACGCATCAGTTGTTTTATGGAGGCATTTTGATAGTGTCCATGTGAATATTGGCACTAAATTATTCCTATTTCTCAGAAGTGTTTTTTTTTTTTTTTGTTTGCCTAGGACTAGTCCGACAGCCATTGAACAGCATTGAAAATATTCTGCTGGGGGTCGGCTTTCCTATTTTGAGCAAATTTAAGTTACTATCATGCACTTCTGAGAAAGGGAAGGGGTTGTTTTATGACTAGGGGTGACATATTATATGTGTTACACACGTTCAAGTCCCCTGGCTATGCACGACTTTACTTGCTCTTAAGTTTTCTATCATGAGAGATTATTGTGACTCATTATCTTTTAGATTATATTAATAAAGATAGTATTTTAGACATACTCTTTTGGGAAGTGACACTTTCTATAGGTTTTCTCTTTCCACACAGTATTATATGCTCCACAGTGGCCCCCATACAGTATAATATGCTCCACAGTGGGCCCCACACAGTAATATATACTCCACAGTGGCCCCCACACAGTATTGTATGCTCCACAGTAGCCCCTACACAGTATTATATGCCCACAGTGGCCCCCACACAGTATTATATACTCCACAGTGGCCTCCACACAGTGTTATATACTGCACAATGGCCCTACACAGTATTATATACTCTGTAGTGGCCCCCACACAGTATTATATACTCCACAGTGGCCTCCACACAGTATTATATACTGCACAATGGCCCTACACAGTATTATATACTCTGTAGTGGCATCCACACAGTATTATATGCTCCACAGTGGCCCTCACACAGTATTATAAACTCCACAGTGGCCCCCACACAGAGCCCCCCCATACAGCCAGTGCTATTATTATACGTTTGGGGTCACCACAGACCCCAGAGTATAATAAGTAGAGTCCCAGGAGAAGTGATTAAAAATAACAAACACTTTTACTCACCTTGCCTCACTTCTCCTTTCACATCCTCGCTCCTTCCGACTGTCTTTAACATCTTCCTTGGTCCTTTTCTGCCTTGCGACTGAGGTCACGTGCCCCAGATGTCACTGCTGGGGTCCGTAATTAGACCTCAGCGGTCACGTGGGGTGCGATGATGTCATTGCGCCGGCGTCTCCCATGTGACCACCAGGGCCCAATCACAGGCCCCAGCAGTGACGCCTGGGGTGCTTGACCTCAGTTACCGGCCAGAAGAGCCCCAGAGAGGATGTTGAGCCTAGAAGAGGTGAGTATAAGTATTTTTTTATTTTTAGTCACCTCCTCTGGGCTGGCATCTATTGGAATGGGGCTCGGCGATCGCCAGGCCCCTTTCCATTAGCAGTATGTATAGTGGACGGGGAACCAGGCTTTCCCCGACCGCTATCATGGTGGTTCGGGGCCCCAGCCATTTCCAGCTGGCTGCGTGCCCCGTACCTTGTACCGTTACGCCACTGCCAAGTGGGCCCCCTCAGGAGCTTGGGATATAGTGAGCATTTTGAACCCACATCTGTTACACAGATTTTATTAACATTGAGATATAACAATGAAAAATTGCTTTTCTTCCAATAAACTGTTGATTTAACCCCAAATTTTTCATTTTCACAAGTGGATAAAGGAAAAAAAGTATCCCAAAGTTCGCTGTGAAATTTCTCATGAACACGGCAATACCCCATATGTGGTCGTAAACCGCTGTATGGGTACATGGCGGGGTTCAGAATGGAAAGCGCTCTAGATATTGTTGGAATAGTTTGCAGGTCCCATGTCACATTTGCAGAGCCCCTAAAGTGACAGCACAATGGAAACCCCCAAAAAGTTACCCCATTTTGGAAACTACATCCCTCATAGAATTTATCAAGGTGTATAGTGAACATTCTGACCCCACGCTGTTTAACAGATTTTATTAACATTAGGATCTGAAAATTACAAATTATTTTTTTTCCAATAAACTGTCCATTTAGCCCAAAATTTTTCATTTTCACAAGGGGTTAAAGGAGAAAAAGCACCCTACAGTTTGTTACACAATTTCTCCTAAATACGCCAAAACCCCATATGTGGTCGTAAAATATTGGATGGCTACATGGCAGGGCTCAGAATGGAAAGAGCACTATTTGGCTTTTGGAGGGCAGATTTTGCTGGAATAGTTTTCAGGTCCCTTGTCACATTTGCAGAACCCCTAAAGTAGAAGTACAATAGAAACCACAAAAAGTGACCCCATTTTGGAAACTTCACTCCTCACAGAATTTATCAAGGGGTATAATGAACATTATGACTAGAGATGAGCAAATTTTTCAAAAATTCGATTCGGCCGCTTCGCCGAATTTTCCCAAACGATTCGATCCGAATTAATTTGCGGCGAATCGCGTTAAAAAACAGTAATTTCCTGGCTGCAGAGAGCCTGTATAGTGGTGTAGAACACTGTGCCTTGCAGTAAAACGCATAGGGAGCCTGCTGTGGTATTGAAACAATACTGTGAGTCAGTATGACACGCACATGACAGGCGTCACTTTTAGAACCACTGCACACTTCACTTATTTGGCCAGTTATGGGGCCAAAACTGACCAACTAACTCAAGTGTGAACTCAGCCTTACAGGCCGATGTTAGTGCCAGGTAGAAAGAACCGTGCAGAGGCCCAAGATCCTACTGTAGCGTGAAAGAGCGCACTCCTTTTACACCGTCATCTGCTAATTCCACATAGATGTCTACAGAACCTGTTCTATTAAACGCTTATACAAGTAGAGCCCCCCTGACAGAGTGGAGAGGGTGTCAGCAGTAAGTTTGTGTTGACATCACTGATTACTTTGCCCTTCCTCTGATCCGTCAGAACAATAACCCCCCCCAAAAAAACGTATCTTGTCTGTTGAGCATCCGACTTCCCTCAGTCAGGATTTGGTCAGTAATCCATCAGTATTGCTGATGCAAAAAATAAACAGGAGTGGATCCAAAACAGAGATGACATGTGAATGGAATATTTGCATGTCTTCTGTGTTTTGTACCCACTCCTGCTTTTGGCTACCAGATCATAAGCCAATTCTGATGGGACCATACAGGCCTTACAGCTGCTGCATGGACAGGATCCGTTGTGCATCTCATTTTTCCTTCCTTTTGACAGATCAGAAGAAGGGTCAAATAAATGATGATGTCAACCAGGCCAAAAAGGCAAAATAGTGGCGCAGTCATGGAGTGGGGAGGGTGGGAACAACATGAGAAGTGACATAGTGTTGAGGTAGCAGCAGCATGAGAAGGCCACAGAGTGGCAAGGTGACATAATGTGGAGGTGGCGGCAGCCTTAGGCAGCCACAGAGTGGCAAGGTGACATAATTAACCACATTTTTTGGAAGGCTGGGTTTAGTTTCACTAGCCACAGCCAGGCTTGATTATTGTCAGGCCTGTAGAATCAAGAAATTACATAAATAGAACCTGTCTGACAACATGAAGTAGGCTAAAACATCTAAAAAAAAAATACATTATGCCCCGATCTGAAGAAATTCAAGAACAGATGACAAGCAAAGCCATTGACATTTATCAGTGTAGAAAAAGTTACAAAGTCATTTCAAAGGCTTTGGGACTTCAATGAACTACAGTAAGACCTATTATCCACAAATGGAGAAAACATGGAACAGTGGTGAACCTTCTCAGGAGTGGCTGGCCTAACAAAATTACTCCAAGAGCACATCAACATCTCATCCAAGAGGTCACAAAAGAAACCAGAACAACATTAAAAGCACTGCAGGCCTCACTTGCCTCAGTTAAGTTCAGTGCTTATAATTCAACAATAAGAAAGAGACTGGGCAAAAATTGTATCCATGGCAGAGTTCCAAGGCTAAAACCACTGCTGACCAAAAAGAAAACATCTCACATTTGCCAAAAACCCTGACAGTCCTCAAGACTTTTGGGAAAATATTCTGTGGACTGCCGAGTCCCATTACATCTGGTGTAAAACTAATAAAACAGTACAAAGAAGAGTGGGTCAAAATTCCTCCATAGAGATGTGAAAGATGTATTGCCAGTTATTGCAAACGTTTGAATGGAGTTGTTGCCACCAAGGGTAGCACAACTAGTTATTAAGTTTAGGAGACAATTACTTTTTCACATAGGGCCAAGTTGGTTTGGATAGCTTTTTTCCCCTAATAAATGAAATCATCATTGAAAAACTGCATTTTGTATTTACTCAGGTTATCTTTGCAATTGAAATTTATTTGATAATCTGAAAAATGTAAGTTTAACAAAAAAACGAAAACAAAAAGAAATCTGTAAGGGGACAAATACTTTTTCACAGCACTGTACACTCCTCAACATTAAGTGAAACATGAAGGACAAGTCGTAAGGTTATGCAAATTGAAGAAGTAGCAAGTGTTGATAATGGTCAAGTTTTCAAGCACCTAGCTCTAGAAATTTGCAAACCTCTCAAGATTAGGTTTGGGTGGTTCAGAACCAAGATTTGTTTTGGGTTGAACAAGTTCAGTGCAAACCACACCTTATATTGGCTTAAAATATAGTATAAAATACTCTTAGGGTTCCTATGAGCCTATTTATCCAATTTCTAACTCTTTAAGACAAACATAACTGAAGTTACCTCAAAGTGAAAGCGACATGTATGTCTATGAAAAAGCTAATGGTAATCAGCAGATACAAACTCTGAGCTTAACCATACACTGCACTGCCACACACTTTTACGCATTTTAACATTTAAAGCACTCCAAAAATGCCCATGATTTTTTTTAGACACATGTGGCAGTTATATTGCAAAAAACAATGGTTTTGTAGAAAAATTAGCCCAACTGACAAAATTTGCAGAGAAATTTTGGGCACGCTACCAGCATGCCTGGTATAGCATGCCTTCCTCCTGGTGAGGTTGGTGGTGTGAAATGTGTCCAATGTGTAGGAATTGGAACAGGCGGTTTGGTCCCGCCTGGTGTTGAAACTGTTACAGCCGTGAACCCGTGTGGTGATGTCAGTACTAGAAAGCACTGGGCCTTGCTGAGTTTCTCGACTGTGGCTGAAAGCCCCACATAGCCATCAAGCAGGGTAAACTTTCCTCAAAAAATAATGGCGGCTAAGTATTCTCTTTGGAGACTGTGCACTACCATCAGTGGGCAAAACACAGTGGATTCCACTAAGTGACACGGCAGCAACTTCACCGCCAGTAACCTGACCAGTCGGATGATTGGGTGCACATTGCATGGAGGAGAAGCAGATGGATGGGGAAGATAATAATGAATGATAATGTGAAAATGACCACCATGTGCTAGGTGTGGAATGGATGTGGCCTGCCTGCCCTAGTGCCCATACCAGCACTACCACCAGTAGCACACCCTCTGCCACTACTACCTCCTCCAGTACTCATGTCTTCCACCTCTACATCCTCTACATCAAAAACTACACTGGCTGTTCTAATCCAACTCATCAAATAGAGGAGGAAGAAGAGGAAGTCTTGGCGTATGAGAAATATCTCTCTCAGATGCCACATGACTACTAGAGAATGGGATTTGTATTAGCGAAGATAAAGACATGGTTGACAGTACAGAAATAGAGCATAGTAAATTACATATTGAGGAGGAACACATACAACCCTAACTTAATATTTGTGGTTCACTGCTTTCAAAAAAGTCTTTATTCTCAGGAAGTATGATAACACTGCGACTACTGTCAGTCATAGGGCTATCAAGACCAGAATTAGTGTTGCTGTTGCCATCCACATTCTTATTGTTAGTTGTAGTACTTGCACAAGTGTTTCCTCCTCCTCCTCCTTTTGCCTGTCCTCTGCTCTGTTTTTTCCAGTCATTTTACTGCACACAACTTAGTGGTTTGGAAACAATTCTGATGCTGCATAACCAAAAATATTTCAATAAAAATTGCGAAGCACTAAAAGGGTCACCTGTTCAGTCATTTCTTTTCGGATTTGTACAGGCTTTTTGTTCAGATTAGCACAGGCTAGAATATATATTGGGTGAGCACACCAAAAAACACTGAAATAACAGAAATTCTATTTTTAGATTAGTGGAGGCTGCTCTATTGTGTATGTATATATGAGAACTTGTGCATCCAGAGAGACGCTAGCGCAATTA
Organism: Leptodactylus fallax; assembly: GCA_947044405.1. Classification (NCBI taxonomy): domain Eukaryota; kingdom Metazoa; phylum Chordata; class Amphibia; order Anura; family Leptodactylidae; genus Leptodactylus; species Leptodactylus fallax. Next base: position 450,895 of record CAMRHE010000026.1, read on the forward strand.
ATATTTTTTCAGATTAACAACAATGCTCTGTCACACTGTGTATGGTCACAAGAGTGAAAAAAAATAGGAAATTATAATTTTTTTTTTTAAGATTAGTGTAGGCTAACATCTTTGCCTGTTTGGATTTCTGCGCCATCCTCTGGCCGCATGCTACGGAGCAGGATATGTGTCCACTTATGATCCGCTGCTCCTGGGCCTACTGCTGTTCTGGCACAGCTGAGTATTCGTTACAGTGTGCCAGTCCAGCCAGGGCTCTAAGTTCCTCTGGTTTCTAAAGAGTTAATGTTTGGTGCTCTTTTGATTGACATCCTTTCATGCCAATCAAGCCTGGGGCGGATTCCTAATACCCTTTATATAGTTTTTCAACCCTCTCTTGGTTGCTTGCTATTAGTCTCTTTGAGCGTGCTAAGCGTTATACTGTTTCCTCTGATTATCTATATTCTGACCTTGGCTTTTCCCTTTGACTATTCTTCTGGTTCTGATTTTGTACCTCACTGCCCAACTGGTTCTGACCCTTGGCTCTCTTGATTACCCGTTACTGTTTGTTTGTCTTGTCTACATTTTGTGTATTCACTTGTATTATAAGAAGGGACCGCCGCTCAGTTGTCCTTTACCACTTAGGGTAGTTGAGGCAAGTAGGTAGAGACAGGGAGTGGGTCAAGCATCATGACTCAATGTCTCCATCGTTCCCCTTCCACCCAGGTTCCAGCAGCAGCTACTGGAGAATTGCTTAACTGGCAATTCCCTAACAGAATAGCAAGCCCTATAACCTTCTGCCATTTCTTCCTTCCTGATTGGCATGGCTTCTATTCAGGACCTTGCAACTCGGATGAAGGGTTTGGCAGGCCTAGTGTCTGAGCTGGCTAACCATGTTCATACCCTTAGCCAGAACCAAGCTGAGGCTGCTGCATCATTTCCTGCAGTTTTTCCCCTTCCCAGGGTTAAGATGTTACTCCCGGATCGTTTTTCTGGGGACCGAGAAAAATTTGAGATGTTCCGGGAGTCATGTCGTTTATATTTTCGGGTTAACCCTCATATGTCTCAGCTCCAGATGGTAGGGGTGGTTATTTCTCTCTTGCAGGGGGATCCACAGGTTTGGGCCCTTAAACTTCCCCCTGGGGCAGAGGAGTGGACAGATCTAGAAAGAAATTTTCAAGTCCCTGGTCCCTGCTTTTTATGCTGAGCCAGACCACACTGGGCTTGCGGAATCGCAATTCCTTACCATTCGGCAGGGCAAATGCTTCGCTGAGGTGTATTGCTCAGCGTTTTGTAAATATAGCATAATGACAGGTTGGTGCGAGTCAGCTTTGAGGGCTCTTTTCAAACAGGGTCTCAATGATTCTGTTAAGGATGTTTGGGTAGTTCACCCAGATCCTCCTACCTTAGAGCAGGCCATGGTCTTGGCTGTCCGCATTGACCAGAGACTCCGGGACAGACACAAAGAGAGAGTAGGGTCTGATTCCTCTAAGGCTTCTGTCTATCCCTCTCTTTCTGATAAAAAATCTGTTTTTCCTCCTACCACCGCCGGTGAAGAGCCTATGCAGCTGGGAGCGCTGGATGCCAAGGCTAGACGAGAATACCGTCTCCGAAATAATCTCTGCCTGTATTGTGGTAAACCAGGTCATCTCATCCGAGACTGCTCCATCAAACCCCGCACACCATCGGAAAACTCCAGTGCCTGAGTGGTAATCGGAAGAACTACTCATGCAATCAGGTATCTTCCGAAAATGATCATAAATTGATACCTGTGTCTCTGTACTATGGGGACAAATCTGTATCTGGCCAGGCTAGTGGATTCTGGAGCTACGGCTAACTTTGTTAATTTGTTGTATATTTCTTCTTTAGGCTTAGATTTTTTGTTATTGGACACTCGATTGTCTGTTACTGGAGCGGATTTTACCCGATTGGCCAGGGGTTGAATCCGATTCAAAACTCCATTAATCGGTTTACAAGTGGGCTCTGTACATTCAGAGGTCATAAGTTTTTTGGTTATGGAGGGTCTGGCTTCCAATATGATTTTGGGGCTTCCCTGGTTAGCCCTCCATAACCCCGTTTTTGATTGGTCCAAGAGAGAGTTGGTGAAATGGGGAGATCAGTGCTTTTCTCATTGCATTGCTTTGCACACCTCAGATTGTGTCAGTGAGGAGACAGTCTTACCTGATTTTCTGTCTGATTTTCAGGATGTGTTTGAACAAAAATCAGCTGAAGGGTTGCCCCCACATAGACCTTACAATTGTGGAATTGATCTCCTTCCTGATTCCAAATACCCCAAGGGAAGGATTTTTAACCTTTCCGCTCCAGAACGTGAGGCTATTAGGGAATATAATCAGGATAGTCTTCAGAAGGGACATATCCGTCCTTCTAATTCCCCCATGGGAGCTGTTTTTTTTTTTTTTTTGTTGGGAAAAAAGATGGCGGTTTACAGCCATGCATCGATTATCGTGAGTTGAATAAAATTACAGTCAGAAATCAGTACCCTCTCCCTCTGATTCCGGATCTTTTAAATCAGACAATGGGTGCCCGCTGGTTCTCTAAAATTGATCTCTGTGGGGCCTACAATCTGATTCGGATCAGAGAGGGGGATGAATGGAAGACTGTGTTTAACACCCCAGAGGGACACTTTGAGTATTTGGTAATGCCCTTTGGGTTGTATAATGCACCAAAAGTCTTTCAGCATTTTATCAACGATGTGTTTAGAGACCTGTTTGGCCGTTATGTGGTTGTGTATTTGGACGACATCCTGATTTTCTCTCCTGACTGGGCCACGCATATTGAACATGTCAGAAGTGTTTTGTTACTATTACGTCAAAACTGTCCCTTTGCCAAATTGTCCAAGTGCTTGTTTGGAGTTCAAAGGGTCACCTTCCTCGGTTATGTCATAACTCCTGACTCCTTTTGTATGGATCCTATTAAGGTCACAGCTATTAAAAATTGGGAATGGCCAGTCTTAAAGCGTTGCAACACTTTTTGGGGTTTTCCAATTATTATCAAAAATTTATTAAAGATTTCTCTATCGTAGCTAAGCCGTTGACAGATCTCACAAAAAAAGGTGCTGATCTGACCAATTGGACTCCTGAGGCTGAGCAAGCATTTGAACAACTAAAACAAAGTTTTGTTGAGGCCCCTGTGTTAGTGCAACCGGACCTAGATTGCCCTTTTGTTGTTGAAGTTGATGCCTTTGAAGTGGGAGTGGGTGCAGTATTGTCTCAGGGCCCCAAAACCCTCACATGTCTACAACCTGTGGCTTTCTTTTCGAGGAAATTCTCCCCTTTGGAACACAATTATGATATTGGTAATCGTGAACTCCTAGCCATTAAGTGGGTGTTCGAAGAGTGGAGGCATTTCCTCGAGAGGGCTAAACATCAGATCACCATAATTACTGACCATAAGAATTTATTGTATTTGGACAATGCTAAGCGACTGTCTCCTAGACAAGCTCGCTGGGTACTGTTCTTCACGCGTTTCAATTTTGTTATGACTTATCGTCCAGGTACTAAAAACATACGAGTGGATGCTCTATCTTGCAGTTTTCGTGTCAGCAGTGCCCCTAAGGATGTCCCAGAAAAAATCCTGTCCCCAGGAGTGGTTGTTGCCACTTTGAATCCTGATCTTGCTTCTTCTGTTATTAACTCACAAGATCTGGCTCCCAGAAATACCCCCACTGGGAAACTATTTATACCCCCCAATCTTCGCCTTCGTGTTCTGGAGGAGATTCATTGTTCTAGTCTAGCGGGGCATCTTGGCATCACTGGTACTAAATATCTTCTCTCCCGCTCGTACTGGTGGCCCCTTTGGTCTCGGGATGTACATGAATTTGTATCTGCCTGTGAAGTGTGTACTAGGACGAAGGTACCTAGGACGTTAGCAGAGGGCCTCCTTCATCCTCTCTCTATACCCAAAAGACCATGGTCCCATCTTTCAATGGACTTCATAACCGATTTGCCTTGTTCCCAAGGTAAAAGAGTAATATGGGTGGTGGTAGATAGATTTTCTAAGATGTGTCATTTTATACCCCTAAAAAAGTTTCCAAGTGCTTGACTGAATATTGTATCCAATTGGGGAGTACAATTTGTTTTTAGATTTTGGAAGGAATGTTGTGGTCGTCTGGGGTTCTCTCTGTCTCTCAGACTTTTGAGCAATACTTGAGGTGTTTTGTGTCCGATGCCCAAGAGAAATGGAAAACGTTTCTCCCCCTGGCAGAGTTTGCGATAAATAACAGGGTGAACTCCACCACTAAAATGTCTCCTTTTTTATTGCAAAAAGCTATGGCTTTAACCCCAGGTACTCATCTCTCTCAGTAGCGCCGAATCTGTAAATCCCACTGCCGAACAAACTTATCAGCGACTGTGCATAGTCTGGGCCCAGGCTCTGCAGAACCTGGTAAAAACCCAGGAGTATCAGAAACTCCAGGCAAATAAAAGACGCTTACCTGGTCCTGAATATGAGGTAGGAGATCAAGTTTGGTTATCCACTAAGAATCTGCGTCTTAGGGTACAGTCTGGAAAATTCACACCACGCTACATTGGGCCGTATGTCATTACTGAGATCATAAATCCTGTCTCATTTAAACTACAACTTCCCAGCTCATTACGTATTCACAATGTTTTCCACAAGTCCCTTTTGAAAAAGTATATCACACCTGTCCTAACATCGACCGGTACACCAGCACCAGTGGTGGTTCAGGGGGAACTGGAGTACGAGGTGGAGAGAGTTCTGGATCCCCGTTGGGTGCAGAATTCTGTCCAGTGCCTCGTACACTGGAAGGGTTATGGTCCTGAGGAGCGAACATGGGTTTCTGGCAAAGACCTTCATGCTCCGCGTCTAATTAGCCTGTTCTATCGGCAGAATCCTTCAAAGCCTGGTTTGTCTGGGGAGGGTCCAGTGGCCCCTCGTAAAAGGTGGGGTACTGTAACATCTTGTCAGAATCCTGGTGTATTTCTCTAATTTACCACAAGTGGTCGCTGTTTCTTTCACTCTGAACTATTGTGTTGCACTTCCATTCCTTACCACTGGAGGCTGCTGTGTTAGCCTAGGATTTGCCCTTAACCAAGATGACTGATGTGTGCCAATTTGAAGCCATCTTGTTTCCTGTTTGGGCCTATTTATACCCATGAGGCAATTTAACCTTTGCTCGAATATTGTTACTTGTTTCCAGTCTCCAGCTCCTCTGAACTGTTTTTCCCAGACTGTTTCTACTCCTCGCTGAATTACCCTTGCGATCTACACCTCAACCACACCCCGTTCTACTACTCTACAACATCTAACTGTGCCTGGCTTTCTTCCATCTGGCCACTGGATTCCAGCCGTGAGTACCAGTATCGTAACAGGATACTTGAGGCTGAACTATGGAATCCGCCAGGGAAGTGAGCTTGGAGGTTTATGTAAATAATATGAACTGTTTACTTACTAACATCTTCGCTGAAATGCAAAGTTTGAAAACAAAGTATTTGGCATTTGAAAACCAGACATCACATAATGTGAAAATATTCAGACAAGCAACTCAGGATTTACAAAATATGGTGGCTCAACATGCGGAGAAAATACAGGAACTTCAAAACTGGGCTGTGGCTCCAGCTTCTGCATCTACCTTGCCTCTTCCACCTTTCAGGTTTGGTGGGGACCGTGATAAATTCCATGGATTTATTAATCAATGCAAGTTATATTTTTGGGCACACCCTTCTCACTTCCTCACTGACAGATCTAAGGTGCTGTGTATTATTATGCTTCTGACACATTAAGTTGTAGCCTGGGCTAATCCCCTTATTGAGACCAATGATGCACGTCTTGATTTAGAAGCCTTTCTTGCAGCTATGAGCCAGGTGTTTGATGATCCTAACCGATGTGCAACAGCTGAAGCAACATTATTGGCTCTACGTCAGGGCAGACACTCGGTTGCTGAATATGCCACAGAATTCAGAAGGTGGGTGTGAAAGATCCTCAGTGCGCCAACACCGCTGTGGCCCCACCTGAGTCTTCTTTCATATAAAAACCACACTCACCGCCAGTGAATGTCGGGTTCACCAAATAAATACAAGACAAGCTTTCTAAATTTTATATATTTATTAACCCCTAAATGGGTCGGTATTAACATCTAACATATACAGTTCAGAGCAGATATATGCAAGCATTAACAGTTACTAGTTACAAGATACAATACAAATAAAATAAAAGGGATAAAGGTGAAATAGTTACTTTACCACACATCTCCTTGATGTGGTTCTGTAGTCCAACCCTCACACATGCTCTGGTATATGTGAGATCACCAGTGGAGGCTTCTCAGCATTAACTCCTAGCATGTGGCATCACAGTATATTCCAGCCTGCATGCTCTCATCACAGTCTCTCAGCATTAGTCCAGTAGTCTCATCACACAAAAATCTCCTCATGGTGTTCTCTTGTAGTCCCAACAGAATCTCTCCTCATGGTCTGTCTGTAACAACTCTCTGTAATCTGTGATGGTCTCAGCCCAATCTCCATAGCATAATCTCCTCCCACAGACCTCTTACCTCATCTTTTATACCCTTTATGCCACCTCCCAGAATGAGGTCATCGGCGGCAGCAAGTCTGATGGATTAATCCACTCAAGTCCAGATTCTTTGCAAAGAGCTGAGACCAAGTGAAATGATACAATGTTATCAGCCATATCTGATCTATCAGTGCAGACTGGACAATGCAGGTGTTTGTTTGATCACTCAGGGCTGTGTAGGAGTACAATGGATCCCTGCTGGGATGGATACAAAACCCTATTGTTACAATGTTGCTTCTACTGATAACATACAACTAGGATTATAGCTGCGCACCTTATGAGTAAATGGAACTAGAGAGAAATACGCTACCCAGAGACCAAAATACAGCTCTGAATTATAGCCATATTTAAGCAGAATCATCACAGTGGGTCATTGACACTGAATGGAATAATGCTGCAAAATTAACATTTTTCAAGAATGGACTATCTAATGCACTTAAAGATAAATTATCACATGCTGATGCTCCCACAAATTTTGATGATTTTGTACATCATTGTGTTCCTATTGATACTCGACTGTCTGAGCAGAGGCAAGAAAAGTGGAGTTCTACCTGGCCTCATAATAATCGGTACTTATCTGTTCCACCTTCCACCTCCAGAGACTCTGAAACTAAGAAGTACTCTGAAGTTGATGCTGAACCTATGCAGATTGACAGTATACAAAAACGTGAAAGTGCTGATAGAAGGGAACGCAGACTGCGGGAAAATCAATGCTTCTATTGTGGTAAACCTGATCACTTTCTCAGTAATTGTCCAAGTTGTCGACAGAAGTCAGTGGCGGTTATAGCAGATCCTTTCCTATCCGAGGATGAATACGTTTTTTCTGAACCAGTGCCACCAGTGACTGCAGTCGTCCGCTCAATCTCTTCGATAGCACCTAACATTAAGAAGGAAAGAAAGGACTCTCATTGCTTCATTTCCATCAAGTTTCGTACCGGCTCACAGTGGATATCTACCGCTGCCATGGTGGACTCTGGAGCAAATGGAAATTTTATGGATATTGCTTTTGCTAATAAGCATGGAGTGAAGGTCCAGGAGAGACTTTCACCAATTCTGATGGAAACGGTTGATGGGTCCCCACTGAACTCAGGCCCAATTAATCAAGAGACTGAACCCTTGGAGATAATTATGGAACCTAATCACCAAGAGGTTTTATCTTTCTTATTAATTTCATCTCCACATTTTCCAGTCATCTTGGGACTTCCATGGCTGCAAACTCAGAACCCTCAGATTAACTGGGAAACCAAAGCAGTGTCCTTCCTACCAAAGGTTCACTCAGAACAGACGTCATCTAATCAACCTCATGCATATGGTACCGAGGACCTTGAAACATCCCCTAAACTGCCGTCTATGTATAAAGAATTTACTGATGTTTGTGAAAAAAAGAATGCTGACAAGTTGCCCCCACACTGACCTTATGACTGTCCCGTTGAACTGTTGCCAGAGGCATCTATACCTTTTGGAAGCATATATCCATTATCAGAGCCTGAACTGAAAGCACTTAAAGAATACATAGACGAAAATTCAGCTAAAGGATTTATTCGCCCATCTACTTCACCAGCAGGTGCACCAATATTTTTTGTTAAAAAAAAGATGGTACCTTAAGGCCTTGTGTTGATTATAGAAAAATAAATGAAATAACAATAAATAACTGTTATCATCTGCCTCTTATACCTGAGTTACTGGATAGAGTCCGTTATGCAAAGATGTTTACCAAACTAGACCTACGTGGGGCCTATAACTAGGTGCATGTAAGACCTGGTGATGAATGGAAAACAGCATTCAGATTACGTTATGGACATTTTGAGTACTTAGTCATGTCTTTTGGACTGTGTAATGCACCTGCAACCTTTCAGCATTTCATTAACGACATTTTCAAAGATCTGCTAGATCAGTTTGTAGTCATTTATCTGGATGATATACTAATCTTCTCTAATTCTGAGGAAGAACACCAAAACCATGTCAGAGTTGTGCTACAGCGCCTACGAACTCAACTCTATATTAAGTTGGAGAAATGTGAATTTCATTAAACAGAAATTCAGTTCTTGGGTTATGTAATTTCTACTGTAGGACTGCATATGGACTCCAGCAAGATTCAAGCAATAATGGACTGGCCAACCCCAAGGAATGTGAAAGAGGTTCAGCATTTTGTAGGATTTGCTAATTTCTACAGATGGTTCATGAAAAATTTTTCAGCTATAATTGCACCAATTACTCAAGGAAGGGAATACCATTTATTTAGTCTTCTCAAGCACAGGATGCCTTCCTTTGTCTAAAGACAAAATTTACCACAGCTCCTATACTAATTCATCCTGACCCTGAACATGTCTTTATCTTTGAAGTTGATGCTTCTGACTGTGCAATAGGGGCTATTCTATCACAAAGAACTGGAGAAAAAGACTTGCTACATCCTTGTGCTTATTTTTCTCGAAGATTAACCTCCTCAGAAAAGAATTATGATGTAGGAAACAAGGAGCTTTTCAAGAGTGGCGACATCATTTGGAAGGAGCAGCACAGCAGATAGTGGTGCTAACTGACCATCGTAATTTAGAGTTCACCAGATCTGCTAAATGTTTGTCCCCCCATCAAGCACGGTGGGTTCTGGTTCTTAATCAATTTAATTTTGTGATCTCTTATAGACCTGGCTCCCGAAATGGAAAAGCTGATACCTTATCCAGACTGTTCTCAAATGACTCCTCTCTACCTGCACCACCAACTACCATTCTGTTGGAATCCAATTTTGTGGGGGTCATTACCAACAAGGATCTGCTGGAAGAGATAAGGGCAGCATATGAGACTGATCCAGTTCTTCTGAATCCACCACTTGATATATCTCTTACGTTTCAAAATAGAGTATGGATTCTTAAACACTACATTTATGTGCCAGAGAGAGTACGACTAAGAGTATTAAAGTTTATTCATGACTCCAAGCTAGCAGGTCACAAGGGCATTCAGAAGACAAAAGAACTTCTGTCACGCTTCTTTTGGACGTGAAGAAATATGTTTCTTCTTGTAACGCCTTTGCCATGAATAAAACTCCTCGTACTTCACCAGAGGGACTTTTGCAGCCTCTTTCAATCCCATCCCGTCCTTGGGGGTCTATATCTATGGACTTTATTGTCGAATTGCCTGCCTCTAAAGGAAAAAATACCATCTTAGTTGTGGTTGATCGACTGACAAAAGCAGCTCACTTTATTCCATGTTCCGGTCTCCCTTCTGCCAAAGAGACTGCTGACCTTGTCATCCAAGAGGTCTTTCATCTCCATGGAGTATCAGATGTAGTTGTCTCAGATCGCGGAGTACAATTTATGTCCAGATTTTGGAAGAATTTTTGCAAAACACTTGACATTGATGTTAATTTGTCATCTGCTTTTCACCCCCAATCAAATGGTCAAACTGAACGCACAAATCAAACTTTGGAGCAGTATCTTCGATGTTACATTTGCCACTTGCAAGATGACTGGGTCGATTTGCTTCCAATGGCAGAATTTTCATACAATACTCAGAAGGCTTCCGCCAAACAAACACCATTTTTTGCTAATTTGTGTTACCATCCAAGTATCATTCCTAATTTTCCCAGAGACACTCCCATTCCTGCAGTCAATGACAGAATTCAATCTCTTCAACAGAATCTGGAGATGTTAATGGACACATTGAAGATTGCCCAGGAGAGATATAAGGAAACAGCAGATAAATCCCGCAGACCTTCTCCAACTTTCAAGGTAGGAGATGAGGCATGGCTTTCTACAAAGAATTTAAAACTTCATGTATCTTCAGCAAAACTAGGTAAAAAATTCATTGGGCCTTTCAAGGTTATTGTTCAAGTAAATACAGTAGCCTTTCGCCTAAAAATTCCCAAGACAATGAGGGTACATCCTGTGTTCCATGTATCACTTCTGAAACCTGTTATTCCAAATCCAGTTGAAGTGGATGGACAAGAACATTACACTGTTGAAAAGATACTGGACTCTAGGATTTTCAGAAGTCGTCTACAATACCTAATAAAATGGCAGGGGTATGGCCCCGAGGATAATTCATGGGAACCTATAACCAACATCAATGCTCCCCAACTGCTTAAGGAATTTCACCAAAGATATCCCGAAAAACCGAGCCCAGCAGGGAATAATGTCAGAATCCTGGTGTATTTCTCTAATTTACCACCAGTGGCCGCTGTTTCTCTCACTCTGAACTATTGTGTTGCATTTCCACTCCTCACCACTGGAGGCTGATGTGTTATCCTAGGATTTGTCCTTAACCAAGATGACCGATGTGTGCCAATTTGAAGCCATATTGTTTCCTGTTTGGTCCTATTTATACCCATGAGGCAATTCAACCATTGCCCAAGTATTGTGACTTGTTCCAGTCTCCAGCTCCTCTGAACTGTTTTTCCCAGACTGTTTCTACTCCTCGCTGTATTACCCTTGCGATCTGCACCTCAAGCCACACCCCGGACTACTACTTTACAACATCTAACTGAGCCTGGCTTTCTTCTATCTGGCCACTGGATTCCAGCTGTGACTACCAGTATCGTAACACATCTTTTCCCATTTGGATTTCTGCGCCATCCTCCGGCCGCATGCTATGGCTGCAGGAGGCATGTCCATTTATGATCCTCTGTTCCTGCACCTACTGCTTTTCTGGCACAGCGGAGTATTCATTGCAGTATGCCAGTCCAGCAGGGCTCTGAGCTCCTCTGGTTTCTAAAGAGTTAACATTTGGTGCTTTTTTGATTGACATCCTTCCTTGCCAATCAAGCCTGGGGCAGATTCCTGATACCCTTTATATAGTTTTCCAACTCTCTCTTGGTTGCTTGCTATTAGTCTCTTTGAGCGTGCAAAGCATTACACTGTTTCCTCTGATTATCTATATTCTGACCTTGGCTTTTCCCTTTGACTATTCTTCTGTCTCTGATTTTGTACTTCGTAGCCTGACTGGTTCTGACCCTTGGCTCTCTTGATTACTCGTTCCTGTTTGTTTGTCTTGTCTATGTTTTGTGTATTCACTTGTATTATAGGAAGGGACCGTCGTCCAGTTGTCCTCTACCAATTAGGGTAGTTGAGGCAAGTAGGTAGGAACAGTGGGTGGATCAAGCATCAGGACTCACTGTCTCTGTTGTTCCCCTTCCTCCCAGGTTCCAGCAGTAGCTACTGGAGAATTGCTCAACTGGCAATTCCCTAACACGGAGGCTGCACTACTATGTAGCTATATATGTTCACTTGGGCATACAGTGAAACACTTAAGAAATTATTATTTTTTTCAGATTAATAACAACACTCTGTCACACTGTGTATGGTCACCAGAGCAGAAAAAAACCCCCAGGAAATTACAAAATGTTTTTATTTTTACGATTAGTGCAGGCTAGACTATATATTGGGTGAACAACATAAAAATGCTTGTATAAAACAGAGCTATTTTTTTAAAGATTTGCACAGGCGAAATCAGTGCTTTGCTGTTAAAATGGCAGTATTTGTTTAATATAAAAAATAACTCCTGCCAAAAGAAGTCCTTAACAAAACATTTTTCACTAACTAGAATTGATTTGTCAGTAAAAACATATATTTAAAGAATGTGTATAGAGATGAAATTGTTCTATTGCACAACAGACTATTAGATTAAAAAAAAATGAGATTATTGGCAATGAAAGGGTTAACTGTCTGTAAGCAGCAGTAGCAGAAGAGGCACAGATTCACCTAGTCACTGTCTGTGAACCCTATCCTATTTCTATTGAATCTTGGCACTAATCTGCCAGTGTAATTGCTTGATTCTCTAAGTTCTCCTAGTTCTCTAATTATTGCTGGAATTCCTATTTCTTTTTTGAACTGTGCTATAGCCTATGATGCAGTGAGAAGTGAGATGGCTCATAGATCTATTTGTATGTCCACCATTACAGCAACTACAAGCTGATCACAAGTGTTTAAGCTTTTACACTACATATGACATCTGTACTGTAAAGTCCACCTAAATTCTGACCCAAATTGGTTGTCACATCCCAAGCCTAGGATGGCAAATATTGTCGACATGAACAATCAGAAGATATTTGCAAGACGTTGGGCTATGAGTTAGATGTCCAGCTACAGGAGTTTCAATGACCAAAATGCTATAATCATGGTGTACAGCAAGACGGTAATGGAGGCTGGAATGGAGGTCTATCATCTTTAGCGTTGATTCCCGTGTAAGCTGTGACAGAGGTGGGCTCCCCAGAACACAGCGAAGTCTCAGACGAGAAGGACGACTCAATACCAGTTCAGCTAAAAATGTATTTTTACTAAGGCCACAGTAAAAGAACCACACAGAATTTCACATACACTCGACTGGATAGCCGAGACCCCTATGCTGCATAACCTGTTAGGCTCTATATGTCCAAACTACCTAACTATAGTTTGCCTACCAACGGGCCCGTCTAGGATGGCTGCCCCAATTACCTATTAATATCACTGATAAAGAAGGAAGTGTTTTGTGTGTAAAGCCGGCTTACCGGTGATTCAGCATGGGTCTAACAAACTTATAGAAACCTCTAAACCCAGACCTCCCTGGTCACCCCTAGTGAATATCAGTATCCAGTCCTGAGCAAGTGGAAACAGGCAATTTGATGGACTTGGTAATATCTCAGAAATGCACAGGTTCCTCTGAGGTTAGGTTGCAACAGGAAATGGTGAAGAATCCCGAGTCCTTAATACAAATAATAATTAACTGAAGATGCTGTCTTTAATAGCAGACTGAACTGAGTGTCAATAAAAGATGCTAACAGCCTAATCCTACACTTTGGCGCCAAAGCTAACTATTGTTGCGTGCACGTTGTAGACCATCGCCATGCAGCGGACCTGAGCTCAGGCTTACCAACCTGGGTCGTGGACCTTTCCGGCTGAAATAGCTGCTGTTGATGCGGGATCTCCTCCACTGCAAGCGGCACTGCCTCTGGACTGTCAAATGTTCAGTCGCAGTTCCTGATGCGGCTCCTCACAAGGCCCGGCTTTCGTTGCTCCCCAGTGGTGCTCTCCTGCACGATCTTCTTCCATCTAAGGTGAGGAGTGTAGAAGAGGTAGTCTATGTTCACCCCACGCTGCTCTTGGTTCTGGCAGAAAGTTCTCTAGCGCTGATGGCAACAGATCCTATCCCAGCATCTCTGCCATTCACAGATGCTTGGACACTAACTAAAATGGCCACATCAGAGCTTCCTGTGTAGCACTTCCTCCTACCAACAGGTCTCTATCAAAGTCTGTGGAGGAACAGCAGGGGGGGGTGGCATCTTGTGGCCAAAGGGCAACACTTCGGGCATTAGCCCATACAATATAATGTGCAACTATATACAACTGTACAGCTCATCACAAACTCCAGGGTACTCATTCAGAATATACAGGTTGTCAAACATGGGTAAGTGTGGTGTATTTTCCTGCCTCTCACACCCGCTCATGTCTCGGATGCAATGATAGCCGAATATTGGTCTGGAGATCACAAGGGCAACACCCTGAAAAGGCCTTCACGACAGAACGTCATAATTCTCCTACTACTGGAATTATGGTATGGGGCAGCATAATATACGGTAAGGTCAGGCTCAGACTGGCCAATAGGTGAGGAGGTGAATCTCCAAGTGAACCCCTGAGCCAGGTCGTACCCCAGCTCACCCTAGCATGGCACAGTACTTGTGTGACATTGTGACATTGTACTTCATATAGATAATTGTATAGCATCTCAACCAGGCTACGCATCAGTACTGAGTAGAATATTTAAGAAACTACTCAGTTTATTTTTATACACTGTAGACACACTGGACGACTGAGTTAGGTTAACCAATATCTTTCTTAAAGGGGTTGTCCAGGATAAATTAATATTGTAAGGACAAGACCCCCATGCCCCCTCTCCAACTTTCTTATCTACATGTTTTAGTTATACTGCTTTGTTTTATTGTAAAATATGTAGGTCATGTACCCAACATATATTACATTTTTTGCATTGAACATCAGTGGAAAGTACCCGCCCCCCAGCCCTATTATACTTACCATTTCTCCTGTGGATATCTGGCCCCCGGACATCATCACTGGAAGGCTGCGTCTTCATTGTATTGCGCATGCAGGGGTGGTCGGCACATGTCACAAAGAGGAGGTGCCAGCCGGTGATGATGTCCTGGGTTTGGAATTGAAAGGAAGCAAAGGTAAGTGTAATGGGGCTTGGGGGATGGATCAAAGAGGAGGTGCCTGCCGGTACACATCACAAAGAGGATTCCTCACCACCATAGAATTTGCGGCGGAGAATCCTGCCGGCATGTATCAGCGTATAATATGGACTGTGCAATCCATATTATGCTGTGGCAAGGGCCACTGTGGAGCATATCATACTGTGCAGGGGCCAATGTGGAGCATTATACTGTGCAGGGGCCACTGTGGAGCATATTATACAATGGGTGGGCCACTATGGAACATATTATACTGTGAAAAGGCCACTGTGAAGCATTATACTGTGCAGGGGCCACTGTGGATCATATTATACTGTGCAGAGGCCACTGTGAAGCATTATACTGTACGGAGGCCACTGTAGAGCATTATATTGTGCGGGGGCCACTGTGGAGCATTATATTGTGGGGGGGCCACTGTGGAGCATTATATTGTGCGGGAGTCACTGTGGGTCATATTATACTGTGTAGGGGCCACTGTGGAGCATATTATACTGTTCAGGGGCCACTGTGGAGCATTATTCTGTGCAGGGGCCACTGTGGAGCATTTCACTGTACAGGGCCACTGTGGAGCATATTGTACTGTGCGGGGTCCACTGTGGAGCATATTATGCTGTGCAGGGTCCACTGTGGAGCATATTATACTGTGCAGGGTCCACTGTGGAGCATATTATACTGTGCAGGGGCGATTGTGGAGCATATTATACTGTGCGGGGGTCACTGTGGAGTATATCATACTGTGCAGGGGCCACTGTGGAGCATTATACTGTGCAGGGGCCACTGTGGAGCATATTATACTGTGCAGAGGCCACTGTGAAGCATTATACTGTATGGAGGCCACTGTGGAGCATTATATTGTGCGGGGGCCACTGTGGAGTATTATATTGTGCAGGGGCCACTGTGGAGCATTATATTGTGCGGGGGTCACTGTGGAGCATATTATACTGTGTAGGGGCCACTGTGGAGCATATTATACTGTTCAGGGGCCACTGTGGAGCATTATTCTGTGCAGGGGCCACTGTGGAGCATTTCACTGTACAGGGCCACTGTGGAACATATTGTACTGTGCGGGGGCCACTGTAGAGCATATTATGCTGTGCAGGGTCCACTGTGAAGCATATTATACTGTGTAGGGGCAATTGTGGAGCATATTATACTGTGCGGGGGCCACTGTGGAGCATATTATACTGTCTGGGAGCCACTGTGGAACATTATATACCATGTGGAGCATTATACTGTGGCGGGGGCTCAAAATTCCTGCTGGCATCCCTGTGTGATATTTCTGCACACAGGGCTGGTGGGCCCTAGGCCTTTCAGTCTGACACTGTATATATATGAAAAAGGGAGAGAGACATACATTTCTAACAATCATAAAGATATATGTACAGTGTATATCTAGTGGGGAACCACTCAGGGAGATACTTGGTAGCAGTGCAGGAAACAGGGACATAGAGGCTGGATCACACTCAAGTCTGGTATTTATTCAGATTCAGGTGCATAAACAGGTTGCCTTTACAAAGGCACAAACAAAAACAAAACCTTCTCAGCTGAGAACTAACTAATAGAAGAAAATGGTCCCTTTCTATACAAGAGCCTGGCTGCCAGACTCTCGCTCAGGTTACTTCAAACAGGGGTGGCACACAGTTACCTTGTTTGCAGGTTCAGCTACACAGGTCACTTACCTCAGTGTAGTGCCACCTCCTAGTACTGACACACAACCTATATCAGACCTTAATTAGTCAGCTGACTTCCCTGCTGTGGGCTTCTACCACACACCCCTTAACTGCCTTGCTGGAAGATACCTGTTCTCCCAAACCACACCCTTCAATTTCTCACACCACTGCCCAGAAAATAGTTCGGGATGCAAAGAAAAACCCACACATAACATCAGCTGAAATACAGGACTCTCTGAAAACTATCGGTGTGGCTGTTTCAAGATGCACAATAAGGAGGCACTTGAAGAAAAATGGGCTGCATGGTCGAGTTGCCAGAAGAAAGCCATTACTGCGCAAATGCCACAAAGATTCTCGCCTTCAATACACCAAACAGCACAGAGACAAGCCTCAAAACTTCTGGAACAAGGTTATTTGGAGTGATGAGACAAAAATCAAACTTTTTGTCCACAACCAGTGGGGTGCCACAGGGGTCAGTATTGGGCCCTCTTCTGTTTAATATCTTTATTAATGACCTGGTAGACGGTTTGCATAGCAGGGTGTCCATATTTGCAGATGATACTAAACTTTGCAAGGTAATCAAAAATGAGGAGGATAATAGAATATTACAAGGGGATCTAAGGAAGCTGGAAGCATGGGCCAAGACTTGGCAAATGAAGTTTAATATTGACAAATGTAAGGTTATGCATTTTGATCGACGAAATAAAATGTTTGATTATGTATTTAATAGTAAACTACTGGGTAAGACTGCCAATGAAAAAGTCTTGAGGATTTTGGTGGACAGTAAGCTTACCTTTAGTGACCAGCTGCTGCCAAGCCAAATAAAATTATGGGATGCATCAAAAGAGGTATAGATTCTCATGACAAGAACATTATTATTATTATTGTTTATTTATATAGCATCATTAATTCCATGATGCTTTACATTTGCGGATTTACATACAGTACACCAGATATACAAAACAGATAATACAAACAGTGACCAACTGGCACAGTGGGATAGAGGGCCCTGCCCGCAAGGGCTTACAGTCTATGAGGGAAGAGGGATAGAGACAGAAGGTGAGGGGAGAACATAGTTATGCCTCTATACAAATCACTGGTACGGCCACACTTAGACTATTGTGCACAATTCTGGGCCCCAGTATACAAGAAAGACAAAATCGAACTAGAAAGAGTGCAGAGAAGGGCAACCAAAATTATTAGAGGAATGGGTGGATTGGAGTGCAACGATAGATTAACAAACTTGGGGTTATTCAGTTTAGAGAAAAGACGTCTACAGGGAGATCTAATAACAATGTACAAATACATGAAGGGACAGCACAAAGAACTTTCTAATGATCTTTTTTCCCCTAGGCCAGTGACAGTGACAAGGGGACATCCTCTACGACTGGAGGAGAGAAAGTTTCACCAGCAACATAGAAGAGGATTCTTTACAGTAAGAACAGCGAGGCTATGGAACTCTCTGCCCCAGGAAGTGGTGATGATGGATTCATTGAACAAGTACAAAGAGGGCCTGGATGCCTTTCTCGAACAGAACAGCATTACGGGTTATGGGTTCTAGATTTTAAGGGCACGTTGATCGAGGGTTTTATACTGATTGCCAGATTGGGGCAAATTTTTTTCCCATGAAATGGGGCAATTGGCATAAGCCTCATGGGTTGTTTTTTTTGCCTTCCTCTGGATCAACACTGAAGGGGACTGTAGGGTTATAGTTTGGACTTGATGGACTGATGTCTTCATCCAACCTCAACTACTATGTAACTATGTAACCATAATGTTACATTTGGAGAGGTGTCAACAAGGCCTATGATGAAAGGAACACCATTCCTACTGTAAAGCACGGCGGTGGATCACTGATGATGTGGGGATGTGTGAGCTTCAAAGGCACAGGAAACTTGGTCAAAGTTGAAGGAAAGATGAATGCAGCACGCTATCAGCAAATACTGGAGGCAAATTTGCACTCATCAGCCAGGAAGCTGCGCGCGGGACGTACTTGGACGTTCCAACATGACAACGATCCAAAACACAAGGCTAAGTCGACCTGTCATTGGCTACAGCAGAAGAAAGTGAAGGTTCTGGAGTGGCCATCTCAGTCTCCTGACCTCAAAATCATTGAGCCACTCTGGGGAGATCTCAAGCGCGCAGTACATGCAAGACAGCTCAAGAATTTACAGGAACTGGAGACTTTTTGCCAAGAAGAATGGGCAGTTTTACCAACTGAGGAAATAAAGAGCCTCATCCACAACTACCACAAAAGACTTCAAGCTGTCATTGATGTTAGAGGGGGCAATAGACGGTATTAAGAACTAGGGTATTTGAATTTTTGAACAGGGTCATTTTGATGTTTTTGGTTGTCATTATGATTTAAAAAGAGAAAACACAGAAGTTTGACAATAAATGGCTTCAACCAACCACTAACCATGAGTGGAGAAAAAGTTATTGTGTTATCATTCATATTCTCTGAAAAAAGGCCAAAAAAACAATAAATCTGCTGTGGTAAGTAAACTTTTTAGCACAAATGTATACAGTACAGACCAAAAGTTTGGACACACCTTCTCATTCCAAGAGTTTTCTGTATTTTCATGACTATAAAAATTGTAGATTCACAGTGAAGGCATCAAAACTATGAATTAACACATGTGAAATTATATACTTAACAAAAAAGTGTGAAACAACTGAAAATATGTCTTATATTCTAGGTTCTTCAAAGTAGCCACCTTTTGCTTTGATTACTGCTTCGCACACTCTTGGCATTCTCTTGATGAGCTTCAAGAGGTAGTCGCCTGAAATGGTTTTCACTTCACAGGTGTGCCCTTTCAGGTTTAATAAGTGGGATTTCTTGCCTTATAAATGGGGTTGGGACCATCAGTTGTTTTGTTCAGAAGTCAGGTGGATACACAGCTGATAGTCCTACTGAATGGAGTGTTAGAATTTGTATTATGGCAAGAAAAAAGCAGCTAAGTAAAGAAAAACAAGTGGCCATCATTACTTTAAGAAATGAAGGTCAGTCAGTCCAAAAAATTGGGAAAACTTTGAAAGTGTCCCCAAGTGCAGTGGCCAAAACCATCAAGTGCTACAAAGAAACTGGCTCACATGAGGACCGCCCCAGGAAAGGAAGACCAAGAGTCACCTCTGCTGCGGAGGATAAGTTCATCCGAGTTACCAGCCTCAGAAATCGCAGGTTAACAGCAGCTCAGATTAGAGACCAGATCAATGCCACACAGAGTTCTAGCAGCAGACACATCTCTACAACAAGTTAAATGGAGACTGTGTGCAGCAGGCCTTCATGGTAAAATAGCTGCTAGGAAACCACTGCTAAGGACAGGAAACAAGCAGAAGAGACTTGTTTGGGCTAAAGAACACAAGGAATGGACATTAGACCTGTGGAAATCTGTGCTTTGGTCTGATGAGTCCAAATTTGAGATCTTTGGTTCCAACCACCGTGTCTTTGTGCGACGCAGAAAAGGTGAACGAATGGACTCAACATGCCTGGTTCCCACCGTGAAGCATGGAGGAGGAGGTGTGATGGTGTGGGGGTGCTTTGCTGGTGACACTGTTGGGGATTTATGGATCCACTAAAAGTCACGGCTATTAATAACTGGGAACGCCCCTCCAACCTTAAAGCCCTACAACGTTTCTTGGGTTTCTCCAACTATTATCGAAAATTTATTAAGAATTTCTCTTCTATAGTGAAGCCATTAACGGATCTCACAAAGAAAGGTGCCGATGTGACCAAATGGACTCCGGAAGCGGAACAGGCTTTTGTACATCTCAAGAAATGTTTTGTTGAGGCTCCTGTATTAGTATCACCAGACTATGATCGCCCATTTATTATTGAGGTTGATGCCTCTGAAGTGGGGGTTGGTGCCGTGTTGTCTCAGGGCTCTGAAAATTTTACTTGTTTGCAACCTGTAGCCTTCTTCTCGAGGAAATTCTCTCCTACGCAGCGCAAGTATGACGTTGGTAATCGAGAACTCCTAGCCATTAAATGGGCATTCGAGGAGTGGAGACATTTCCTCGAGGGGGCCAAACACCAGATCACAGTATTCACCGATCATAAGAACCCAAAGAATAAGGCAGGCCCGCTGGGCACTATTCTTCACATTTTTTAATTTTGTGGTGACTTATCCTCCAAGCTCTAAAAATGTACGGACTGATGCCCTATCTCGCAGTTTTGGTCCCAGCGGTGCCCCTAAGGATGTCCCAGATAAAATCTTGTCTCCCGGAGTGGTTCTCACCATTATTACTCCTGATCTTGCTACGTTAGTGGTTAATTCACAAGATCTTGCTCCCAGTAATACTCCCACTGGGAAACTATTTGTACCTCCAAATCTTCGTCTTCGTGTTTTGGAGGAAATTCATTGTTCTACCTTAACGGGACATCCCGGCTTCGCTGGGACTAAATACCTTCTCTCCCGCTCTTACTGGTGGCCGTCCTGGTCTCGAGACGTATGTGAATTTGTTGCTGCCTGTGAGACATTTGCTAAGATGAAGACTCCTAGGAGATTACCCGAGGGCCTTCTTCATCCCCTTCCTATACCTAAGAGACCATGGTCCCATTTGTCAATGGACTTTATTACTGATTTGCCTTGTTCCAAGGGAAGACTGTGATTTGGGTTGTTGTAGATAGATTCTCCAAAATGTGTTATTTTGTACCCCTAAAGAAAATTCCTAGTGCTCTACATCTAGCCTCGTTCTTTATTAACCACATACTCCGATTGCATGGTGTACCGGAAAATATTGTATCTGATCGGGGTGTACAATTTATCTCTAGATTCTGGAAGGAATTTTGTGGTCGTCTGGGGGTCTCTCTGTCTTTCTCTTCCGCGTTCCACCCGGAGACCAATGGCCAGACAGAGAGATTCAACCAAACTTTGGAACAGTACTTAAGGTGTTTTGTGTCTGATGCTCAAGAAAAATGGAGAACCTTTCTTCCTCTAGCAGAGTTTGCAATAAACAACAGGGTTAACGTCACCACTAAAATGTCTCCGTTTTATTGCAACTATGGTTTTAACCCCAGGTACTCCTCTCTCCGTAGCACCGAGTCTGTTTATCCCACCGCCGAACATTCTTATCAGCGACTGTGCACAGTCTGGGCCCAGGCTCATCTGAGCCTGGTTAAAGCCCAAGAATATCAAAAACGGCAGGCAAATAAAAGACGCTTACCTGGCCCTGAATACAGAGTGGGAGATCGAGTCTGGCTGTCCACTAGGAATCTGCGTCTTAGAGTTCCTTCGGGGAAATTTGCACCACGTTACATTGGGCCCTATGTCATTTCTGAACTCATAAACCCAGTATCTTTTAAATTACAACTTCCAAGTTCTTTTCGTATCCACAAAAGTCTTCCACAAGTCGCTTTTGAAGAAGTATATCTCCCCTGTCCTTACTTCTTCCAGTCCACCTGCGCCGGTGGTGGTCCAAGGGGAACTAGAATATGAAGTAGAAAAAATTCTGGATTCCCGTCGGGTGCAGAATGCTGTTCAGTACCTCGTGCACTGGAAGGGTTATGGCCCGGAAGAGCGAACGTGAGTTTCTGGTAGGGACCTACATGTGCCACGTTTAATTAATCTCTTTCATCGCCAGAATGCTTCGAAACTTGGTCCATCTGGCGAGGGTCCAGAGGCCCCTCGTAAAGGGGGGGTACTGTAACGTCCTTGCCTATCCGGGCTTTGGCACCGTCCTCCGGGCGCATGCTGCGGCGCAGGAGGCATGCCCAGTTGTGATTCTTTCCTTTGGGTTTTTCTTGTATTGTCTGAACACTGTCCTATTCCCTCACCTCCTTAATTGATTTTCCACCACACCCTTCTCCTTCACCTTGCTCTCCCCCTGCTCCACTAAGAGTTAACTTTAGTCCTGCCTTTGTGATTGACAGCCTATCCTCCTATCAAGTCTGGGGCGGGTTCTTTCTCCCTATTTATTGTTTGCTCACTTTCCCATTGGCGCCTGCTATTGCATTTTGCTTACTGGCTATACTCCTTGTTACCTGCTCTTCTGATTTTCTGACCACTGGCTTACCTTTGACTATTCTCTTGGATTTTGATTCTGTACTGCATTGCTCGATTGTTACCGACCCCTTGGCTAGCTGACCTCCCTTTGTTGTTGTGCGTCTTGTCTGCGTTCTGTGTTATCATTTATTATAAGGAGGGACTGTCGACTAGTTGCTGGCTGTCACCTAGGACAGATCGGGCAAGTTAGCCAGGGACAGTGGGGGGATTTAGCTTAGGGTCCACTGTCTTGTTGTGCCCCTCCCCCCTAAGTTTTCCAGCAGCTACTGGGGAATCGCTCCTCTAGTGATTCCCTTACAATATCAATAAAGTATTATTTTAGGAATTTTGCCATTTGAAAATTTGGAATTTGAAGTAAACTAGAAATTGTTCCTTGGAGTTTCGTTTAATGAAGGCTCCAAACGAATACTTATTTTGTTAACATTTATAAGTGATCGCTACTTTGAACGGTTGGGACATTTTCTCACTCGGTCTTGCCAATGAGAACCCCCCACCCCCTCAAGTTGCATTTAACGTCCAACTAGTATCCCACCTTTAATGACAAGGGGAAAAAAACCCAAAACAGCTGTCTACAGATGGGTCAATTTTCTATGTGGGGAGCCTCTGTTTTAGATATGGATCTGATACACGGTATAGTCCCGTTGATTTCAATGCCAGTGGCAGGGATTGTCCCATCAATTTTTATATGGATATTATACAGTTCATCCATGTTCATTTCATTGACTCATCCAGGAAGCTGAGTACCACTGATCTCACAAAAACATCAGGTAATTGGTCAGTTATTTTTATGGTAATCAAAGGGACTGTACTGTATGTCAGCAGCATTAAAATCAATGGGTCTGTACTGCCTGTTAGCAGTATTAAAATCATTGGAGCTGTACTGTCTGCTGGGGCATTAAAATCAATGGGGCTGTACTGCCTGTTAGCAGTATTAAAATCATTGGAGCTGTACTGTCTGCTGGGGCATTAAAATCAATGGGGCTGTACTGCCATTCAGGTTCAAGTACTGTACCAATTGGCCCATGGGAACTAAGCTTTTGTACCCAGTGGCCCCCAAACACTTAATAAAGTCCCCGTGTGGCACCCAGGCAACTAATCCTGTCCTCCAGTGGCCCCAGGAAAGTAATAATGTCCCCCAGTGGGTTCCCAGGCATCTAATAATATCCCCCAGTGGCCCTCAAGCAACTAATAATGTTCCCCAGAGGCCCCCAGGAAATAATAATAAACTTTATTTATATAGCGCCAACATATTCCGTAGCACTTTACAAATCAGAGGACACATGAACAGACAATATGAGACATTACAATGAGACAAAGAAATAAACATATCAAACAATAGGAGTGAGGGCCCTGCTAGCAAGAGCTTACATTCTATGAGGAGATAGGAGGACACAAGAGGTCAGAGGACTTGTTTGCTACAATGGTTCAGCCATCTTTTAATAGAAAAGGTTGTGTAACTGAAGCTGTATGAACCCGCCACCAGCGAGTATCTGTGAATAAATATATACTAAGTGCAAGGAATGCAGTGTAACTTATAGATGGAGAGGACAGGATCTGAGGAACAGAGGAGGAAGGATAAAAGGTGTTATTGTTCTACACCTCTGCACACTACACGGTGATCATGTCACGTGATAAGCCTGATCAAGCAGATGTGATTTTACGGCAGTTTTGAAGCTGCTGTAGTTGGGAATTAATCGGATTGTCTGGGGTAAAGCATTCCAGAGCACCGATGCAGCTCGAGAAAAGTCTTGGAGACGGGAGTGGGATGTTTGGATAACAGAGGATGCAAGTCTAAGGTCATTGGCAGAACAGAGAGGATGATTAGGGCGGTAGACAGTGACGAGAGAGGAGATATAGGGGGCGCAGCACTATGGATGGATTTGTGGGTGAGTGTGATAATTTTATATTGTATTCTGTGAAGGATGGGCAACCAATACATCGACTGACACAAGGTAGATATGTCTCTGTACCGCTTTGACATAAAGATGAGTCTGGCGGTTGCATTCAGGACAGATTGTAGTTGGGAGAGTTTAGTAAGAGGAAGCCCAATTACAAGGGAAATGCAATAGTGAAGACGACAGAGAATCAGAGCGACAATGAGGGGTTTTATGTTTCCACGGTGAGAAAAGGGCAAATTCTAGAGATGTTTTTAAAGTGCAGGTGGCAAGAGCATGCAAGTGTCTGAATATGTGGGGTAAAGGTGAGATCTTAGTCAAATACAACCCCCAGACAGCGGGCATGCCGCCTCGTTGTGTAATAGTAAGGCCACAGACCGAAATGGAGATATCAGGGTTAGGTCAGTTAGTGGATGGAGGGAAAACAAGAAGTTCAGTTATTGAAAGATTCAATTTAAGATAAAGAGAAGAAATGATGTTAGAGACAACAGAGAGACAGTCACTGGTGTTCTGTAGTAGTGCAGGGGTGATTTCACAGGATGAGGTATATAGTTGGGTATCATCAGCATAAAGATGGTATTGAAAGCCAAATCTGTGAATGGTTTGTCCAACTGGGGCTGTGTACAGAAAGAAGAGGAGGGGACCTAGGATTGAGCCTTGAGGAACCCCAACCACAAGGGACAGAGGAGAAGAAATAGCACCAGCGAATGAAACACTAAATGAGCGGTCAGAGAGATAGGAAGAGAACCAAGAGAGAGCGGTATCCCTGAGGCCAATAGAGTGGAGCATAGTGAGGAGGAGTTGGTGGTCTACAGTGTCAAATGCAGCTGAGAGATCCAGAAGATAACTAGTGAATAGTTCCCTTTAGATTTAGCTGTCGAGATCGTTGGAGACCTTTGTAAGGGCTGTTTCCGTATAGTGTAGTGCACGAAAACCTGATTTTAAGGGGTCCAGAAGAGAGTTAGCAAAATGATAGCGGATTAGGCGGGAGTAGAACAAGTGGTCCAGGAGTTTAGAGATGAAGGTGAAGTTATAGGTTGGTAGCTAGCAGCACAGGATGGGTCAAGGGAGGGTTTTTTTCAGTAGTGGGGTTATGACAGCAAGTTTGAAGGAGGAGGGAAAGATTCCAGAAGAAAGAGAAAGGTTAAAAATTTTAGCAAGGTGAGTTGTAACAGCAGGGGACAGAGACTGTAGGAGGTGTGACGGGATAGTATTGGGGCGAGAAGAAAGAAGCTGGGAAAATTCTTCTTCTCTTACTGGGTCAGATAATGAGAGTTCACAATGAGGAGCAAGGGAGGGAAGGGGACTGATGTTGCTTGGAGATTAGGTTATCTCCTGACGGATGTTGTCGATTTTGTCTTTAAAGTACGTGGCCATGTCTTAAGCACCGAGATACCTGCACCTTTGGCGTGAGGAGGGAGTGAAAGGTGTCAAAGAGTTGTTTAGGGTTATTGGAGAGAGAAGAGATGAGAAAGGTGAAGTAAGCTTGTTTGACGAGGTGAAGGGCAGAGTTACAGGCTTTGAGCATAAAGTTGAAGTGAAGAAAATCTGCAGATGTGTAAGATTTTCACCATAGACGTTCGGCACATCTTGAGCATGTGCTGAAGAAAAAGTGTTTGAGGAGTGTGCCAAGGTTGCTGGTAACTGTGTTGGGATTTTCAGACGTCAAGGGTGCTACTTTATCCCGGGTGGCTTTGAGAGTCTCGTTGTAGTGTTTGGTGGCCAGTTCAGGACAGGAGAGAGAAGGGATGGGAGACAGTGATGACTGAAGGGTATCTGAGAGGTGTTGTGTGTTTACAGCCCGTAGATTTTTGCATGTGCGGTACGTCAGTGTGTTTTGTGAAGGGCAAGAGCCTTTGATGGTAAAGGAAAGAAGGTTGTGGTCGTAAATTGGTAGGCGAGCGTTAGTAAAGTCAGAGACAGAACAGAGCCGTAAGAAGACCAGATCAAGGATATTACCATCTTTGTGTGTGGGAGAAGAAATAAGCTGAGAGAGACAAAGATAGGCGGTTAGTGATAGAAGGTGAGAGGCAGATGGGGAGAAAGGGGTGTTAATGGGAATGTTAAAGTCACCCATAATGAGGGTAAGAATTTCACAGGATAGGAAGTTGGGAAGACATGAAGAAAAGTGATCTAAGAACTGGTAGGGTGAGCCAGGGGGACGGTAGATGACAGCTACTCTCAGGGAGAAAGGGCGGAAGAGTCTGATAGTGTGGACCTCAAAAGAGGGGAAGGAGAGCGATAGTACTGGAGGAAAGATCTGAAAAGTGCATCGTGGTGATAGAAGGACACCTACCCCTCCATGTCCCCCAGGCAATTAATAATGGTCCCCAGTGGCCCCCAAGCAACTAATAATGTCTTCCAGTGGTCCTCAAGCACATAATAAAGTCCTCCAGTGCCCCCCCCCAGGCAACTAATAATGTCCCCTAGTGGCCCCCAGGCAACTAATAACGGCCCCCAGGCAAGTAATATTGTCCTACAGTGGCCCTTAGGCAACTAATAGTGCCCCCCAGGCAACTAATAAAATACCCCAATGGCAACCCAGGTAACTAATAATGTCCTCCAGTGGCCCCCAAGCACCTAATAAAGTCCTCAAGTGCCCTCCCCCCAGCAACTAATAATGTCCCCTAGTGGCCCCCAGGCAACTAATAATGTCCCCCAGGCAACTAATAATAATGTCCCCCAGGCATCTAATATTGTCCTCCAGTGGCCCCCAGGCAAGTAATATTGTCCTCCAGTGGCCCTTAGGCAACTAATAGTGGCCCCCAGGCAACTAATAAAATCCCCCAATGGCCCCCCAGGTAACTAATAATGTCCCCCAGTGGCCCCCCCAATCAACTAGTAATGTCCTCCAGTGGTCCCCAGGCATCTAATAATGTCCCCCAGTGCACCCCAGCTATTTAATAATGTTCCCTAGTGCTCCCCAGGCAAGTAAATATCTCCCAGTAGCCCTTAGACAAGTAATAACATCCCCTAGTGGCCCCCAGACAATAATAATGCCCCCCAGTAGACCCCAGACAAGTAATAATTCCCCCTATTGAACCCCACACTGTAGTTGTGCTGTATAAATAAATAAATTAAAAAAAACACCACTTACCTATCCTCGTTCCCCAGAGCTCTGAGATTCTCCTGCTTCTTCTCTTCAGATCGATGCAGCAGATCTTCAGCAGGCATGACTGCTAGAGCAGGAAACTAAAGCCTTCCTGCTACATCGATATATACAACTACACGCCAATATAGTTAAAAGGGGACGTGCGGCCATTTCCCCACCAGATTGTTGTGGCACCCCAGGGGGTCTCCACACTATCCCTGGGTGCTGTGGCACCCCAGTTGGGAAACACTGCTCTGGGGTCTGAAGAGACCTCAGAAAATATTAATAATTCATGGGTAGTGAACCCCAAAAATTTCAGGTAAATTAATAATGAGCCTGGCACATTACTAACTGGTTCTCTCCTCTGTAGTCACAACCTCCAATATGGCAAATAAGGCGAGACACCTTGATGGTGATTGGTTGGAATCTGCACATATGTAGTTAGCGCTGTTGTGGGACTGACTGGGGGTGATTTTGGCACTAATTTGAAATATATATTCATGTATATATTCCAGTACAGTTTTTTTTTACCTGACACCAACAAGTGTAGGTGTCTGTAAAAGTAGGGGTGAAGTGTTGATAAATATGGTGTTCGTAATGCACATGGGGAGAGCTATTGCAGAACCTTGCTTTGAAAGCGAAGATAGTGGTTTCTGGTATTTTGTCAGTAATTGACAGGAATGTTTAACTGAGGTGGATATTGTAAGCAGTCATATATCCTCCACTGTGCATTACTATATATAAGGTATTATATGTCATCACAGGCCTTCATACTTTTATCCAATCACAGGGTTCCACAGTGACTTCTCTTGTTATATGTTACAGGAAATTCTTTATATATATCAGAATTGTTCTATATTTCCTAACTCAGGGCTATGAAAGAGAATGTAATAAGATAAGGATACACAAGGCCAGGACTAAGGATTATTAAAAGGTTTTCTGGGGTTTAAAACACATAATATTGTCAGTAGCATATGCAAATGAGATTGACCTTTTGCATTGCAATTTCAAGACCATTATGACATCACCAGAACATGATGGCAAGTGCATAAGAAGACCTGATACAGCAGGAGCTGCTCAGAGGATGGCGACAGACAGTATGTACAGTATTTACATTACTATAAGAGGCGTCCATGCCCATGCTGCTTTCATCAACGCTGTAAGTTCTTTGGGGCAGGTTTTTGGTATGTGGCAGCAGTAAGCAGATGGATAGACATGATCCAGGGTCCTATCGCTGATCACCATATTTGGGGTCAGGGAGGAATTTTTTTTTTCCCAAGACTCTGACTCTGAATCATCGGATTGGGGATCTTATCTCAGGGCCTTATGGATGGAGCTCAGACTCCATTGAACTGTGATAAGAACCACAACCCCAATCATTTAGTAGGATATTATACAAGCCGTTATTATTAATGGCTCCTCTGCTTATTGCTAATAAAAGATATAAAATCAGCTGCTCCGGTGTAATTTTTCTCTCTGATTATTTCACTACACAGTTACCATAATTCACAGAAACACAAACCACCACATAGTTGTCCATGTACAAATGGAGCGGGAAGGTCTATGAACTATTGTGGCACACTAAAGAATGATCAGACTGTGCTTACACAGTTTACATATTACATTTATTAGAGCGGCTGCCCCATGCAAATGGGATAGCGTGCCATGACACAGAACTATGGTTCACTTGTTGCTGGCTACGTCTATATGTAAAAACAGCTCCATTATAATACATTAGTGGGTCAAGTGTAAAGTTGTCATGAGCGCCCCCCTCCTCATTTTCATACCCTCCAACATTATACCATGAGAGTGACACAACCCTACCTGATGACAGTGGAAATAGGTGTAAAAGCAGCACAGGCCACCAACAAAATATATGATGAACCGCTCCACAATCTCATGACCTTTCGTAAATTTTGCAGAATTGCTCTACAGAAAAATATATTTGGGCAGATTTACTATTGAAAATGCACCAGGATGAGAACAAAATGGAATCCATGAGAATAATCAGGAAACTTACCATCAGGACTGAACCACCAAGTGAGGAAAGTATGAAGGATCTTGCCTTTAAAGTTTTCTGGCCATTGATATGAGACACTTTGTTCCAGCCATTTAGATAAACCTGCATATGAGTGTTGTCTTTCTGTGGCATCCCATAGCTCTTACCCAAAATACCCTTGAGAGCACGGAAGCAGTGGAAATAAATGAGCGAAGAAAATACAAATCCTTAAGCCTAATGCATAAAATTACAAGTCGGGATGAGTGAACCGATTCGTTTAGAATCAGATTTGACCCGAGATTTCCGAAAGTTTCAGGTTTGCCCCAAATACTAAACTTTTGGGGTTTACTACCCATGAAACACTATTATACTATGGGGTCTTCTCAGACCTCAGAGTATAATAAGTGATGTCATGCACCCTGGGTGACTGCAGTCATCATCACGAGCCCCGGGGGCAGAAAGCAGAGGAGGACGCAAAGAGACTGCTAGATGCCGCAAAGATACCCAGGAGAGATGAGGGAAGGTCAGTACAAGTGTTTGTTATTTTTGATACCTCTCCTGAGCCTCCACTTATACTCTGGGGTCTGAAGACAACCCAAAGCAGTGGCTTCCAACCTGAGGTACGCACATGCCTGGGAGTGCGTCACGCTATCTCCAGGGACGCTCTACAGTGAGAGCCACCACCCCATAATGGTAGTTTGTGGGGTTCACCACCTACAAATTACTATTATACTATAGTAGTATAATGTTGTACCGTGTTAGCCATTGAAAGTAGTGGAAGAGTGAAGAAATCAGGTGATACCTCTAAAAGGTATCGCCTGATTTCTTCACTCTTCCACTATTATACTCTAGGGCAGTGATGGCGAACCTTTTAGAAACCAAGTGCCCACACTGCAATCCAAAACCCACTTATGTATCGCAAAGTGCCAACACGGCAATTTAACCTTAATACTTTGTGAATCCACAACTGTGGACAGTTACGGACCTGCAAAATACGGTCGTGTAGATGGGGCTTTACAGAGCTTTCAATGATACAAACAACTTTATACTGAAAGATAATAATTTGCACTGGGTATACTTTGGAACAATTAATGTTTACTATTTACATCTCACAGACCCTGTTTTATAGTGACCATGTATTGTTATTACAGCCTTTAAAAATATCACGTCTGCTATAAAACAGATATTGTGTGATATAAATAGTGAGGGGCCCCCACACAGTCCAATCTGCTCCATGGTGGCCCCCACACAGTCCAATCTGCACAACGGTGGCCCTCACACTATACAATATACTCCACATTGGCTCCCACTCAGTACAATATACACCACAGTGGCCCCCACACAGTATAATATGCTCCTGTATTTACCTGCACTCCCACAAAGAACAGCAGGGCGACCTCCTTCTTCCACCGCAAAGCAGGTGCTAATGAATGACGTCAGAAGTCATAATCTTCTGTTAGTGTAAGCCACAGTCCCGCAGCCTACACTGACAGTTTTCAGGTGTATGTGCATTTGCACATACAACTGAAAGCAGCGCTTGATCACTCGACGGAGGATTTGGTACAGCTGTGCTGGATTCCCCATTAGCGAGCGATCGAAGAGCCTGGCTGGGGCTCTGAGTGCCCCCTCTGGCACACGTGCCACCACGGCTCTAGGGTCTCTACAGACCCTCAGAGTATAATTAGAGGAGGCCCAGGGGAGCTAAAGAAACATAACAAGCCTCACCTTCCCTGGGCTTCGCATGGATCTCATGTCCTCTCTGGTCTCTTTCAGCCTCCCAAGTGACGTCAGGGACTGCTTAGGCCTGTGATTGTGCCTCAGTATTCTCATGGGTCACGTAGCATAATAATGGGATTTTTGTACTCACCGCAAAATCATTTTCTCGTTGTATTCACTGGGGGACACAGCACCATGGGTATAGACCTGGTCACTAGGAGACAGACACTAGGGAAATGAAAAGCTGTTGGCTCCACCTCCAGGCTATACCCTGCCACAGCAATGTGCATGAATTCAGTTTGTACCATAGCAGTAGGAGAGAGACACAAAGGAATATGGAACCAACAACATGTCCTGAACCCGAAAAGGAACCAATACAGCTCGGGCAAGAAAAACAGTGAAAAACAAGGGTGAGATCTGTGTCCCCCAGTGAATACAATGAGAAAAGGATTTTACAGTGAATACAAAAATCCCATTTTCTCGCTTATTTCACTGGGGGACACAGCAGCATGGGATGTCCTAAAGCAGTCCCAGAGGGTGGAAATAACACGGCCATGCAAACCTTTAGCGCTCAGCCGCTTGCAGAAACTTACAACCCAAACTGGCATCAGCAGAGGCCTCAGAATGGATCTGATGAAACCTAGAGAAAGTAGATGGAGGCTCAGGGGGCGCCTTACAGACCTGGGAAGCAGAAGCCTGATGCCAACGACCCAGGGAGCTCCCACAGCTCTAGAGGAGAGAGCAGTCACACGGAAGGGCAGAGCCCTACCCTTAAACCAATAGGTCTCAATCTCAGACCAAAGCCATTGGAAGATGGAAGCAGGCAGACCCTTGCAAGGGCCCTCAGGGAAAACGAACAAAGTGTCCGAACAACAGAAAAGATCATTGAGGGACAATATAGACCCAAATCGCCTGGACAACAACCGGGCAGAGAAGAGCAAGCACTCACATGGATGCCTGGAGACCGAGCAGAAAGAGAATAAGACCAAGTCCTCATTGTGGAGGGAGGAAAACCACCCTAAGAAAAAAAAGACTTTGGCGGACAGAGGACAACCTTATCCTTGTGGAGGACCAGAAAGGGAGGCTGCCGAAAAAGGGCAGCCAGCTCGGGACATCTGCGGATAGAGTATAATGACCACTAGGAACTCGATCTTCCAGGACAGAAGGCAAAGAGGGATATCATCAAGGGCTCGAAGGGGGAACCTGAAGCACCTCAAGGACGAGGTAAGATCCCATGGCTCCAAGGGAGGATGGGGGGGGGGGGGAGCAAGTGTTCCAC
The DNA here is from genome assembly GCA_947044405.1 of Leptodactylus fallax. Taxonomy (NCBI): domain Eukaryota; kingdom Metazoa; phylum Chordata; class Amphibia; order Anura; family Leptodactylidae; genus Leptodactylus; species Leptodactylus fallax. The sequence continues at coordinate 483,245 of CAMRHE010000026.1, forward strand.
TCCTGTAGGAAAGACTTTAAAGGGAAGAAGACTAAGACCTCGATCCAGACCGGACTGGAGAAGATACGATGAGAATAGTTACTCTCACAATAGTGGACGTAAGCCTTCCACGTGCAATGGTAGAACTTAGCTATCTGGGAATTCCGGGCCTTGAGTATGGTCAGGATAGAAAATTCCGAAAAAAACCCTGACTCCTCAAAACTCATATTCAACAGCCGCGCCGTTGAATGCAGCTGAGTCAAGGAGAGGTGGAACAGCGGTCCTTGAGACAGAAGGCCGACCTGCAGAGGAAGAGGCCAAGGAGCGTTCGCCAGCAGGAACATGAGATCCACGTACCAGGTCCGGCCAGGCCAATCTGATGCAACCAGGATAGCTTGAAACCCCCTAGGTCTTGAGATGCTCGAGGACCCGAGGGAGAAGAGGAAGAGTAGGCGAAAATCCGAACTCACAAGAGTGTCAGCGGCGATTGCTTTCGGATCCAGAGATCTGGTAATGTAGCCGGGGACCTTGTGGTTCTGGTGGGAAGCGAAAAAAGTCGATGTCTGTCATGCCACAGCAGGATCACAGTTGAAGGAGGATCTGCTGATCAAGCAACCCTTGCCCGAACAATATTTTCTCAACTCAAGTAATCTGCCACCCAGTGGTCCATGCCAGAAAGGGTGGACCACCAAAGAGCTAGAACAAGGCTCTCCACCTAAGGAAGAGATTGGGTGGCTTCTAGTAAGGCCACATGGCTCCTGGTGCCCCGCTGAGGCGACCACAGACAAGTGGTGAGTCTGGACTGTGACCAGACGTCCTTGGAGGAGAGAGGTCCAATGAGACAGGGCAAATAAGATAGCCCTGGGTTCCAGCAGTTGAACCGGAGGAAGGACTCGGCCTTGGACCACAGGCCCTGAACAGCCAAAGCACCGAAGACCACTTCCCCGCAGGGGAGACTGGCATCAGTGGGAATCACCTACCAACACGAGGAAGAAGGACTTCCACTGAGATATTCCTGGGGAAGAGATACGCCAAAGATTCACTCGGCGAAACCGAGGAGGAAACAGAATCAGGCAGTCGAGGCTGGCCGAAGATTTGTCCCAGCAGATCAGAATCGTCAAGTGGAGAGGAGAGAATAACTGAAAGGGTCGGCCTAGAAGGTCGATGCCATCGTGCCCAAGACCCACATGCTGAAAACGAAGAGAGCAAGGAGAGTACCTCCTAAGGTGGGACACATCGGATCTCAATATCTTGACTTCCGGGAGGAGAATCATGCCCTGGAGCGTGTCGAGGATCATGTCCCGGATTCCAGACAAAACCTTTCTTCATTGATGAGCCAGCCGAATCAGCGAGGATGATCCACAAACTGGTCAGATTGTCTGACCTGGAGGGGCTTCACCAGAAGGTCATCCAAGTAAGGAACACAGCAGCATCTCTGGAGCAGAGGATGGCCATGACAGACGCCATCACCTAGGTAAATAACCAGAGGGCAGAGGCCAGCCCAAAGGGGAGAACGACAACTGGAAAGGTCGCAGGTCCGCCGCAAAATGAAGAAGACACTGTCGGCACAGCGTGATGATAAAGATAGATAAAGAATTCACCCATCTCCAAGGATACCACCACAGACTGCAGACATGGACGAAGCTGTTGAGCCCCTTCAGGTCCATGATGGGACGAAGGGGGCCGTCCATGGGGATGTAGAACAGTTAGGAGTAGTAACCCCAGATACGCTCTGAAGCGGGAACAGGGACGCTGATTCCAGACATTGGAGACAGCCTGGATTGGCAAAGAGACTCCACATGAGAGGCCAGAGTGGGGGAAAACCTTCATGCCAAGGAGGGCTAGAAAAGGAAGGCCTGGACGACTTGGTGCAGGACTGCCAGGCAGGTCTGGGCTTGAAAGAAGGCTTCTTGGAACAGGAGAATGGCTGGCGCTTAGGAGGCCTCTGAGGGAGGAAGAACCTATTCCCCCCTGTGGCCTCAGACATAAGCTTCTCGAGGCCTATAACAAAAATTCGTCCCTGTTCAACCTGGAAAGGGAGAAGGGCCATGACCACCTTCTGGAGGCGGACTCAGTGTTCCAAAAACTAATCCAGATGGTATGGCGGATAGCCACTGCGTTGGCGGCCACCTTAGCAGATCTGGAGGCATTGCCAGGTACTTGGAAGCGTTCAGGATTTCAGAGACGAGCAGCTGGTTGTCCTGGAGGGAAGCTACATGAGGGAGGTTTGCCTGAAGCTGTTTGGCCCAGGATATGAAGGCCTTGCTGACCCAAGAGGCAGCGAAGGAAGGCCGCAGGGAGAAGCCAGCCACTACGAAGGCCACCCTGATGAGGGAAGCCACCTTCTTGCAGCAATATGACAGCCAGCATTTAGGGAAATGAAATGTATCAGCTCTGCATTGCAAACCATACAACAGAAGCGAACCGTTCTCACTCCGAGGGATCACTGATGCCAGACTAGAAGTCTTGGAGAGCCTAGCTATCATGGGATCCACCACGGGAGGCTCTAAATGATAGGAAAGGACACATGGGGTGGCTGGCTGACAATATCTCAGGACAGGCTGGCTTTTTCTCACTAGTTACTGATATATAAGTAACTGGAGCAACTTGCCTTTACCTTGGATGTTCCTCTGCCAGCCAGGAGGAGCTAGAGACATGTATCACAGCATAGCCTGGCAGATCTGCCCCTGAGCTCACCTTCCACTTGGAGACACACAGGTCAGGGGAGGGAAGGGACGTCCGACTTCCAGTAGAAGACAGAGGATGGTCCAGGGAGAAGCCACTGTGCCCTCAAGATGTGATCAAACACCCAATAGCAGAAGGAGATGTCCACTTGAGAGGACGGGTCAGGGTCCTCAGAGATCTGTAGGGTCTCTCTACCGCATGGATGAGTTCCCGCATAGCAGCAAATATAGATGAGCCTAGCTGATGTTCCAGGTCAGAGTCAGAGGCATCCCTAGGAAAGCAGACCGAGCAGGGGGAGGCAGAGATTTGCCTGTCGGAGTGGAGTCGCGAGCTGAGGCCCTATCTGGGGAGTTCCCAGAGGAAGGGGTGGAGGACCGTGAACTGTTGGAAGACTACCTGGTCCTCTTGTAGGGACGGCTCTTGGAGCTGGGACGGGAACTATGAGGGTGTCCAAGGAGATCCCTAGAAGTAGCCGACTGAGTGGCGATCTGGGAAAGCAGCCATTCCAAGTTTCCAGCACTGATTGGTTAAGTTTGGTAAGGACACCATGGCAAGGGTGAGGGAGGCCGCCCAATCCGGGGTTGGATGAATCGGAGAGGGGCCAGGAGGCTGAGGCGGAAGACAGAGAAAGCAGATGTGCTCAGGCTGTCCACAAGGCAATCGTTTTTGGTACAGCGGGTGCACATATAAAAATGTGACGGAACCAGAGGGCCGGAGGGCGAGTTGGCTCTTAACAGGAGGACAATGCAGAGGGGGCCCAGGGAAATTAGGGGTAACCCAGGGGGTTAGCCTACCAGACCGTAGGAGATGGCCGCTTACTGCTGCAGAGATGGAGACACAGAGAGGGCTCCGCAGGTGCAATGTCTCCCAGGGAGCTGAGAGGAGAGTCAGAGGTAGACTCGGTAGACCTCGCACGTGGGAGTGGAGTTAACGGATGATCCGGCCGCCGATGAGGCAAGTGGTGAGTGGGGACTGGGTGACCGGCGAGGTGCTCAGAAGAGCGCTGCACCCGCAGGGGGGGTATGACTAATTTGGCATACACGCTGAAGAACCCCCTACACCTGAAAGAAGAGGAAAACTAAAAACGATGTAAGACAAAGACCAGACTCAGGTCGTGTCTGCCTCCTATGGACACTAGGATTAAAACTGAATTCATGCACAGTACTGTGGCAGGGTATAGCCTGGAGATGGAGCCAACAGCTTTTCATTTCCCTAGTGTCTGTCTCCTAGTGGTCAGGTCTATACCCATGGTGCTGTGTTCCCCAGTGAAATAAGCAAGAAAAGGATAATCACAGGCCTCAGCAGTCCCTGATGTCACTTGGGAGGCTGAAGAGGACTTGATACCTGCACTGAAGCCCAGAGGAGGTAACACTGTTTATTATGTTTTTTCACCTCCCCTAAGCCTCCTCTTAGTGTATTAGTAGTTTGTGGGTGGCAAACCCACAAAATTTCGGGTTCGGCCAAACCCAGAATTATTAGAAAGTCCCTAAGTATGTGGGATGTTTTTTTTTTTTATGAATGTAGGGGCCCTCTGGGACATTATACTGTATGGAGGGGCCACTAAGGGACATTAAGTTTGCATGGAGGGCACTATGGCACGTTATACTGTGTGGCGGGGTCACTATGAGTCATCATACTGTGTGGAGAGGCCACTATGGGATTTTATACTTCGTGAAGTGGCTGCTATGGCATATTATTTTATCACAGGGATCTTTGGCATGAATGGGGGGAGGCAGCACTTTCTAAATAGTCCCATGGTACCCTTAATTTGCCCCAGTGGTAATGAATGCAGCTTACCACTCGCTCGTAAGCGTCACTGAGCATGGGAGTCATTTTCTTATATGTTTGAGTCATTATTATAAATGTGGAGGCCATTATATGTGGGGACACTGTGGGATCCTTTATAATACATGTGTGGCACTGAAGGGGCCATTCTGAGTATGAGAGCCATTACACTACATGTGAGGGGCACTGAGGGGCCCATTTCATACACTCCTAGTGTGTGATATGTTTATTTCTTTGTCACATTGTAATGTCTCATATTGTCTGTTCATGTGTCCTCTGATTTATAAAGTGCTATGGAAAATGTTGGCGCTATATAAATAAAGTTATTATTATTATTATTAATTGTTAACATAGGCTTTAACCCCTTAAGGACACCGCCCAAAAGTGCATTAAGGACCAGGCCTTGTTTTTCAAAACTGACATGTGTCACTTCATGTGGCAAGAACTTTGAGACGCTTTAACTTACACAAGTGATTTTGAGACTGTTTTCTCGTGACACATTGTACTTCATGTTAGTGGTAAACACTAATCAATATTTTTGTATTTCTTTATAAAAAAATAGGATATTTAATGGAAATTTTGAAAAAAAAAAATCGCAATTTTCAAAATGTGAAATTCTCTGCTTTTCAGATAGTCATACCACCCAAATACATTAATAAATATTATCTACCATATCTCTGCTTTATATTGGCATAATCTTTTAATCGTCCTTTAATTCATTTTGGATGTTAGAAGGCTTACAAGTGTAACAGAGATTTTCCAGATTTACAAGAAAATTTCCCAAACTAATTTTTTAGGGACCACTTCAGTTCTGAAGGGGATTATAAAGACCTATATATTAGAAACCCCCCATAAATCACCCCATTTTCAAAACTGCACCCCTGAAATAATTCAAAACAGCATTTGGGAAGTTTGTTAACCCTTTAAGCATTTCACAAGAATTAAAACGAAATTGAGGTGAAATTTAGACATTTCATTTTTTTCCACTAATTCATTTCATTTAGCCCTAAATTTAACACATGGGATTAAAGGAGAAAATGCATCTCACAGTTTATTATACAATTTCTCCTGAGCACAGAAATACCCCACATGTGGGTGTAAACTGATGTTTGGGCATTCGGCAGTAAACAGAAGGGAAGTAGCGGGACGTTTGAAAATCAGATTTTGCTGGAATAGTTTTTGGTGCCATGTCTCATTTGCAAAGCCCCTAGAGTACCAAAACAATGGAAACCCCCTAAAAGTGACCCCATTTTGGAAACTACACCCCTCACAGAATTCATCAAGGGGCATAGTGAGCATTTTGACCCCACAGCTGTTTCACAGATATTACTAACATTGGGATGTATAAATGAAAAATTATTAAAACGTCACATTATCCCCTAAGTTATAATTTTCACAAGGGGTTAAAGGAGAAAAAGGACCCCATAGTTTGTTAAACAATTGCTCCTGAACACAGCAATACCCCATATGTGGTCGTAAACTGCTGAATGGGTACATGGTGGGGCTCGGAATGGAAAGAGCGCTATTTTGCTTTTGTAGGGCAGATTTTGCTGGAATAGTTTTCAGGTGCCATGTTGCATTTGCAGAGCCCCCAAAGTACCAATACAGTGGAAACCCCCTAAAAGTGACCCCATTTTGGAAACCACACCCCTCACAGAACATGTCAAGGGGTATAGTGAGCATTTTGACCCTACAGCTGTTTCACAGATTTTATTAACATTGGGACATGAAAATGAAAAATTACTTTTTTTCCAACAAACCGTCAATTTAGCCCCAAATTTTTCATTTTCACAAGAGGACAAAAGAGAAAAAGCTCCCCAAAGTTTGTTACACAATTTCTCCTGAACACAGAAATGTCCCATGTGGTTGTAATCTGCTGTTTGGGTACATGGTGGAGCTCAGAATGGAAAGAGCGCTATTTGGCTTTTGAAGGGCAGATTTTGCTGGAATAGTTTTCAGGTGCCATGTCGCATTTGCAGAGCCCCTAAAGTACCAGTACAATGGAAACTCCCAAAAGTGACCCCATTTTGGAAACTACACCTCTCATAGAATTTATCTAGAGTTATGGTGAGCATTTTGACCTCACATCTGTTTCACAGATTTTATTAACATTGGGACGTAAAAATGAAAAATTACTTTTTTTTTTCCAACATTTAGCAACATATTTTTAATTTTTGCAAGTGGTTAAAGAAGAAAAATCTCCCCACTGTTTGCTACACAATTTCTTCTGAACACAGAAATGCCCTATATGTGGTTGTAATCTGCTGTATGGGTACATGGTGGGGCTCAGAATGGAAAGAGCGCTATTTGGCTTTAGGAGGGGAGATGTGGCTGGAATAGTTTTTCAGGTGCTATGTTGCATTTGCAGTGCCCCTAAAGTACCAATACAATGGAAACACCTCAAAAGTGACCCCATTGTAGAAACTACACACCTCAAGGAATTTATCAAGGGGTATTATCATTTTGAGCACAAGAGTGCTTCTCGAAAATTAATGTACAAAGTGAAAATTAAAATTTTAAAATAAATATGCCATTTCGGTACCCAATACGTTGCGCCCAGTTTGTGTCATCAGAGACACGCACTCCTAAAACTATTAAGTGGGCTATCCCAGGTAGAAAGAAGTTGCATATGTGGGTGTAAACTGCTGCTTGGGCCCACAGCAGGGCTCAGAAGGGAAGGAGCACTGTGCTTTTTAGTTTTTGGAGTACAGATTTAGAGAGATTTTCAGGACGCCATGTTGTTTTTGCAGAGCCTAAAAATGCTTCCCAAAAATTAATGTACAAAGTGAAAATTGAAGTTTTTGAAGAAATATCCAATTTCAGTGCCTAACACGTTGCGGCCACTTTGTGGCATCAGAGACATGCACTCCTAAAACTATTAAGTGGGCTATCCCGGGGAAAAAAAAATTATATATGTGGGTGTAAACTGCTGCTTGGGCTCAGAAGGGAAAGAGCACTGTTTTTTTAGCTTTTGGAATACAGATTTAGAGGGACTTTCTGGACGCCATGTTGTTTTTGCAGAGCTCTGGAGGTGCCAGTAAACTGGAACTCCCCAAGAAGTGACCCCATTTTGTAGGGGCAATTTTAGGGTCTGTGCAAATGTGACATGGCGTCCAAAAACCAACAATCTAAATCTGCGCTTCAAAAGTACATAGCACTCCTTCACATCTGCACTCTGCTGTGTGCCCAAACGGCAGTTTATGCCCACATGGATGACACTGGTTTACCCAGGATAATCTACTTATCAACACCATATGTGGGTATAAACTGCTGTTTGGCAACAGCCAGGCACAGAAGGGAAGGAGTGCTATTTTAGTTTTTAGAGCAGTTTGGTTTTTAGACACCATGTCACTTTTGCAGAGCTCAAGAATTGCCAGTAAAGTGGAATCCGCAGACATGTGACCCCATTTTGGAAACTACACCCTTCAAGGGATTTATCAAGTGGTGTAGCTTGCATTATTAACCCTTAAGTGTTGCATTCTTTTAATTTCCAGAAATGAATGCGCAGATGATAATGAAAAGTTAAAAATAACATTTTTCCAGAGACGCCATTTCAGTGCCCGATATGTTGTGCCCAGCTTATGTCTGCACAGACACACACTCCAAAAACTGTTAAGCGGGGATCCCAGGAACAACAACCTTTGGAGCATTCATCTCTGATACAAGCCGGGCACAACATATTACACACTGAAATGATGTATTCCTGGAAAAATTGTCATTTTCACCTTTCACAATCAGCTGTGTATTCATTTATGGATAATAAATTATAGCAACACTTGGGGGTTAAAAATGCTCACTGTACCCCTGGATAAATTCCTTCAGGAGTGTAGTTTCCAAAATGGGGTCACATGTCAGGGGATTCCACTTTACTGGCGTTTCAGCTCTGCAAAAGTGCAATGGCGTCCAAAAACCAAACTGTCCAAGCCGGTGCTCCAAAAACCAAATAGCGCTCCTTCCATTCTGTGCCCAGCTGTGTCTATACAGCAGTTTATACCCACATGACATAAAGTATGTTATCCTGGGTACACCAGTGTCATACATGTGGGCATAAACTGCAGTTTGGGCACACAGCAGGGCACAGATGTGAAGTAGCGCTATGTGGCTTTTGGAGTGCAGATTCAGATGTTTGGTATCTGGACGCCATGTCATGTTTGCAGAGCCTGTAAGGTACCATAACAATGGATTCCCCAAAGGAGTGACCCCATTTTGAAAACTGCACCCCTCAAAGAATTTATCAAGGGGTGTAGTAAGCATTAGTATCCCAGACGTGAATACACAGCGGATGAGGAAAAGTGAATAGGTAAGCTGTGCGGAGTACATTGGGAACACCAAATTCCCTACTATTTCCCCAGTAGTTCCTATTATTGGGGAGGTCACTCTGGGGGTCACTTCTGGTTTATTTTCCCTCATAAGCTCTAAATCGCTCGCACAGCTTATACATTCCCTTCCTGACGCAGCCAGTTATGTTCTAATGATTTGGCGATTTTTGTCTTCACATTGTACGAGATATATTTTCTTTCTTTCTTTTTCTGGTGATGTAGCCGTATGAGGGCTTGTTGTTTGCGGGGTGAGATGTATTTTGTAATGACAACTTTGGGCGCGTATAACTTATTGAATAAATTTTATTAACTCTTTCTTGGTGGATTAAAAAAAAAAAAACATCAATTCTGGCACTGCGTTTTACCTTTTAAATTTTTCACCATGCAGCATAAAGCTAGGTACCATGTTACCTTTATTCAATGGGTCGGTACGATTACGGCGATACCTAATTTATATTGTTTTTTTATGTGATACTAATTTTGCAGAACAAAAACCCATTTGGGGACATAAATTAATTGTTTTTGCACCGCCATCTTCTGAGATGCATAACATTTTTATTTTGTGGTTTACAGAGTTGGTTGAAGGTTTATTTTTTGCGGGACAACCTGTGCTTTTTATTGGTACTGTTTTGGGGTACATATGACTTTTTGATCACTTTTTATGGCATATTTTGTAAGGTGAGATGGCGAAAAATCATTACTTTTGGCGGGTTTTTTTTTCCCTGACGTTCACCGTGTAAGTTAAGTATTGTTTCAGTTTTATTGTATAGGTTGTTACGGACGCGGCGATACCAAATATGCATTGTTTTTATTAATTTTTAGGTTTTTTTATATAATTCATTTTATATAGGAAAAAGGAATTTTTGGGGTTTTATTCTTTTATTAATTTTTTTCAAACAATTTATTTTATTTTTTTTTTCTTTTTTTTTATTTTTTCATGTGTCCCATTAGGCCACCTGAGCCAGCAATGCTTTGATTCCTGGCTCAGTACTATAGACTGCAAGACACGAGCATACAAGTGTCTTGCAGTCTATACAGGAAGTTGTGGAGAAGTGAAGAAATCAGGCGATACCTTTTAGAGGCTAACTGAGTAACTAAAATCCTTTGAAGACCATGTGTATAGAGTATAAAAATCTGTGAATTTTCAGTTCTTGTATAACACCATGTCTGATGAAGGAAGCATGCGCTTCTGAAAGCTTACTTATAAATATACTCAGTTAGCCTCTAAAAGGTATCGCCTGATTTCTTCACTCTTCCACTACTTTCAATGGCTAACACGGTACAACATTATAGTAGTATACAGGAAGTTAGCGCTATGCAGACGCATAGCCTAACTTCCGGAGGTCTCGGCAGGATCAACCAGGTAGTGGGGTCTCCAGGCAGCCTGGTGTCACTGGCCAGACCCCGGGCTGCGGATTATAGATATCGGCACCTCACGATCTCGCCGCAAGGGGTGCCGAGGGGAGCGGCAACATGGCGGAACCCCTTGGATGCCGCGGTCATGTTTGACCGCGGCATCCAAGGGGTTAAAACCTCCGATCGGAACTCAGTTCCGACCGGGGGTTATGGAGTAGGGTGTTAGCTGTCGGTTACAGCTAACTATCTGAGCGGGCGGCCGCCCTAGGGTGTAGTATTACTCCGTTACTTTGCTTGAAAAGGTTGAGAACCACTGATGTAGATAGTTGGAAAAACTTCCCTAGGCTGGATCTCAATCAAGCCTGTTTATACTGAACACTTTACCTGAAGTAAAGACTTACAGATGCATCTCAATAAATTAGAATATCTTTGAAACGTTCATTCATTTCAGTAATACAATTCATAATCAGCGTCTTCCATGATTGTGTGTCCTACTGAACCAGACTGAGGGACCATTTAAAGGCTTAGGAAACCTTAGCATGTGACACACTGAATTTATAATACTGAACTTTTTACAATATTCTAATTTTCTTAGATTTCGGTTTTCGTTACCTGTAATCCATAATCAACATTTAAAGAAATAAAACAATCTGTGTGTAAAGAATCTAGAAAATATAGGAGGTGACTTTTTTAATTCAATTACTGAAATAAACGTCTCAAAGATATTCTAATTTATTGAGATGCAACTGTATGTTGCCATTTATTGCTTGTTGATAAGTTGCTGAAGAAAGCCACTTCAAACTTGTCTTATTTCCTTTCCAATGTAATAAACTTAAGATTGACTTCTTAAATTAACCTGTGTCTGTGTTCCCGATAGCTATCCACTGTACTGGGCTAAGACCCCCTCCTCCCAAAAAAATACAATAAAATAAAATAAAATAAAAAAAATACATAAATAAATAAATAAATGACCAATATGTTTGGAATTAAGCACTTCACTAAAATATACCATCCAACTGATAAGAACCTGTAATGGTAGCATTAACCCTGCAGCAGGTCCTGAAACATGTCTGAAGGTAGTTGGTGAAGTGAATGAAGTAAAACAAACTTGAAGTCAGAGCTACATAGGAATGGCACAAAAATAGCATGTTGATGTTGAGGCAAGAGCTCAGTGAGGTAAAAGGTAATATCCATATGTGCAAAGTTGCTGACAAAAGCATTTTATGAATAGTGACTTTCAGGAAGTAAACAGTTACAATATATGCCCACAGGAACCCCTCTGTATGGAAATTAGATACATGACTCAAGTGTGGAAAAACATAAAGTAGTCCAGATATTCTACCACCGAAGTACGTGTGAGACATCTCTGCTGAGTGTGAGTTGCAATCTCTTGCACAAGCAGTGGAAGATAGTGGACTCGCTATGTATTCATTTCTCTCAACACCCCATGCATGTAAAAGTCCAGTGAGGAAGTTACAATGGATGTGCTTTTAGGTGAATTTATTGACTGTACCTCAAGAAATAGTAACATAGAGGTCGAAGGAAAATCCTTTCTCCAGCTCTGTGATGCATATGAGACAAGCAAAGGCTACAGGAACAGGATGTGATGGCACAGAGAGGAGTTACAGTGACAAAAGCATAAGTAATTACATGTATAGGAAACTTACTGAAACAAAATATAACAAACACTGCTAGATGGCAGTAAAGAACTAAATATAGTACTGCACATATAACACTCAATACAATTTTTATATAGATCCCAGTGGGAAATCATAGCTGGGACTGCACACCAGGGGTGAGCAAGCTCCGGCACTTGTGCCGAAGTCGGCACTTTAGGCATATTTACTCGGCACAGGGCTCTCTTAAATGTTTAAAACGCTGCTGCTCCCGGTAGTCTCTCTCTTTCATGGACCATGTAAACATAGTCGGAGGGGAGGAAGCACTAAGGGAAAAAGTATGAGGCTTGGCGTCCTAGTGTTCGAGCTGTGAGCTAGCCTAGTCAGAGAGCAGCAATTGCCCAGGCTGTTATGTTTGTACCTTGAAGCAAGTGCAAAAGTAAAGTATTAAATGGCTGTATCTCCTGTTTTACAGAACTTGGAAAAATGTTCCTGGCATTGCATGAAAGCTGAGATTCTCAACAAGACCCTAGCTATAAAAAAAAAGCTGACATCACTAGTTAAAAAAACAAAACAAAAACACACAGGAATGTAAACTGCATGAACTGTTGGATATAAAGACCAAATTCCTGACTTTTTTTTTTTTTTTTAAATAGTGATATCAGAGGTTATTTTATGGCTAATACTGCAGTCTTGGCAACCTTAGCTTTCATGTGATATCAGAACCATTTTTCTAGGTTTTATAAAACCAGAAAAAGTGGGATTTTTGTGTACTCACCGTAAAATCCTTTTCTCGTTGTATTCACTGGGGGACACAGCACCATGGGTATAGACCTGGTCACTAGGAGACAAGACACTAGGAAAAAGCAAAAGCTGTTGGCTCCGCCTCCAGGCTATACCCTGCCACAGCCACTGTGCATGAATCAGTTTGTACCCTAGCAGTAGGAGAGAGACACAAAGGAACATGGAACCAACAACCACCAACAACGCCTGAACCCAAAAAGGAACCAACACAGTTCGGGCAGGAACACTGAAAAAAACAAGGGAGGGATCTGTGTCCCCCAGTGAATACAACGAGAAAAGGATTTTACGGTGAGTACACAAAAATCCCACTTTCTCGTCTACTTCACTGGGGGACACAGCACCATGGGATGTCCTAAAGCAGTCCCAGAGGGTGGGAATAACACGGCCATGCAAACCTGTAATACTCAACCGCTTCCAGAAACTTACAACCCAAATTGGCATCAGCAGAGGCCACAGAATGGATCTGGTGAAACTTAGAGAAAGAGGATGGAAGCCCAGTGGGATACTTACAGACCTGGGAAGCAGAAGCCTGATGCCGGAGGCCCCGGGAACTCCAACAGCTCTGGAGGAGAGAGCCGTCACACGGGAAGGCAGAGCCTTACTCTTAAACCGATAGGTCTCCCTAATCTCAGACCAAAGCCATCGGAAGATGGGAGCTCTGGAAGCAGGCAGGCCCTGGCAAGGGCACTCAGGGAGAATGAGCAAAGCGTCCGAACAACAGAAAGGATCCGTGAGGGACAGTATACACACAAATTGCCCAGGCAACAACCGGGCAGGGTAGAGCAAGCACTCACATGGACGCCTGGGGACCGAGCAGAAAGAGGGCAAGACCAAGTCCTCGAAGTGGAAGCAGGAAAAACACCCTAAGAAAAAAAGACTGTGGCAGACAGAGGAAAACCTTATCCTTGTGGAGGACCAGAAAGGGAGGCTGCCGAAAAAAGGGGCAGCCAATTAGGGACCCCTGCGGATGGAGGTAATGGCCACCAGAAACTCATTCTACCAGGACAGAAGGCAAAAAAAGGGATATCATAGGCTCGAAGGGGAGAACCTGAAGCACCTTAAAGATGAGGTTAAGATCCCACGGATCCAAGGGTTCCAAAGGAGCACAGAGTGGCACTCCTGTAGGAAAGTCCTTTAAAAAGAAAGAAGACTAAGACCTTGATCCAGACCAGACTGGAGAAGATCCGATGAGAATCGTTACTCTTCCAACGGTGGACGTAAGCCTTCCACGTTTGATGGCAGATCTAAGCTATCTGGAATTTCCGGGCTTTGAGTATGTTAGAATAACAAACTCCGAAAAAAACCACGATGCCTCAAACCTCGGATTGAACAGCCACGCCGTGAACGCAGCTGAGTCAAGGTGGGGAGGAACAGCAGTCCTTGAGACAGAAGGTCGACCAGCAGAGGAAGAGGCCAGGAGCATCCGCCAACAGGAAAATGAGATCCACATACCAGACCCGGCAGGGCCAATCTGGTGCCACCAGGATAGCTTGAACCCCCTTGGTCTTGAGATTCTGGAGGACCCAAGGGAGAAGAGGAAGTGAAAAACCGAACTTACAAGAGCGCCAGCGGAGATGGCTCGAGGATCCAGAGACCTGGCAATTTAGCTGGGGACCTTGTGGTTCCGGCGGAGGCTAAAAAGGTCGACGTTTGTCACACCACAGCGGGAGCACAGTGGATGGAAGATCTGCAGATAAAGCGACCCTCGCCCGGAGCAATATTTTCTCGACTCAAGTAGTCTGCCACCCAGAAAAAGGTTGACCACCGAAAGAGCTGGAACAAGGCGCTCCACCCAAGGAAGAAATTGTGAGGCTTCTAGTAAGGCCGCACGGCTCCTGGTGCCACGCTGAGGGTTCAAGTAGGCGACCATGGAGGAGAGGTCAGTCTGGACTGTGACAGATGGCCTTGGAGAAGAGAGGTCCAAGGAGTAAGGGCAAATAAGATAGCCCTGGGATCCAGCAGGTTGAACCAGAGGGAGGAATCGGCCCTGGACCACAGGCCCTGAACAATCATAGCATCGAGGACCACTCCCCAGCCGGGGAAATTGGTGGCAGTGGGAATCACTTACCAACAGAGGGGAAGAAGGACTTCCCTTGAGAAATTCCTGGGGAGGAATATACACTAAAGAATCTCTCAGTGAACCAAGGTGGAAAGAGAACCAAGCAGATGAGGCTGTCCGGAGATTTATCCCAGCAGGCCGTAATCTTCAAGAGGAGAGAACGACAGAGTGAATGAAAGGTACAGCCTAGAAGGTTGAGGCGATCGTGCGCAGGACCCACATGCCGATTCAAAGACAGCAAGGAGAGTACCTCCAAAAGGTGGGACACTCAGGATCTTGGCCTCCGGAGGGAGAATCACACCCTGGAGCGAGCAGAGGATCATGTCCCGGATTCCATGTGCTTAGAGGACACGAGACATCCTCATAGATGAGCCAGCAGAACCGGCGAAGAACATCCAAGGTGAACCACAAGCTGGTCAGATTGTCTGACCTGGAGGGGCTTCACCAGGAGGTCGTCAAAGTCTGAAAACACGGCAGCACCTCTGGTGCAGAGAATGGCCATGAGAGACGCCATCACTGAGGGAAAAAAACCCCGGTGGCAGAGGCCAGCCTGAAGGGGAGAGAGACAACTGGAAAGGTCAAAACGAAGAAACCGCTGACGGCACAGCGAGATGATGTAGATGGACGAAGAATTCGCCCATCTCCAGGGATGCCACCACAGACTGCATAGACTACAACGGAGCCTGCAGGCATGGAAGAACCTGTGGAGCCCTTTCAGGTCCATGATGGGACAGAGGAAGCCGTCCTTCTAGGCGAATGGAGAACAGGTAGGAATAGTAACCCCAGATACACTCTGCAACGGGAACAGGGACGCTGACTCCCTGCCGCTGGAGACTGGAGACAGCCTGGATTGTCCGACATAGCGAAGGCAAAGAGACTCCAGCGAAAACTGGAGTAGCCGGACGACACCGCCTCTCAGGCCCAGGCTCCAGACGTCCCGCCATTTGAGATGCCCAGAGAGGGGAAAAAACTTCATGCCGAGGAGGCTAGGAAGAGGAAGACCTGGACGACCTAGTGCAGAACCGCCAGGGAGGCCTGGACTTGAAAGAAGCTTTCTGGAGCAGGAGAACGGCTGACACATAGGACGCCTCTGAGGGAGGAAGAATCTATTCCCCCGTGGCCTCAGGGATAAGCTTCTCGACGCCCTTAACAAAAAATTTGGCCCAGGACGACCTGGAAAGGGAGAAGGGCTGCGTTCGCCTTCTTGGAGGCGGACCCAGTATTCCACAACGGATCCCAACGGTATGGCAGATAATCACTGCATTGGCGGCCGCCTTAGCAGATTTGGGAGGCATCTCTAGTTATTGGGAAGCGTTCAGGATCTCAGAGACGAGCGGCTGGAGGGAAACTGCATCAGGGAGGTTTGACTGAGGCTGTTTGGCCCAGGAAAAGAAGGCCTTGATGACCCAAGAGACAGCGAAGGAGAGCCGCAGGGAGAAACCAGCCACTACGAAGGCCACCCTGGTGAGGGAAGCCACCTTCTTGCAGCAATACAATAGCCAGCATTTAGGGCAATGCAATGTATCAGTTCTGCATTGCAAACAATACAACAGATGCGATCCGATCTCACTCCGAGGGATCACTGAGGTAGGCAAAATCCGCTGAAGGCAGACTAGAAGCCTTGGAGAGCCTAGCTATCATGGGATCCACCGTGGGAGGCTCTTAGTGATAGGAAGCGACACATGGGGCGGCTCGCTGACAAAATGTCAAGACAGGCCAGCCTGCGTTCACTAGTTACTGATATCTAAGTACCGTGCGCTAACCAATTGCACCACTGGAGCAACCTGCTTCCCTTACCTCAGATGTTCATCATTGCCAGCCAGGGAGAGCTAGAGACGTGTGTCACAGCATAGCCTGGCAGAACTGCCCGAGCTCACCTTCCACTTAGAGACACACAGGTCAAGGGAAGGGATGTCCGATTTCCTAGTCGAAGACAGAGGATGGTCCAGGGAGAAGTCACTGTGCCCTCAAGATGATATCAAACATCCAGTGGCAGAAAGAGATGTCCACTTGAGAGGATGAGTCCGGGTCCTCTGAGATCTGTAGGGTGTCTATCGCATAGATGACTCCCGCGTAGCAGCAGATATAGATGAGCCTAGCTGAAGCTCCGAGTCGGAGTCAGAGGCGTCCCCAGTTAAGTAGACCGAGCAGGGGGAGGGAGGTATCCGCCTGTCGGAGTGGAGCCGTGAGCTGAGTTCCTATCTGGGGAGTACCCAGAGGAAGGGGTGGTGGACCGTGAACCGTAGGAAGACTTCCTGGTCCTTTTGAGGCTCCTGGAGCTGCGACGGGAACTATGAGGGTGTCCAGGGAGATCCCTAGAAGCAGCCGACTGAGCGGCGATCTGGGAAAGCAGCCATTCCAAGTTTCCAGCACTGACCAGTTAAGTCTGGTAAGGACACCATGGCCAAGGTTAGGGAGGCCGCCCAATCCGGGGGATGGAAGAACCGGAGAGGGGCCAGGAGGTTACTGACTGGCTGAGGCGGAAGGCAGAGAGAGCACATGGGCTCGGGCTGTCCGCATGGCAACTGTTTTTGATACAGCGGGTGCACGTATAAAAACGTGACGCAACCAGAGGGGCCGGAGGGGGAGCCCAAGAAAATTAGGGTAACCCAGGGGGTTAGCCTACCAGACTGCAAAAGATGGCCGCTCACAAACTGCTGCAGCAAGGGTTCCGCAGGTGCAATGTCTCCCAGGGAACTGGGAAGAATCCCTGTTGTCCCAGCAAGCCAAGAAATAAATAAGCCAATAAATAAATAAATTGAGAATATGAGGAGAGCAAAGCTCTTCCCCTGGTAAAAACAGGCTCAGTAGCTACTGGGCAGGCTGGATGGCTTGCCAGGACAGCCCCCTGGCCAATGGAAGGCCCTAGGCGGAGTCTGGGTACCAGAAAAGCCCGGGAAAGGGACGGGCCCGTTGCGGCCTAGTTCCCGGCCAGGCCTCGGACTCGCGTACAACGCGGCCGACCGTGAGGCACCGTCGGCGGCACGGCGCGACCGCGAACTCCGGAGGTTCCGCGGAGGCCTGGGAAAAGGTACCGGGGGGCCAGGAAAGGGGATCCCCACACGAGCGGGGGGGGGAACCGGGTGCCCCCCCCGACGGGGGCCGCTCGGTAGGAGCGACCAGAAAACCCAAAAACGCCCCAGAAAAAAGGGGCTTATTTACTAAGATTTAAGGCCCAGTTCAGGGGAACCCTGTGATGCCCCACCTAAACAGGACCCATACTATTGTCCCCCTGGGAAATGGCACTAAGGGGCTGAGGGGAGGTGGAGAGGGCCTGAAGGGGAGATGGAGAGGGGCTGAGGTAACTTACTCACCTGCCTTCTATTCTTCTCATACTCACCAGTCTGGCGACTTCAGGCGCCGCAGGGTCACCCCCTCGGTAGGACCTCGCACGTGGGAGTGGGGTCACCGGTACTCCGGCCGCTTTCGGGGGTGCGGCGAATGGTGAGTGGGGACTGGGTGACCGTCGAGGCTGCTCTTTTGCAGAGCGCTGCGCCTGCAGGAGGGTATGACTAGTGTGGCGTACACGCTGACTACCCCCTGCACCTGAAAGAAAGGTAAAAATAAAAACGATGCAAGACAGAAGACCTGAGTCAGGTCGTGTCTGCCTCCTATGACACTAGGTTTCAAACTGATTCATGCACAGTGGCTGTTGCAGGGTATAACCTGGAGGCGAAGCCAACAGCTTTTGCTTTTTCCTAGTGTCTTGTCTCCTAGTGACCAGGTCTATACCCATGGTGCTGTGTCCCCCAGTGAAGTAGACGAGAAACAGCCATTTGAAGTGACAAACCCCCTTTGGCAAATGCTACAGCTCTACAAACTGGCAATACAAATGTGTACGGATTTTCTCAGGCAAAAGCTCAGAGGAATGACTACTGATCCTTGCTGCTACTATAGTAATTAATTAATGCTAAACAGGAAGCTGTCGGGAGAAGAGCGTTTCTCCTGACCACTGTCATTGTAATAACATTATACTTTAGGGGGCAGTAAGAAGCATTATACTCTGTGGGAGAACTGATGGGAAATTATAATGTGTGTGGCACTAATGCCCCATTAGTGCCCCCCATAATGCCACAATAGTACCCACGTTAACACAAGATGCTCCTTATGGAACGTTAGTGCTCCCCACACAGTATAATGCCACATTATGTTGTCTGGTGTCACCAATAAGCCATTATACCATGTAGCCACTAATGGAGCTTTAAGTATGTAATTCTTAATATTAGCTATAACACTACTTTATCTACACTGGAATACCTTTTAGTGCCATTGACCCCCTGCTCCATTTGACCACAAGGGAAGGTCAAGTTAATATGAAATATTTTTTCGAACTTTTTTTGCCCCAACCTGGAGTAGGTCTTAGTCAGACGCATCTTATTATCTGAAAAATACATAATTTCTTCAAGTCAGTGTTCATTTTAGATTTTGATCCATCTTTATTTAAATAGTCACAAAGGGGTGATTCAGTGCATGAACAAAAATAAACCAAAAACAAAAGAAAAAAAAAGGCAAAATGATGGGATAATCCCTGGTATCATAAATATTTAAAAATATTCCACCTCATACTTAAATCCTGAGTACCAACAAAAAAGTCTGTTTCTCTGAGGCAGAAGGGAACATCTGCATCCTGTGATCACCATATTTAATTATCAA